>LPNX010362521.1:87244-222616 GCA_001517045.1 Pseudotsuga menziesii | reverse complement strand
ACACTTGAGTTGTGTTTTAGAACTCCGTTGAACTCTGGTAATGGTTTAGACAAGGTCAGTTAACTATTGAGTCCTCCGATAGTGATTTAGACAAGGTCTTAATTACCTACAGTTAAGTAGAGTCTAATCAATTCGAATTTCCTCATGTGGATTCGAATTTCATGTGGCTATTTAAGCCATTATACTTCATTGTAATTATTATCTAATTACTCTTTGATTAATCAAAAGCATTCATAGCTGCAAGCCATTTTTGCACTATTTCATTCTTCAATAATTGAGTAAATTAGGTGAGCTATCTTGTGAGTTGTGTGTTTGTCCACAGATCTATGTGCTCAATTTAATACCGAGCACGATAGACGACACATCGACATGTACATGAAGTTCCATTTTCTAGTCTTGAAATACTAGTATGGGCATTGTAACCATTGTGTTCTTTAAAGTGTCCATACTTTCTTGGAAAATTTACGTCCACTAGAACTTAACATATCTCTTTTGAAGCAGACTAAAAATCTAAACCCACATGATTTGCATTTTAACCCACAATTAATCAACCAATGTAAAATAATTCCATATTGGAAATATAAAATAATATTAAAGATGAATGATGAGATATTACAAAGTGAGTGCCACATATATATAAATTAGAAAGGCACTTTGGATACCATCCATGAAAGGATGCGCCATTTTAGAATAGTTTACTAATAAATATTTATTAATTATCAATTATGAATATCAATATGTATTAATATTAATAATTCATATATATATATATATATATATATATATATATATTGTTTGTTGTTATTATATAAGTTTGTTACAAGCTAGACTATTTGGTAGAGTCACAGGTGCTTGGAACTCTACCTTTTTGACCTTGATTCCAAAATGTGAAAAGCCTTCAACCTTTGACGATTTCTGGCTGATCTCCTTATGTAATCTGGTCTACAAGATTATTTCAAAGATTGCGGCTATCAGACTCAAGCCCATATTGAACCGCTCTCTGTCATCCAACCAATTTGGTTTTCTCAAGGATAGACATATTACTGAACCGGTGGGTATTACCTAGGAACTTTTGCACTCAATCAAGACAAAAAATTCTGATTCCTTGGTTCTAAAATTGGACCTAGTAAAAGATTTTGATAGAGCAAACTGGACTTTCATCAGGCTGCTGCTCATACAGATTGGTATTCCTCTATTGGGTGTAAATTGGATTATGGGATGCGTTATGGGCTCCTGTCTTGCTGTCTTGGTTAATGGGACTCCCTCTGAGTTCTTTTCTGTATCTAGAGGGCTGAGACAAGGCTGTCCCCTATCATGACCTCTCTTATTTATCTTGATTATGGAGGGACTCAGCCGAATCATCTTGCATGCTCAACAACTTGGGAAGATCTTGGGGTATCAGTATTCGCCCAACCTGTCTTTAACGCACCCGTTTTTTGTAGATGATGTTATTCTTATTGGGGCAGGCACTATTGATGAATGGAGGGCCTATAAAGAAGCTCTGGATTTTTTCTATGGGGTATCTGGGATGGTGGTTAGTCCTATTAAGTCTTATTTTCTCTACCAGAATGTAGACTTTGAGTTCAGGGAGGAACTCGTTGTAATCTTTCCTTTTAAGATGGATCCTATCACGGTGGGTTTTAAGTACTTGGGATTCAATCTTAAATCGTTGGGATACCATACTTCTGATTGGAACTGGCTGGTCCTTTTATTTGAAAGAAAGATTAAAAACTGGACTTACAGGTATCTATCTCTTGGTGGTAGAGTGGTCCTTATTAGAGCTGTACTTATTGGTTTGGCTGTCTATTGGTTTGCTTTGGCTCGATGTCCCGAATCCATTCTTAATTCTTTGCGCAAACTCATATATAACTTTCTTTGGGGATCCTCTGTAGGCCACAGTATATCCCATCTGGTCAACTGGGAAACTCTTGCCCTTCCTATTGAATTTGGTGGCTGGGACATCAAGAACCTGGAATGGTTTGGTATCTCTCTAAGACTCAAGAGCTTGTGGCTCCTTCTTACTGGTACTGGGAATTGGAGCAGAATCATAGCCCATAAATACTTAAAAAACAGACCTCTGGATGTCTGGATTCGTGGCCAGTCTTTTAGTATTATTGGTACCTCTTATTTTTGGAATGGATTTATCAGAATTATTGAGTGGATTACTAGTCAGCTGGGATGGAAGGTGGGGAATGGATTAAAAATCAGAGTGGGTATTGACCCCATTGTTGGGCTCAGCTCACAGTATATTCTTTCCGAGGAGCTTAGGGATTATCTCACTGATTTGGGTATTACACATCTGGCACATGCACAAAATCTGGAAGGCTGTAGGTTGGATGGGTCTGAATGGTACTCTGCCTCGGACCTGCTATTGGGTGGGATTTGGGTGGATCAGTGGTCCTCATATGTTACTGGACTATCACATGGGGGTATTAGGATTGGTTCTTCGGAGGACAGACTGTTATGGATGTATGATGAAAAGAGGGGTATGGTGACAGCTAGGAAAGCCTATGATTTAATTGTCTCAAATCACAAATCTGTGCTGGAAAATGATATTATGATGAAGATTTGGCTCTTCAACCTCCTGCTTAAGATCAAATGTTTTGTGTGGCTCTTGTGCAATAAAAAAATAAATAATTGGGATTCTTTAAGCAAGAAAGGATGGTATGGTCCAAATAGATGTTGTCTCTGCAAAGAGGAGGCAGAGTCGGTTGAACATATTTTTGTCAGCTGTAGGTTTCTGAAGGAGGTAATTGGAGGCCTTAGCTGTATTTTAAAAGTGAACTTGGATTGGAGTGGCCCTACTTTTCAAGAAATTTTAACCTGCTGGATTTCTCGGAAGGGGTATTTACTGTATATGCCTTTATTCATCATTTGGAATATTTGGAAGGCTAGGAACCGTTTATGTTTTGAAGATCAGGAGCCCATCTTGAACAGATTGTTATTTATCATTTATGATGATTTTTTGACCTTTAAGCCTCCTCTGATACATAAGCACAATATTAGGAGCATTGGGAAGTCTCCTACTTTGGTGTATCCTACGATCTTTTTTGATGGTGCAGTTGCAAAAGATTTCGGGGGTGTGGGATTTTGTCTCTGGCTAAATGAATTTCACCTTCTTGCCTTCAAGCTCGGATGTGGCAGAAGTACCAACACTAGAGCTGAGCTCTTAGCACTTTGGGAATCACTACGGGTCGCAAAAGATATTGGGTTACCTTACCTACATATCTTTGGCGACTCCTCTGTGATTATAAAGTGGGCTAAATTGGAATCTACCCTAGATATGGTGAATCTTGAGGCCTGGTGCCTCAACACTAGGATTATCATGTCCTCCTTCATGTGGGTGGATCTCAGTCATGTTTATAGGGAACATAACAGGAGGGCAGCGATCTTATCAAAGGAGGGATTGCACATGGTACCGGGACATCTCCTTATTACTGAATATTTTGGGAATGAGATTATTGGGGAAAGCTCATCTCAGCTCTTTTAGAATATGCTCTTTTTATTTCAGTTGATCTCTCCAGATTCATTGAGATACTTTCAGGCTTGCTGAGCATCTATTATTGATTACTTGAGATTCACCCCCTCCTTGGATCAGATTTCTGGGTTCCTGTTATGTTCTTTAGGAACATAGATGACTGTACTTGATAGTCTTCCTATGAGAGGGTTCTCATTGTAGTGAACTCAAAGTTCTTTGAGTATGAGATACTGTGGATATTTATTTGTATTTTCATGTATTTCCATGTTGTACTATTGTTTGATAGGACTGTATTTGCTGTACTTTCCAGGTTAGGACTGTTTTTACTATTGCTGTACATGTGCAGTATATGGCAGATTTACTTGAAGATCTAAAAAGTTCCTTTGATTCTCTGAATACCAAGGAATGTATTTTTTTCGACTGAAAAAAATAAATAAGTTTGTTACATTGCCACTCCCTTAGAAAGGCTTTGTCCTCAAAGCCTTATAATGTTTCTGCATCATTTTTTGTGGTGTCATAGCTGACGAAACATGTCGATACGAACTACTAAGAGCACTTCTCCATCAGAGCACTCACCTCCACATATCCTTTGATAAAATTTTGATAGTATCATGTATGTCCCAATGTTGCTCTCAATTGCTTAACTATGATAGGTGGTGGTAGGTTGACAATAATCACAATTTCGGCAGGGTCGTCCAAGATTCCATCATGACAAACCACATGGCCCAACAGAACTCCAAACAAGGCACAAAAGATACATTTATTTAAGTTCAATGAAACTTGATACTGGCAACAACATTCCAGCATCATCCTGAGGCTCTCAATATGACCCTTAATGAGCCTAAAAAATGTCCAATCATTGAAGTAGACCTCAAGAAATTTATTGTAACACCCCGGCTTTGACCCCGTTTGCATTAAAAAAGTATATGATGTTTATATTGTATTTAATTGTGGTGTGGAGCTAAAGGAAAAAGCCCCACTATCGATTTAGTGTTTTATGTTTCGGCGATTAAAATCATTGCTGATGGTATTTCATGCTAGCCAGCACATTATAATTTTGGACATCATGTAAATATGCAATTTAATTAAAAACCCACAACCAGCTATGTCAGTGCAACAAATAATGAGATGGGGGCATGATTTCCTAAGGATAAGGGGGGGGAATATTTAACCTTTGGGGCCAATGGGAAAAGCCAAATGTCAAAGGGAGAACCCATCAAACTGTCAACTACCTTTCTTGTCTCATTCACCCAATCATTTATTACTATGAGAAATTGGTTGAAGTAGTTATTACATGGGAATGGGAAGAGTATGGGAAAAGAAATTCGAATTTGGGGAAAGCCCATTTTTGGGGAAAAACGTTTTTGACTTTTGGGGCAAGTTAACACCCAAAATGCATGCCCATTTGGTCACACACCCATGTTCTCCATTTCCTCATGCAGTGGAAGCTTGGGAGTTGTTTTCCTTCACATTTTTGGCTTGTTGTGTATGTTTCCTTCACGTTGGTGGATCCTGGGTGTTTTTCTCACCATCATTCATCCACGTTGGGGCTCTCTCAAGCGACTGGGAGTTTTGTGTTTGTGGAATTCACGGGTTTGGGTTTGTTGTGTGTGTTTTCCCTTACATGGGCAATCGTTTCTTCATTTTCCTCAAGCTGGGAATTTGTTTTTGTAATCATCTGTGGTTGGGTTTCTTCCCCAATGATTTTGTTGCATTTCCCCACTATTTTCCGAGCTGAAAATAATTTTTGTGTTGCCCAACGATTTGGAGGAGAGACCACATTTTCTTGGGTGTTGTTGAGTCTGTTTTGGCCATGTTAGGGCCAAATGTCCCTAGGAATCGAATTTTTGTTAGGGGGTTGTTTTCACCCATCTTGGCAATTCATTTTGTTGCCAAACTGTTTCCCTCAACCCAGAAATTGTGCATATTGTTGTGTATGCATTTGTGCTTTGGTATGAATTGAATTGGGAGTGGAAATGGGGTCTAACCAACCTTATAAATCTAGTGTGTGAAGGAACCTCACAGACAGATCTAGGGGGCTGGTTTTCTTCTTTGCATGCCCTGAATAGCACTGGAAGGGAAGGCATAACCCGAGGGACTGTGTGGCAGAGAAGGGTATGCTTCCTTGTGTTGGGTGGGTAGATGTTTAGAAGCTAGGATATATTTGGTGCAGGTGTCCATAGCTCTATTGAGGAGCTCACTAGCTTAGTAGTCAGTCTTTCCATCTCCTTTGCAGCCTCATAAACTCAACTGTGTTGGCTTGGCTAAATTTTGTGGTATCCTTGGCTATGTGTGAGCCTGCTACTATTCCTCATTCCTTGTGTGAATCATGCCCAACTTGGGGGTGGTAGTGTTGTTGAGAGATTGATGAGAACACTAGCATATGGTTGGGTGGAATGTTGCAGCGACATAGCTGGCTGCGGGATGAGCTTTGCTTCCAAGATAAGTATTCTTGTGTTTAAATATCTACATTTACATTTGATAATGAATTACAATGAACATGTGAATGAATGGAATGGATTTGCTTCCACTGTGTCTTAAATGTTCATGCATCTATGCATGTTACTACTTCAATGCATTTCATTTTATGTTCATGGGGCTAGTTTCCCAAATTAGATAGCATCATAGTCACGTCCTCTCCTCCGGTAGAGGGGAGGGGACGTGACATTTATGGATAAAATATTTGAAGGCAACCACTACTATCCTGAAAAAAATAACATGAGCATTCTTGCATCCAAAGGGCATTACTGTGTATTGGAAACAACCTAACTCCATCGTAAAGGTTGTCTTGTGTCAATATTCCTTTGTGATTCTAATCTGATGATATCCAAAGAACCCATCAGTGAATGAGTAGATCTCTTGACCCTCGACAATATCCAATACCTCATTTGTAAATGGAGTCATAAATGGGTCATGTAAACAAGCATCGTTCAATTTTCTTAAGTCAACACAAATCCACACTTCACCAGTAGACTTTTTATATTGAACTACTATCATATTGATCCACTCTGATTCCTCTACAAGTTCTATGATACCTTCATCCAGCATTTGGTCCAACTCTCCCTTGATTTTTCTTTATACCATGGATTCAATCGGTATGGTCACTGCTTGATAGGTTTTGCGTCGAGCTTTAAAGGTATATTCATTCCTCCAAGGTCTTCGAAAATCCCTTTCATCTCTGAGAATTTCGTAGGGAACATATCTCGAAACTCATGCAATATATCCGTGATCTTCCCTACAGTCTCGTCATCCCAATAATCTTCAATATTGCCAAATTTTGGATTCTCCAGGGAGCCAATAATGATTTTTTTGACTTTTAGTGGATTCAGAAATTGGTCACAAGAAATACCAAATCCTTCCACTACGCACATACCTTTAGACTCAGGTGTGTTTACATCGAGCGGCTCATCATCATTAGGTTCTCCCGTCACACTATAACACTCTATCCAGTGATGGATTGTTGTGCTGCGCTGATTGAAGTTTGCTATTGCGACAGGGATATATTCAAATATCTTCTCCTTGATTACTTACAATGCAACATCAATTGACAAATGATTATCGAAAAACTCAAATGTGTGTATGAAGCTAGTATCTAATTCATCCCATTCAATATTCCCTCATCTCAGTTCAACTAATGTATACCAGTTCCTTGGTATCATGTCTAATGTGTGTATGAATTGATGAACCCATTCTTGTCACGAACATGCCTTCCATGCCACATGACAATACTCTATATGTTCGACAGGATTATTCAATCTTGTATATTTTCGACCAGTATAGCTGATCTCTTCTCCGAATCTTATGTCCATCAATATTCGACATTGTGGCCATTCCAATATGGATTCTTTATGTGTGACCCACCATCTGGAGGGTGTAGCTTTCATTGCAAATTCTAGGGTGGACAAGCGCTGATGTTTTGTGACTTTCTCTTCAAATTCTGTTGAAAAAGATGAAATATTAGGTAAACCTTCATATGTGGGTATATCACTTACCTCGATTCCTACCCATCGCATAGACCGTGTAATTCTTGTGCACATCCTCATGGATACTTCATGCATCCTATTCTACCAGTTTTCCAATGCTTCACCAGAATCTGATGTACAAGAACCAATACTCAACCAACTAAGCTTTTCGTCAGCAGTTGGATTCACATAATCATCCCTTGCAGACATGGTGTTATAAATATGGTCTAGATAATTGCCTTGTCCTTCACTATTTACTGGTTTGATGTATCTCTGACCTTCTAGCAGATCAATTGGCACGGTCACCCTTAGCTATGAATCTTCAAATGTTAATATTCTTTTCTTAAAATTGATGATGGTCTGATTATCAATTTCCCAGTCGATCCCCAAATGTGCATAATACAGGTTTAAGTCATTGACAATGTCAATTACTTCAAAGTTAACATACATTATCAGGCCTTCTACCTCGACAAGAACTTGAGTTAGTCAACTGATAGGTGGGACTTTTGAATGATTTTCTAATCTGAGATGAATAGGAGACCACTCCAGTCGCAGTTTCTCGATGCTTTCCCATGTTTGTCTTGTTAGAATGTTGACATCATATCCAATGTCTAGGATCATATAGTCCATATCATAGTCTCCTATTTGCAGTCATTCTTAACTCGCGACCAATATCTAATCTTTTTCCCACATGGTTAACTCTTCTATATGGTCACAACTCTTCTTTAGGTTCTTTTATTAGAAATGTCAATTCTGCGACAACATATTTATCTTGTATTAGTGATAAGCAACTTTTTAAAAATTATTTAAACTTACTAACCTTTCCTATCGGTTGCTTTTAGAATAGTTGATCAAACCTTTCAAGCATCTCCATTATTGGTCTTCTTGGTAATGTAGTAGCAGACATCAAAGCTTGATTCTTGTTGACGAATTCTGGTAGTGCATCTAAGAATACTTCATTTTCTTTTTATATGTCGAATGATGCCTTATTTTGTGTTGCTGGTCACACCTACAGTTTCTCATGTTTTGTTTCTTGGTCTTCTCCAGTCGCAACATCTCCCCTTGTTATGACAACAATATTTGGTTCCCTCGTCTCAATAAAGATCTTTTGAATGTTCTGGTTGGGGTTCAGATTGAGATTCTACAGAGGGTTTGGATTTCCCACATTTCTAGTGTGCCACTTCTCAATCAATTGCGGACACTATTTGATGGTATGATAAAAGGATTTGCAATACAAACATGTATTTTTAGGACCCATACAATCCCTAGAAAAATGCCATGGTTTCCCACAATTATAACATATGATTTGTCCTCTTCCATGACCAAATCCTCCTCCTTGTCCTCGACCTCTAAAACTTCCACTCCCCTTTTGTTGAGGGTATTGTTGTTGTGGGTATTGATTTTGTGGATATTAGGGTTGAGCATACTAAGCTTGTCAATATTTAGCTTGATCCCACTCATCTTGCATCTACTCTTCATTTGTCATTAAATAGGTGTTGACCATTTTCTCCTACAGCAACTAGAATGCTCTGCAATCCTTCTCATCATGGTTTACTGATTTACAAAATTTACAATATAATATAGCTTCTACACTTACAATCTTCTATAATAACAAACACTCTTCCGATCGATGGCCTCTAGTTTGTCATATTATACACCAAGGAATCCCTTGTGCATTTATAGGATTCAGCTCTCCCGCTGCGACATAGTTCATGAATGTCAGGAAATTGTCCTTGTGGTTTCCTTTAGTTCCACATGTTATAGCTGATTTTACCACACATGGTGAATCACACTTTTATGGCCTTCCCTGTCCCTCTGCTGACTCCTTAGATCCCATGGACCATTTTTGTACCTTTGATGTTTCCAAGATCATCCCTAAAAACATGCAATAATTGCCATACGTGACTTTTAATCCCTTTCTCGCATATATACGTGGGTTTGACCCTTAAAACTGTGTACATCGGGATGTGTGTAAAAGGCCAAATGATTTTGGAGTTTTCCTTGATGTGGATCTGAGTCACTTGTCTCTTGAACTTCCATATTCCTTGAGATTGCTCGGATTCGACCTTCCATTACCCCATTGAAGAGTTATATAAGGAACCCTTTTGATAGATTGAAAGGGGAGGAATTGAAGAGCAAGAAAACTATACTCCATTGTTTCCAGAGCTTATACTTGAGTCTGCATCCCTTTTTCCCTTGGAGCACTTTTGTGTTCTTCCCAAGCTTGCCTTTTGCTTGTGAGCTTGCTATCAAGAGATGGAGGATTGAAGTGGTGGAGGCCCAAATGGGGGACTCAATTTTTCTGACTCGCAAACGTGCTGACAGAGGTTGTCACTATTGTAATCTCTGTTTTATATCAATATAAATATCTTTTCCTGTCCAATAATGTGTATTTAAATGAGTATTTGATCCATGGATGCTTTTAAATGCTTATATGTTATTGATTATATATGCTAGAGTAGGTTTAACACAATTATATATAGCATGCTTGTCTTGTTTACTGAGTGTTGAGATAGCAATTTATCAATACAAGCTGGAGTGGAAAAGCTCAACGAGGATCTACATCAACCGTCTAGAATAAGGTACAAATCAAGATCCTTTAGTGTTAGATATTTGGTTTCTCTTGCATATAGGAAAGGATTGATTTCTGGAGTCAAGCTGTCTGTTGTGGTCCAAGCCATAGGAATTTCTCTCCGTAATAGAATTGGCGACTTCGCTGGGGAGTTCCTAGTCATTTTGCCTTTGGGGGTTTTTAACGGCATTCAATGTTCTTGAATTGCTCTAATTTATTCGTTTCTGAGTTGGGTATGAGGGCATGTTTTCTTGGTAGTGTTTGATAGGAGTGAATTTTGTCTCAGCTTATTTGTTTACCTTCATTTTTATCTCTTTTTCTTCCTATATGTGAGTTTTTGCCTCACAATCGTGTGTACACGTGGTTTTGACTGAGATATCCGTGTACATTTGACTGAGATATCCACGTACATACACGGGTTTTCTGCACATAGTCGTGTATGCCCTGAGTTTTTCCTTTTAGAGGAAGATTGAGTGTTGCTGGGTGAGTTTTGATGATTGCTGAGTCTCCTTAGATGCTTCTAGAGTCTGTATACACCTCTGTTTCTGACCAGAGACTCCTTTTTAGAATGTTCTTATCATTGCATTTTCGATTTTTTTTTGGGATTAGTGCATTAGGTCTCTTTTACCTTATTGCTTTTCATAGGTGTTGTTTGATGGTGCTTGCAGAGTCTGGTTCTGGTAGAGTCATTATTTTGCTTTATTACCTCATTTTTATTCAAAAAATCCAAAAACATTTGCTTCTTTTACATCATCATGCATCATTGCACTTTGCACTTTGCATGGTACTTGCACTAGGTTTGCTTAGAGAAGTACTAGTTAGGCTTTCATATAGGAATGGTTGCATTTGTCATTTGAAGAAAATTTTGCATTTCACGTAGTAGCATGCCCTATTTTTCATTCGACACAATGCATTTGCATTGATTGTTAGGTGTGCATTTTACTTCATGTTTGCATCATAACACCATTGGTTGCACGACCATCTACCTTTTTGAGTAATAAGCCACATAAAATCAACGCTTAATTAAAATGGATTACATTATTTTCTTGGATAGGGTACACCAACAAGATTAGGTTTTAGGGTCTTGGAATAGTCCATTGTAAGTAAATTCTACAAGACCACTAAACAACAACATGTATGTGTTTGTCCAGGTGAGAGTGTGAAATTCCTTGGTATAATTAGTGTTTCTCAGGATCCTCCTCTTACAAGGGAGTTAAGCACGAGGCAGTGTGAGCGGTTATTGATTGGGATGACCCCTAGTCATATCTGAGTAGCACTGGAGATATTTCTAGGATTGTATTCGTATCTGGGGGCTCTTTCAAGAGTTTTGGGCTTTGCTACCCTGCCCATACGGTCAATCCCACATGCGACTGTGTGCCTGAGCATTGATTATAATGAGGTGACCTTAGTTGCCTTACCTAGGTTATCGAGGGGGTACTTTGCAGGGGTTATTCTGCAGGTGTCTCGACTAGGTTGGGGTTGGACATCACAGTCGCTATATGCATTGAAGTTGAGGGCTACAATAATTGGTTACGAACCTTCGCTTGTTGTGTATGGGATTCTCAAGCCTCTCCTAGGCAAGACATACCTACTTCATTCGGGAGCACACATATCCTACCCTTGTTTGCTTATGATTGGCTTTAGATTATATAGGTGTATGCTCTGTGCACGGTAGCTTGCTTAGGGTTTGGGTAATTATAAGAGTCTTTTCATTTTTATTTTTTTTGAGTCATTGTGGATTCGGGTGTGGCACTTCGCCATTCTCTTCGTTTAGCAGGACTTTCGCCTTCTACATCTCCTCCTCCTTTGGGAGAGAGAAATAGACAGTCTAGGCGGACTACTTCTCACATTGATTCACACATGATGGGAGATCATGAAGATGAAATTATTAAGTTTTCTTCTCCACCTCATGAGGTTGGGGAAGAAGATCCTACTCCTGTATATGATCCTTCACCTGATATACCTACACATTCTAGGTACGATCCTTTAGCTGATATACTTGCACACTCTAGGTATGATCCCTCATTCACAGGTCACCAGTAATGGATGCCAAGCGATGAGACTCATCATGAACCTGCAAGCACTAGTTATGTTAGTTATGGCATGTCTGGTATCCCTGCACATGATCTAGCACACCATGCCGAGTTGGAGTTTGAACCTAACACTACGCTTGGGGGCACTCCTATTCCTTTCCATGTGGAGAGATTTGGGAACACAAGTCACATTGCACCCTCCATCCCGGCGGTGGAGGCTACATCACATGTTCGTCCTAGACCGGGTGTTAGTAGTCCTATTAGGATACTAGAACCAAGACGAGTGGCTATAGGGAATACCACTTACATCACTTCACATATTCCTTCATCCTCTATCCCTAGTTCTTCGAATGCTATTCCTCTCTCTCATTCACCTGGTCCTTCAGGCCGGAATGTTGCTACTAGTCATGTTCATACTGCTGCTACTTGTGTAGTTGTGTCTTAGAGTCAACTACCTCCTGTTGTCTTCGGAGGTCATATTCCTAGTTCTGGAACGTCCTATAGTCTATCGCAGGGAGTTCCCCATATTCCTACTTATGGAGTTTCTCATGGGACATCTTATGGAGCTTCTCATGGACAATATTATGGACCACAGTATGCACAGAGTTATTCACCTTATGGGTATTGGTATCAACAACCTGCTTACTCCCCGAATTATGGCTTTGTAGCTCCAAATAGTCAAGGTACACCACATTATGGTGCTTCCATGCCACCCTACACGGGTCAAACGGGAGGATGGCACTATGGCCATGGCCATGGTGGTTATGGTAATCAGTCTTATGTGAACCAAAATTATCAGGGAGTGTGGCATCAACCTGTTCAACCTAGGCTCCCTTTCCTCGCAACGTTAAATTTGCCTAACTTGTCGAGACTAATGAACAATCTTGTATCTTATGACCTGGCTTGGCCGGCTCTCCCTACCAAGCTTCCCTCGGACATTCCCAAATTCGAGGGAAAACCAAGAGAAGATCCTAGTGAACATGTTACTACATTTCACCTTTGGTGCTCTTCTAATTCCTTACACGAAGATTCGATTCATTTAAGGCTATTTCAACGCACCCTCACCGGGCCTGCAGTGAAATGGTACATAGAGTTACCTAGGGGGGCATTCTTTTTGTTCGATGACCTAGCTATGACTTTTCTCAACCACTTCCAGCTACTAGTGCATTACGATGTTGGTACAGAACTCTTTCGACATTTCAGCAAGACAAAGCCACACATATCTCAGACCATATCCAAGAGTGGCGTAGACGGAAGAGATTGATTAAATCCTTCATACCGCCGGAGTTTCTCCTCGAATGGTTCCTTAAATCATTAGTACCTTATATAGCGAAGGATGATTCTACATCCAGAGTTCAGAACGAGGAACAAGCCATTTTTAGGGCACAGGAATTGGATTTGATTTATGCTCAATCCGGTTTGTTATATGAGATCATTCCTAATGCTCCGAGTTCTAGATTTGACCCTAAGGTCAAACCTGGACCACATGCCTATGGCATTGTTGGTTGTACGAGTACTAAACCTGCAGATTCAGTTGTGAAATAGGTGAGTCAATTTTCTATCAACCAATCTGCCTCAGGACAAGCCACGGCTTCATCTCAACCCACCCAAACGGCGAGTGTGCTTTCTATGCAATCGTCGAACCAAAAGGGTAATCGGTAACCCGAAAGAAATAAGAAGGGTAAAAATAATCATAAGGGTGGGAATAGGAATGAAAATGCCAATTCTAATGACAAGAATGCCCGCAATGCTGGGGGGGACAAGCAGTCTAAACATAAGGTTAAGTTTCCTTGCAAATTGTGTAAGGATGACCACCTCACTCACTTGTGCCCTCGTATAGAAGAAGACTCGAGGTTCATAGCATAGGGCTAAGCTGTGCTGACCAACCCTTTATGCCATAATCAAAACATGAACTCGAGGACCCATGATCAGTCTGGTGGAGATCAATATCTGCCGGAAGCTAGTAGTGGTCATGGTTGCATCAATATGGTGCGTGTTACTAAGGTTATGACTCGTGCGAAGGACTATGGTTCGTCACAACCAGACCTTGGAAAGGAACCTGCTCCACCTGAAAGTCATTTGCATATTGAAAACCCTGTGGATAAACCTGAAGTTGTACCTCGCATTCCTAAGTGGGTCCTAAAGCGTTCGGGGCACAATCCTAATGCCTGAGCCACCCAGAATTATTCAGTTGTCGAGGATTTGGGCCACACTCCTTGTGTGATGTCTGCACTCGAAGTACTTCAGAGTTGTCCTTCACAAAGGAAGGATTTTCTTTCTACTCTTGGTGTCAACAATGATAATTCTTCCTCCTTCATCAAATTTGAAACCGCGGGACTACAGCCTCACTTGACTTACTATGTGTCTTTCTTGATTCATGTAGAATGTCTTAACATGACCGTCAAACGCACTATGATTGATGAAGGCCCTGCTACTTCCATGGTGTCTTTGGTGTGTTGGAAGGGTTTGGGTTCCCAAAAGTTGTCTAAATCCACTACCATGTTGACTGCTTTTGATGGTAGATTGTTTCAACCGCACGACATTCTTCCTTCTCTTAAGTTCCGTTTGGGAGGGAAGACCGTTGCGATTGAGGTCTAGGTGGTTGATGCGCCCCTTGATTACAATTTGTTATTGGGTAGGAATTGGATGTATAGTATGCAAACCGTATCTTCTTCTCTATTCTGAGTTGTATGCTTTTCGTTTAATGGAAATATAGTTACGATTGATCTAATGTCATTCAAGAATCCGTGTGTTACTGCATCTTCGAGAGCTTCTATCCCGATTGTCGAGCACTCTCAATAGGCAACTAGGAGTGTGGGTGTGGGCATGTATCCATCCCTTATGGGAAGCTTTAGTTGTCCTGCACATGTTCTTATGATCGGGTCTAGTTTTGTTGGGGCTTCATCTTCATTGAGATCGATGTCTTTTCGCACTACCCATATGGAAGATCCTTGGATTCTTCCTACACTGAGTCCTTCGTGTAAGCCTATCGGAACGGACGTGCTGTTTCCTACAACAATGATAGCATATCAATTGAATATTGAATGTGTTGCAGAGCCTAGTCCTTCCTCTTCACGGATGGAGGAGGAGGACCCATATGTGCTGCCTGCATGGGTAGTTGAGTCTTCTCTCACACATGATTTCCTTGATAGTGTTTTTCCATCAAATGAAGCTATTATTGAGGCCATGTCTAGGGTTGAGCCACCTTGGGAAGAGTTGCATCATAGATCTTATTTTCTTCCTGAGCTTGACCATTTGGAGTGTGAAGACTTTAGGGAGATTCTTAGTGAGAGAGTTGGTAGTCCCGTGGTTCCATTGAGCTCTCCTGGTCCGATGGTTGATGGAAACATGGCGAATATATCTCCTACCATCCCTATCAATATCTCTCACGATCCTGGAAAGATTGAGAATGTCTATATTGGGGCAGAATGTTCCCATGCTGAGATTCAAGAGTATATTGAGCTGTTCAAAGAGTTTCGTGATGTATTTGCTTGGTCATACGAGGAAATGCCAGGTATCGACCCTCGCATTGTTGAACATGAAATTAAAACTTACCCCAATGCTAAGCCTGTTTGACAACGCTTGCGTGTGGTGAATCCTAGAAAAGCACCCGTGATTAAGGCTGAGATAGAAAAGATGTTGAATGCCGGTTTTATCTATCTCATTCCCTTGATGCAGTGGGTTTCAAACCTTGTTCCGGTTGATAAGAAACAGGGAACGATTTGTATATGTACTGATTTTTGTGACTTGAATCGTGATTGTCCTAAGGATAATTTTCCCACACCATTTATTCATCAAATTTTGGATGAGTGTGCAGGAAGCGAGGTATTTTCCTTTATGGACGGCTTTTTCGGATACAATTAGATACAGATCAAACCTGAGGACCAACATAGGACTACATTTATTTGTCCTTGGGGTGCATTTGCATATCGAAAGATGCCTTTCGGCCTTAAAAACGTCGAAGCCACTTTTCAACGGGCTATGACCTTGATCTTCCATGATCTCAAATCGATTATTGAAGTCTTTTTGGATGACCTTGCTGCTCATTCTCGTATGAGAATGCATCATTCCTACCATTTGAGATTAGTGTTTGAAAGATGCCGCCATTACTTGGTTAGGTTAAATCCTCATAAGTGCATCTTTTGCGTGAAGTCTGGTCGCTTGTTAGGGTTCATTGTCTCCAAGGAGGGTATAAGAGTCGACGCTTTAAAGGTTGAGGCAATACTTCAATTGTCTCCCCCGAGAAACATTAGACATCTTGAATGTTTGCAAGGCATGGCAAATTTCTTGCCGAGATTTGTCGTTAACTTTGCCAATTTGACTAGAGGCTTTATGCGTCTTTTGAATAAGGACACTACCTTTTGTTGGGATGAGCAAGCCTAGGAGTCCTTTGATGCGCTTAAGCAAGCCTTAGCATCGGCCCTGGTGATTAGTCCACCCGACTATAGCCGTGAATTTTTACTTTATGTGGTCGCGTCCATGGAGACGATTGGTATGGTTTTGGTTCAGGAGGATGAGGAGCTTTAGGAGCATGTCATATATTATTTGAGCCGAAACCTTATACATGCAGAGATCCGTTATTCCCATGTGGAGAAACTTGCCTTAGCTACCGTTCATGTGGTTCAATAATTGAGACACTATATTCTCCTCCACCAGACCTTAGTTGTAGCCCATGTCAATCCATTTTAGTTCATCCTCACTAGAAAGATGATCAGGGGAAAGTATAATAACTGGATTGTCATCCTATAAGAATTCGATCTCGAGTTTGTTTCAAAAAAATAAAATAAAAACGTTGATTTTTGTAGAGCTTATATCTGATTTCCCAAGCGAGGAGGAGGAGGAATTTTTTGAAGAGACTTTTGTCGATGAGCACATTTTCCTGATCTCAACTTTGGATCCATGGTATGGGGATATCATCATATATTTACAAACATTGAAGGTCCCTACTCACCTTTCATGGGATGAACGACGACAGTTACGTCACGTATCCAAGAATTACCTCATAGTGGATAACACATTATACTGCCATGGAGTAGATTCCATTTTACGTCGTTGTTTAATTCATGAGGAGGCTGAGCTTGTGCTGAATGATTGCTACTGAGGGACATGTGGTGGTCATTTATCTGGGATTTCTACAGCCCAAAAAATATTGAGAGCAGGTTATTTCTAGCCGTCGATCTTTAAATATTGTGTCAATGCGGTCAAGAAGTGCCACCTTTGCCAGGTGTTTGCACGCAATATACACTCACATCCTACCTCGTTACATCCAATTATCAGCGCCAGTCCGTTCACTAAGTGGGGGCTTGATTTCATGGATTGTAACCCAGCTTTAGCTGGGGGGCATCATCATATTATAGTGGTTGTTGACTATTTCATGAAATGGGCTGAGGCTATGCCCACGGTTAAATCCGACGATGAGACAATTGCACATTTCATATTCAACCAGATCATTACTCGGTTTGGTATTCCGAAGGAGCTTGTCACTGATCATGGTAGGCACTTTCAAAATCGGATGATGGAAGAATTGGCCTCGAAGTTAGGGTATAAGCAGGAGCATTCCTCTTCTTACTACCCTCAAGTGAATGGACAGGTTGAAGCAGCGAACAAATCACTTAAGTACATTCTCCAATGAACCATCGCACAAAGCAAGACCAATTGGCATATCATGTTAAATCCTGCTTTGTGGGCTTATAGGACCGCGGTTAAGACTACCATCGGTTTTTCTCCATATCAGCTAGTAGATGGAGTGGAGTCTGTCTTGCCGGTTGAATGCGAAATCCCTTCATTGAAGCTAGCCATAGAGCTCTTACCAGACACTTCTCCATTGGAGGAACATTTGGTCCACTTAGAGTAGCTTGATGAGCAGCACTGAGATGCCTTGGTGGCTCTAGAAGTGAATAAGCATCGCATTAAGGTCCAGTATGATAAATATGTCCATCCAAGGAGGTTTAGTGAAGGAGATTTGGTCCTTTTGTGGGATCAAGCTAAAGAACCCTTGGGAGCAGGAAAGTTTAACTCCATGTGGCATGGTCCTTACGTTGTCAAACGTGTGATAGAGAAGGATGCCTATGAGCTAGTAGATTATGAGGGGACAGCCTTGGCGGAGCCTAGAAATGGGCTCTATCTTAAAAAGTACTATGCATGACCTTCAGCCAGGGATGATTATTGTATATTATTGTACAGTATTTTGCATAGTTAGGTATTTCTTATGGTGATCGGGTTTATGATTAGCTTTCATTTCTTATGGCGGATTTCAATGGAGTCTTCCATCTACATAGGATTCACTGATGGTGCTAGCCATCACACTAAACACTTAGCCTCTGCTGCTTGGGTAATTTATACTCCTATGGGTCAGGTATTGTATTCAGGAGGCGTATGTTTACGACCCTCTTCAAACAATGTTGCTGAGTATAGTGCCGTTATCGAGCTTCTACGGGATGCCATTTCACATGGTGTTCTCTCTCTTGAGGTACGTCTTGATTCGCAGTTAGTAGTGTCATAGCTTAATGGCTTGTATCATGTTAGGGATCCAACATTATTACAAATATTCTTATGTGTAATATTGTTAGAACAACAATTTGACAACATAACATGCATGCATGTTCCAAGAATTTATAATCAAGTTGCTGACTCATATGCTAACTATGTGTTAGATTGGCATTTGTTTCACAGACCATAAGCTCATCACAAACATACATTTTTACACATGTAAATAAATAAAGTCGATCATCATAAAAGTTTTTCATTAAACATCCAAAATGTGATAATACATAAGTGTCATAATACAAAAATGGGGCTTCCGAGCCACCAAAATATAATACACGGTAGTAAAAAAATGCATCACTCCTAGGTATCTAAGCTTGGGGAGGAGGAGAGGGGTTCTGATCGTGGAAAGTCACCACGGCTCTAGCTAGCCGTCAAAACAACCACACCCATGCTTGTGGTACACCCACCACCTGACGCTGCATGGCCTCAGGCAGGTCCTCGACCTGCACCATGGGTACCGTATGTGTCAGCCGCACAAAGTTTGTGTGGATGCTTTGGAGCCTCCACTCCGCATCCACACCCATGATGTCATATCCTCATCCCCTCCATCTATGATGAGGGAAACCATCAGGCCACCGTGGTCCTACATCTGCATACATATGACAGGATGTCACTATGTGTTGTCACGCAAAAGCATGTCTTTTGAGTCTATATATCAAAAAACAAAAAAAAATTAATAATTCAAAAAACTTAAAAAGAGGGTTGGGATTCATTACCAATGTCACCGTATGCTAACCCTGGTGGTAGAGACATGTCAGGATCTCCCAGAAAATCTATCCCCGCATAGGGGTAATCGTCGATGGCAACTATCTGCTGCCTCCACCATGGAAACAAGTCAGCTAGATAGGGGTTGGACACCCTACCTCCACCCAGTCTGCGCATCGCATTTTCCCAACATCGTTGGACTAGATATCGAACCCCATTAAGAGGAATGTCAAGTCTAGGGTTGAGTCCCGAAACATGCTCAGTATATTGCTGAAACCGAAGTTTCGTACCCTGCCCATCTTGCAGTCCCTGAGCTGTTGCTTCATGTTACTCAACAGTGCAATACTCCAATCGTAAACTATGGGTCTCATGCACTCCACTGCATAGAACATCAAGGGCCGTGAGGCCTGGTGGAGTGAGGCTAGCCCTGCTATCCTGTCAAGTGTTAGTAGTATGGCTTTCAGGCCCAGTACATGTATGGATTTTGTTGGGATATGGCTCCCAACCTTCTCTGTGTCTGGATAATAGTATACAGTAATATACTCATCTATGGTGAGGCCACCTCTGGGCCCATGAGAACGTAGGTTCACCGCTTCCCCCTGTCAAGACAATCCTGTAATGAAGTATATGTCCTCCACCTCTATAGTGAGGGACATCCCGTTGATCTGGAAAGACCTTGAGTTAGGATCCCACTAGTCTACTAGCATCTGCAGCAGTCTTGGTTTGGCCCTTAAGCCAGCAAGACACCAAAACTTGTAGAGCCCGCATGCACAAAGAGCTTGTTGAGCCATTAGATCGCCCCGTACTGCTTCTTCTACATCCCCGTGCTCTAGTTTCCTCCATTCGAGAACCATCCTGCACATTTAATTTAAGTTTTGGTCATTACATGTCTTAGAAAAACTTAAACGTGGCTGCATATGTGACTGTTTTCAAAACAACCACGTATGTACACGAATTTGAGCCATTTTTCCGCATATAGCCAGCCCTATACACGAAAAAATCCTCGATTTTCACATGGGCCGAGGTGCATATCTTAGATTGGCCTAGAAATCAATTTTGACCATGGAAATTTGAAAAATTTACATAGCAGGGCATGGGAAGTTACCTGGTAAAAACGGTGTCGGATTCTGCCGGCTGAAACTCCCGGAATTCGCGTTTGAAAGTCTGAGATCAATTGGGTAAAAATTTCAAATGATATATAATGTTTTGAATTTTTTACTATTTATAGAAATTTTTCAAATTTTTGAAAATTTTTACCCCCTTTCTATAATTTTGGACCGTTTCTGACCCTTTTGGACTGTTTTTTACTAATATGATGATGTAGGAGACCATTTTGAGCGTCGTTTCAACCATTGTTTTGACCCATTCGTGCCAATTTTAGGTATGCTGTTTAAACCAACATATAGGTTAGATTTCACCTCTATTTGCATTTTGCATGACCTTATGACCGTTTCGTTATAACCTTAGGTACAAACTCATTCTATCCTGTCATGGAACCTTCTTGCTGTTTTAGAAGTGACATGATGTGAATGGTAGAGTTTGACCTTACATGGGTGCCCTAGTTAGCTCCTTGTTTGCATTTGGCACCCATGCCGACACTTTGTCATTTAGGGTGTGGGATTCTGTTGTATAGTATCGCCATGACATTTTGCAAGAGCCTCATACTCCTCTTGATATTTTGCTAGCCTATTTCCCCAGGACTCCCTTATGTCAAGTTGTAATTGCATTATCATGAGCTTTGCTTACCTCATTGAGCCTTATTCTAGCTTCCCTGACTTTGAGTATCAACCATATAGCCCGAGCTTGTCTCATGTCTAGCCATGCAGAGCCATTTTATATATCCTTTGCAGCTTGATGCCCTATCTTTACCGGGAGGGGGCTTTCCCTCAAGTGTCGCTATCCTACACATGTGGCCTTGCATTGAGCATAGGTATGTTCCGTTGCTTGGAACTAGTTTGTTTGCCCATTTGACACTCATCTCCTCCTAGTCTGTAACTTTAAAGTGATTTTATTCTTTTTAAAGCTTTTCAAAATATTTGAAAAAGTCAAAAAAAAAATCAAAAAACCAAAAAGCCGGACAAGAAAAGATGTTATCTTTGGCAGCAGTCGAGTCATGTTGCCTTCGAACAGACAACTGTATATCACATCTGTTGGTTGGGTAATAGTTTGACTTTAGGAGCTGTACTCATTTCTCTGAGTTTATCTCCATCGATTGGTTAAGCTTCCAGACCCTATGGAGCCTCTGTCGATGCCTCCTGTGTCGCAGAGATGTCCCAGTTCTGTATATCGAGTCTATGCTGCCTACATTTAGTCACCATTTGCCTTTATGCTCTTGTTCGAAGGAAGTTGAAACCTGAGTTGGCCATTCCTTAGTTATCTTGACTTTGCATGTCGGCCATTCCCAGTACAGTTACTGGTTCGTACACATTATGATTGAGTCCTTCTACATTATACAGCTTTGCTGAGTACCTCGTGTTGGATGATGGGGGAAGCCATAATGCCCTCCTTCTAGCAGATTTCATCCCATTGACTTCAGATCATTTATTCTGGGATAGGAAACTAGAGTAATTTTTGAGTGCCTTGAGACTTGCAGTCATTAGTGGTAGGTTCTCTCGCCATCGACAGTTTTTGGGAATACATCAATGTCCCTTGATCGATGGATTCTCTCAAGTGTTCGACCTCAATACATTTATTTACACTTGTTAGTTTGCACTCTAGTACCTTGATTTCCATTTTCATTATCGGTGGGTGATCTCATGTCTGTTAACGGTATACATCAATGACCGTTAATCAGATGATGGACTACTATGTTTGACCTCGACACCTTTATTCACATAGTAGGACATGTACTCGTAGCGGTTTTTGTAGAAGACCTTCCATATTGGTGGCATCTCTTATAGGCTACATCCTTGATCGTGCTAGTTTTCATGAGATTTCAGCTCTCGTGACTTGATTCCACTATATGCCAGATATTTCCAGCCATTTTGGAGATCTTGATCCACTATATATCTTCAGCCTTCATGGAGATCATGATCCTTTGTATATCTTCATCATGGAGACTTTGAGCTAGTTTTTATTGTATGTGGCGATGACCACATATGTCATATTTTGTATCATGCCTATTCATGGCCATTGTACTCTTATGTATCTAGGACTGCTACATCTACTTGCAGTCATGTGCAGATTTTGATCATTGTATTGTATTGATTGGATGGTTGGTTCTTCCACTAGTTTCTTCATCACTTCACTTCTGGAATGGACTTATAATGTATTTCAGCCATCGTATGACCCCTCTGACCTCACACATTAGGGGGCATCTGTTATAGCTAATTTTACCACACATGGTGAATCACACTTTTATGGCCTTCCCTGTCCCTCTGCAGACTCCTTAGACCCCATGGACCATTTTTGTACCTTTGATGTTTCCAAGATCATCCCTAAAAACATGCAATAATTTCCATACGTGACTTTTGATCCCTTTCTCCCATATATACGCGGGTTTGACCCTTAAAACCACGTACATCGGGATGTGTGCAAAAGGCCAAATGATTTTGGAGTTTTCCTTGATGTGGATTCAAGTCACTTGTCTCTTGACCTTCCATATGCCTTGAGATCGCTCGGATTCGACCTTACATTACCGCATTGAAGAGCTATATAAGAAACCCTTTGGATACATTGAAAGGGGAGGAATTGAAGAGCAAGAAAACTATATTCCATTATTGCCGGAGCTTATACTAGAGTCTGCATCCCTTTGTCCCTTGGAGCAATTTTGTGTTCTTCCCAAGCTTACCTTTTACTTATGAGCTTGCTATCGAGAGAAGGAGGATTGAATTGGTGGAGGCCCAAGTGGGGGACTCAGTTTCTTCGATTCACAGACGTGCCGATAGAGGTTGTCACTATTGTAATCTTTGTTTTATATCAATAGAAATACCTTTTCCTATCCAATAATGTGTATTTAAATGAGTATTTGATCCATGGATGCTTTTAAATGCTTATATGTTATTGATTATATATGCTAGAGTAGGTCTAACACAATTATATATAGCATGCTTGTCTTGTTTGCTGAGTGTTGAGATAGCAATTATAAATACAAGCTGGAGTGGAAAAGCTCAACGGGGATCTACATCAACTATCTGGAATAAGGTACGAATCAAGATCTTTTAGTGTTAGATATTTGGTTTCTCTTGCATATAGGAAAGAATTGATTTCTGGAGTCAAGCTATCTGTTGTGGTACCCCAAGCCATAGGAATTTCTCTCCATAACACCACATATGGTACACCAGAGTTCTTCTTCAAATTCCTTCCCTTTCTTAATATCTTGGACTTGGAGCGTAATATTAGCTAGCTATGACTGAATTTTCACCACTCCTACACCAGTCTCTCTTATAGGTAAGGATTCAAGATTCATGGACAGTTCCAGAGCTTCAGTCTATGACACAATATTTTGTTGCATCATGGGAATCCGAATGTGTGGTAATAGCGCTGCAATGAACCACTCTTTTTTTCGTACGTCCAACTTCTAGAAGCTTACTTTAGCCATCAACATCTTAAGTCTCTGGTAGAAGTCCCACACAGACTTCGTAGACAATTGCTTAATCTCTTTAATCTCTGTAATACACTGAGATTCATATTTGGCCTTTCTAAATGCATCTATTAGTCCTACTTGAATTTGGTTGAATGTTTTCTGTGCAACTCCTGTTGGAACCACATAGAACTTCATATACCAATCCATCACACGACCCCTTAGAGTTGTGATCATTTGCACCTTCTTTATTGCTTCATCTTGGAATTGTCACATGGTCCATATGTATTCACATAGAAACCAATGTTTCTATGGGTCTTCTAACCCATTTCTGTTGAATATCATAAACTTAATATCATTCCCAACCATTATATTGGTCCTTGGTACTTCTGGATAAAATTCTGGCTAACAGGACTGCCTTGTTCACTATTCCCACAGTTAGTATTACTTGTATTGACAAACCCACTAGGAGATGAGTTTCTAGAACTTACCTCCGGAGACGTATGCAGGGTTGTAGGTGTGTTGTATTCGTACTTTGGATATGGAGATTCTTCTTATTCTTCTTCCCTTTTAGGGATAGGTTGGTATTCCTCTTCCTCATCGCAAGAACCTTCATCAAAATACAATGTTAACTCATGTTCTTCTCCTCTGGTCGTACTACAACTTCCTCTTCTTGTCACAATTATTCTTCTTTTTCCCCACTGGAATATCCTTCCACTTCTTAGACGTCCACCCTCTAGTGCAGTTCTACTATCACTAGGGAACATATCAACTTACTTTACTCCATTTTTCTCAAACTTCTACTACGACATAACCCAAGTGTTTATACATAGTTCTTTACTCGCTAGATTCCATTCTTAGGATCCCTTTCTCGCATACGAGGATTTTGATCTAGAGTTTCAAAGATGTCAAATACCTTCCTCTGGGTCCTTGGAAAATTTCTCTTTCTACTTCACTATATGACCTTATAGTGTCTACGATCATTTATGTGATATATCCTCCCAAAATACTATCAACCCAGAAATCAACAGCCCTAGATATGGGGTTGCTATTTATTTTTAGCTGTTGAATCAACTGAGGACTCCACTTTGTCGGTTCTCCTCCTTGGAAATTTTTTTCGTTGGGTTGCTAGATTCAACAACCACTCATACAACAAAATAGAGAACTCACAAAAGAAAATTTCATGAATAACCGTATAGAGGTATCGCTCCAACCACTTTTTTAGACTCAACCACGATCCTTCGCTTTCTTCTCATGCAAACTCTAATGCTTTAGAATCCACCCACTCTTGAATTTTTGGCTTTGTCGAATTCCAAAATATATCCCTCACAAAATTATTCATGGTCCCAACAATGAAACCATTTGTTGGTGTTTCTTCCTTCAACATAGGTTCAAACCCTTGTTTTTCCATCAACAAAGCCCAAGATATTGGCCCGACAGAGAAGGGCTCAATCGGCAGCACATGCGATGTAGATGCAGTGTCACCAAAGATATTTCTTTTGGATAACTGTTAGAACCAAGTTTCTACAGTTGTGTGGGGATTTATCCTCTTCCTTGGCAACTTACTAGATTTATCAACTAAAGTCGGTGGTTATATTACTTAATCTTATTGCATGTATTCAAGATATTACTCTACTTATCTATCGATAGATATTATAACAATTAATATAATTCCTTATTAGCAATCCCGACTAACAACAGTGCAACATATGCATATAAGGACTCATTCATAAGAAAATACACATGCATTTATTCACAACATACATTCATTCGTCATAAGCAAATTCATTAAATATACACATAAACAACATTTAACGTGGAAACCCATCCAGGAAAAACCACAGAGGCACTCTTCATCTAGAATAATAAATATATGGCACCTTTTGTATGTGCAGCCAGCTTGCAGAATCTGTTCTATATTTTCTCTACAATCCATACAAACTTGTCTCTCCTCTTTTGCTCTCTAGTCTCAATTTTTTGAAGTTTCCTCTCCTTAACTCTAATGTCGATCCACACACAGCCTAGATCGACTCTCTATTCTCTACAACTCTACAACTCTACAAACAAACAACAAACAATAGAGATTAACATAGACCAACCAAGAGTGTATGTGTCTAACCCACACATAGATTGGGTTCTCCATTTTATTGTCTCTTACACGTCGTAGTTAACCGACTCCATTCTGTTAGGTAATATGATGTCATTCCTATTCTTGTATACTCAGTTACAACTGTCAGTAGGAACAATTGTCCCAAAATGCAAATATTTTTTATTCCCCAAAGCATGCATTATCCTAACTAACTTCTTACCCATGATTTCTTTGGTTGTCCTTTTCATTCGCTGCACACCTTCTTCTATCATGGTTCCTTCTGTTGGAATGCTCTCATCGCAGCTTCCCTTCTGTTGCGAACTCTTCCTTTGTGGATGCTTATGTCGTAGCTTCTCCTACATCACAACTTCCTCCTTCACGCGATTGAAATATTCATATTCTCGAGCAGAATTCTGGCTAAATTCCGCCTATCCTTCCCTAGGGCCAACAAGACCTCTGCTAACTTTGAAAAAACTAGTAGGAGAACCATTTACAATAATTGCAAAATTTGCAAATATTATACAACCCATAATCCAATCCATTGCTTCAACAAGGATCCCCACCTGAATAAAAAACAAATCTCAAGAAAGACCAATCCACCTTATCATATACCTTTATTAGATCCATTTTCAGAACACAGGCTTGTAATTTCTTGGATTTGATGGAGTGCAAACATTCTTGAGCAACTTCGTCAACATCTAGTATTTTCCTATTTGAAAAAAAACATATTGATCTCTAGAGGTCTTCTCCTTCAAAATAGGTTTCATTTTTTTTGAAATAATCTTGGTGATAACTTTATAAACCAAGTTACATAATGAAATTGGCTTATAATCATTAAAAGAAATTGACTTGTCGTTCTTTGGAACCATAACAATACAATTAGAATTCAAATTACTTGGAACAAAACCTCTTTTCCTTGATTCTTCCACAACATCTAGCAAGTCCTTCCATGCCATATCAAAAAAATGTAGAAAGAATTCTACATCCCAACTGTCAGGACCCGAGCTTCTAGCCTTTGCAAATATCTTTAAGACAAAATGCACCTCTTCATGAATCACCTTAGAACTGACCAAATTTCCTTCTTCCTCTAAAAAAAAACCTCGGATAATGCTTCAGAGCTTTCTTTTTCTCATTTAAATTCATAGAGTTTCTTTGTTGATAAAATTTTTTGAATAAATTAACAACTTCTTTTTCAATTGATTCCCAATCATACACAAAAGAACAATCTTCAAATTTCACCTCCCAAATAGAATCAACCATCCTTCTCTGATTACCAAAGTTGTGAAAGAATTTAGTATTATTATCTCCATGAGACAACTAGACAACTCTGCTCTTGAGCCTTCAAGTTTCCTCCTCTTGATTTAGGATATTTTCCTTCCTAGTCTCAATATTGATAAGATATTCTTTAAACTCCAGACTAGAAACCTTTTCCAAATCCCTTTCAATTTGAACTAATTCTAGTCGATTAGCCTTCTTCGTCTTTCTTTCCCAATTAACCACTTCCTTCTTTAAGAACTAAATGTCTTAACCATGTTTAATGTAGGTGACCTTGTCTTTATCTTATTATAGGAATTCCAAGAACGCCTCACCAAATCACAAAAAAATTGTTCTTCTAGCTAAGAGTGATTAAATTTGAAAGGGAAAAAAGTATTCATCTTAGCAAAATCAATCTACAGAAAAATAACTTCGTGGTTAGAAACTCTAGCTGCAACATCCCACGATATGTATCTACCAAAAGTAGCTTGAATATCCTTTGCCAAGAAGAATCTATCCAACCTCTTGGCTAATCCTGCCTTCCCCACTCTTCCATTAGACCAGGTTGGGAATCAAACATTTCGAGCCACATCAATCAAATGAGATTCCTCAAAGAGAGACCAAAAGTAATTAGCCAAAGGGTCCATAATTTTTCCATATCTCCACACCTAATCTGTAGATAAGGTAAAACTAAAATATACACCAATAATTAAAGAAAAATCCTTCAAATTATCTTCCTCTGCAACTTTATCCTAGAAATCCCTCCTTTAAATATAAGTCTCATACACATTTAAAATTCTAATACTCCTCTCCAAACCCCTAAAATTCCCTTCAATAATGATGCCAACTATAGAAGAAAAAGGCTTAAAATCAGCTACCTTAAAATTCAAGGAAACTAACAAACCACCATACATACCACAAGCATCCAACCCATAAAAAAGCCAAGAAGGGAAAATTTTCAAAAACCAATCACAAGCTTGCACTAAAGAGGTCATTATTTCCTATAATAAAACTAATCCAGGGTTGAATGTCTCTAACAGTATTTTAAGGAAATTATTTTGGGTGAAATACCAAGTTCACGAATATTGAAGGTCAATAAATTCATTGAGGAACCTCCTACATATGGATGCATGCTCTAAGGGCCCCATTCAAATCAGTAGAAATTTTGTTATAAAGACCTTTTGTGAACATAGAAGTTAACTTCATATTCACATACTTTGGCTGAAGAATCAGATCCCTTTGATCGCCTCCCTTCCATTTCTTACCCTTCTTTTTCCTAATTGGAACATTTTCAGAGTGAATGGAAGCTATAGGAATAACATTTGATTCCTCATTGGCAAGAGTAGAGTAAGTCAAAAGGGAAATTTCTCTCAAAGTCTCCTTAGCAAGGGAAGGAATACTTTAATCACATCTAGGGGTTAAAGAGTGAGAGATAGGTGACTCATAATTCACTATTCAAATGTTTCCTTATAGATCCCAGGGGAGGAAAATGCACATCATGAAGCACTTCTTTAGATCCTTCAAAAGGACCCGATAAATTCCCGGAATATAACTCCTTTATGGTTGAACTAGAAGGAAATTCTTACAGTCATCCTTCACATAAAATAACCCTCTCCAACCTATTTTTCCAAAAAAATAGGGTTGGAATTCTCCATCACATGTGTATTATCTAGCACTACCTTGTCTAAAACCAAACCCTCTTCCCCTTCAATAGGCTGATACAAACAAGATTAATTGCATCTAAAATCTTTTTTTTAGAGAATATTAAATAAAAGAGGGATAGAAGATTAGAACTTACTCAAATACCCAACCACAGATTCTCCATCCAAAGGAAGATACTATTTTAATTCTAAGTCCAGTTCAGGTGGAACCCTAAGTGATTATGAAGAAATCAAAGATGATCTGTGACCATTCTGATAAGACACTGGGCATTTATCTCTCATACGACATGTTTCTTTGCAGTGTAAGAATCTAAAAGGAACTCTCCAGTAGTCCAACCTTTGTACAAATGAGCCACCATCCCACTAAATTTCTATACCCTCTAGTAAACCCTCTGAAACATCCATATCCACTAAGACCCTAGGCATAATCTTTTATTTATCCATTAATGTTTCTTCCTCCACCAATATTGTTTGCCATCGCTTTGAAATCATCCAAATGACAACAAAGAATTGGAAATACCAAAAGCAACACTGAGAAAAATATTCTTCTTAACTTTCCTTTCCCAGGGTCAAAATTTTGATGCCATTTACAAAGTACAAGCGAGCCCATACCAATTATCCAGTATTTGGAGAATATATTATGCAAACTATCGTCACAAATGAAATGAAAAACTACCCATTCATTACAAGCATTGTTACCCTAGACACATAATTTATTAATGGTTTCCATTTAGAGTAATCCAGTTTATAATATCAACTCTGGACATCTTGATGAATTCAAAGTGACCCAACAATTCCCGTGTTGATAGACTGGAAACCATGTTAAAGGTGATTCCTTTCCCCAGTATGCATAGATTCCCTCTTTGCTTTGTCTTTTGACACTTTAAGGCTCTGTTTAACTTCACATGTTCTCCTGATAAACTGTGATGAACCTTCTTCTCATCCTCTCTCCAACCAAGAATGGAGGAAAACCCTATCTTTCTTCCACTTTCCTCCTTTGTATCATTAGGGTTTAAGTCCTAAACGCCCTAGGATGGATAGGTAAAATGCTGAAAAAATGATGACCCCACCGTATAATCAACTTGTGCATCAGTGTTCACCCAAACCCTATCCTTAGATCCCTTGTTACCTGACTTCTATCCTCCGGGGTTCTTTTTAGAAACCCCACCACTGACAGAATTGTTAGCTTTGATAAAATGAACAACCATCATGTTTCACCTTACACTCTCATTGAAATCTACTCTTAATAATTTATGGGTTATCTCTATTGATTCAGAGATTGATTTGTTTTTTTTTTTTGAGAAAATATTATCTTAGTTAAGAAAAATAGAGAAAAATGATTAAAATTACATCATTTCATGCACATCGCATATAGTAAAATTGGGAAAATATCTTTAAATCTAATTATAAGCTTATTTATAAGGACAATGGCCCATTTTCTTCAACTTTTAACAAAAAATGTATATTTATTTTACTTTCTAAATATTAGCATTTGTCCTAGTATGTTTTTTTCAAAGGGAAATAACTAATCGACTAAAAGCTCAAGTATAAAGTTAAATCTAACTCAAACATTTAATAAATATGAGAAGAAGATAATGTCATATAGATGAAACCCAAATACAAACTCAAATTCAACTCAAGCATTTGATGCAAGCCTAGTGGTGGGTTGGTGTCATTATAAAATTTGGCAAACTAATACAAGAATTGTGGTCAAAATCGTTCAAGCGAATACAAACAATAATTAATAAGGAGGATTACAAACTACGAGGATGTCACACTCAACAAATACCACACAAGGAGGAAGGGGTTGTTGTTATAGTAACCATTTACTCATGTAGCAACCTTCCCCTTAGTTGTCATAATATGGAGACATAAGAAGTCAAAACTTTCATCAATTTTTTGAAAATCAAAGTCAAATAAAAATTAAGAACAACCCTTAGGGGCATTATTCACCATGAACAAAGCTTGGACCACGGTGAAATATAATCATGCCTGAAATTTATGTTGATTTCTTGTCAAAGTTCTTGTCGAAAAGAAAGTCCTTTTGCTACAATATTGACTTATTATGTTGTTATGGAGATGAAATCCAAATATAAAGTCCATTTCAACTTAAGCATTTAATGTGAGTAGAGGGAATTGTTGTAGATATCGAAAACCTAATACATTGATTGCGGTCAACATTGCTCACATGGATATTGATAAGAATGTTAACCAACATATTTTTGCTTTTAATAGGAACAACCACAAACTATGAGGATACCACACTTGGAAAACACCATGTAAGGTGGGAGCATGCCCACCAGGATCTATACTTGTGCTACCATGATAAAAACCACTATTCCAAGTAGGGATCATCTTCTCAATTAGGATATCATAGCTATAAGGATAGTATTTAGGGAATCACCCTATTCGTAATGTTTTATGTAATTCCTTGACAGTAAGCCTTGTATGTGTGTGATGTGGTTATTTTCTTATATAGTGGCACTAGGTGCCCGGACTATGGACTATGGACATTATTATTATTATTATTATTTTCTTTTAATTAAATAAATAGCTCATCATGGACAAACAATGTGGATGGGGGGTCATGGATTCCACATGTGAGAGGGTTGGGGGGTTAGGAGTTGGTGCTCTCCCAGACATTACTACATGTTTCCTATTTTTCTTTTTATTGGACTATGGAGATCCTATTACACCTATTTGATGTTTTGCATGCACCCATGCACCCACACTTGATGAGAATATTCCTTATTTGATTTCAATGGGATCCACTCTCTCATGTCTTATGCACCCTATTTTACTATTTTGTCAACCCTGAACTTGATTTTTGTAAATCCCACACTAATTCGAGTTATCTTCAGTTAATCAGAGTAATTTTGGGTGAATTTGAGTTGTCTTCAGTTAGTTTGAGTGATTTTGGTTCAATCCGAGTTGTCTTCGGTTAATCGTAGTACTTTTGGGTCAATTCGAGTCGTCTTCAGTGCATGGGAGTGAATTTAGGGGAATTCGAGTCAGTCTTGGTGAATTTGAGTTGTCTCCAGTGCATGGGAGTGAATTTTGGGTAAACTTGAGTCAGTTTTGGTAGATTCGAGTTGCTATCATGATAAATCTAATGGTATCTAGTGACTAGGAGTGTTTTCCAATGAATTTGAGTTAGTATAGGTGGATTCAAGTTGCTCTCTTGAGAACTCAAATGGTCATTTAGCGAGTCAGTAAAATCCCTTAGTGAATTAGAGTTTCTTGCTAGTGAACCTAAGCTAACCTTTGCTACTGAATTCGAATTGCTATGAAGGGATTTGAATTGGAACTCATTCATGATTCTTGGTTTTGCAGGGTTTCTCTCTCAGAAGTTCAAATTCTTGTGGAAGGATTCGAATTTTATTTTTGCACATAGTTGTCACACCCTTTTTGTTTGCAAGGAAACTTGGAGACCTATGAGGGTGATTGAACACTGATCTATTGCAATGTGGAGACTAGTTAGATTTTATATTGAACATAGAAATACATTAATACCATTATTTGTCTCTGATATAGTCATGTGAATCCTGGAGGTGGATGGTGATGTCCCAAGGGCTGGTGTAGTAAGCAGAATCCCATTGCATTGGCTAGTGTTGATGCAGAGAAAGTAAGTGGCGAGGGTTTGTGTTGGTTTTCCTAGGTTGTGGCCTAAATATTTTTTGTTGAGATATGATTTTGAGAGTTCCTTAGCATGTGGATTCATGAACTGAACTTGGAGGTGACATGTTCAAGTATAGTTGACTTGATTGTGTCTAAGGTCGGGTGGAACATTTTCATGTTGAATCCAATTGCGTTAATAAGAGATAAGTATTGTTTGGAAATTATTTACCAAGTTTATTGTTGCATATGTGCCATGGAGGCTGAGTTATCTCTGTTATTTTATGCTTCATATTCGATTTTATTCTAAAGTTATATGGATCATTTTATTATTGTTAAATTGGCAGCTCATAAAGTAGATTTGGTTATGTATTATAGCATCTAGTAGATGCTATTTTATTTGTGTTTATGGAATCCAATAGATTTGGTTCATAGGAATACCATAAGGTCTAGATGAAAGCTATGAATATGGTATTATATATGTTTAAATGGTTGTAGATTGGTGTCTTAAATAGGCTAATTTATTTAGTGTCGTAAATTTGATTTATTTTAATATTGTAAATCTGAATTGTTTAATGTTGTAAAATTGATTTTATTAGCATCTTTAGATATGATTTTACTATGTGGTTTAATGGACACAATAAAAATGGTGTCAATGTTTAAATTACATGTGAAAAGGTTACTTAGACATGTGTTCATTCATGTTACAACTACCTTGCATCACATGTGCATTTGGGGAAAAGTTTACATTGGAAGTTCCATCTTCCTTTTAATGAATGATTGTTTTATTTTGTTGGCTTGTAGGCATGGGCCTAGCCTTAGAGAACCTTATTTTGTTGTGCATTACTTAGAATCATCCCTTTCCATGTTATAATTCCAATGTATCTGACCCCCTCGTGTGATTTGGGGTTTGGTACACTACATTTTACCCCCAACCCTCTCCAAACCCCTACCATCTAATGTATCCCATCCTTGTCTATGATCAAGGGTTGTTGGTCAAAATTTTAGTGTTGTCAACTTGGATTAGTATATATTTCTTTTGTTTGCATTTTCCCCATGCAATTGAGGGTTTTTCTAAAGATTTGTCAACAAAAGGTATAGGAGGTTGAGCCTCATCCTTTTGTCAAGGAATCCACAAAAGCTTTTCTAGTAGAAGGTACAAGAGGTTTATGCCTCATCCTTTCGACATAGAAAATGGTGTTAATGGGAATGAAAATTTGTTCTAGTGATGATGGAAGGATTGGAGGTTGCATCTCCATTTTTTCTCTCAAGCACTTTATGGATCTGTTGAGTGTTCTTTTAGTATTTATGAAGGTCGCCAGTTTATTCCTCTTCAATAGCTATTGTGGGAATTTTGAAGGATGTGCCACCAAGGATTGTGTTACCTTAACATAGTATTTATATTTGTGTTTATGGTTGCTTGATAGGTTTAAGTTAAGAACGCTCTTCCCTTTTCAACCTCTTGATGGTGCTTATGGTTACAGGTTCTTGGTGGCTCTCGAGCCTTTTTGTGTGAGCTTTATTTATCTTTACTTTCACGATACACACTTAAGTTCTTTGAGTTATGGTTCTAAAACAATGTAATTATATTTTTTTTTCTTTTTTGACATCTCAAGCTAACTCACAGTAGATATGATCTCCATACATTATTTTATTAGATTGAAAAGTCATATATAAGTGCTTTGATTTTAAATAATAAAAATAATTGTTTTTTATTTGGAAATACAAACAAACAAAATTTCCAAGTTACCACTAAACCATAATCTAAGGATTCACCTATATGGATATGAAAGAAAGAATGGAGAAAATATTATATATACAAGTAAATTCAATGAAAAAAAAGTAATACAAGGTTTTATCAAATATGAAAATTACCATTCTAATTCTATCTCAAGGCAATGTGTAGGTTCAAACTCTATCTCAAGAGTCAATACATTTTGAATTAATTGAGTCATTTACAAACTTAGTAGAGTCAATTGGTAAAAAATGGAGTGCTGACGTAGTTATTTTCCTGGATAACTCTAGATGTATAAACTTATGGCTGAACTGTGTCTCGAGGAACAATACCAGAGGGGAGCTTATGGGCCTATGGATGGTCTTATTTTTTGCAAAGCATGGACATATCCATTTGGACCAAGTTGTAAGGGACTCCTTGGTAATTATAAATTGGGATAATACCTAAGCTCAATCCAATCTATGCATATTCAATCATGGTCGGAATATGTCAAAAGTTTGTTAAAGGTCTTCCCTCACTTATATTTTATCCACATCTTCCATGAGTTCAATGACCATGAAAATTCTTTATTCAGGCCAGCCTTAAATATGAGGAAAGGTGTCATTCACTTTGAATTATGGGAGGATGACCTCTTAAATTACGTGGATTAGTTGGTCCTCTATAATCTCTATTAGTTGTTTTTTGTTTTTTCTTTATGTTTTCTCTGGGTCCCTGGATGATACTTTTTCCTGTGTAATTTTGTGATGTATCATCAAGACTAGCGGTGATATTAGTATGCATCTTTAGCTTAATTGAGTGGGTGTGCAATATCCACTATGGACGTGGCTGCTGTTTGATTATGGGATCTATAATGGTCTATTCTACTCTCTTTTTTGGGTCTATTAGTGATTGTATATGTTTATACAGTTCAGGTTTGATCCTTATGTCATTTTCGGAAATTTTTCTGGAGGGGATATACCTTTCTTGGCCTATCTTGTACATATAATTTTATAATTTAAAGTATATCTTAGTTTCATATGAAAAAAGAGTGTCATTTACAAACACTATCTCAAGAGTCAAGAAATTGTGTTAGTATAGTCGTTTACAACGTTAAAGAGGTATTACAATTAATTTTTAGGTAGATCTTTTCAATTGACAAGTTCTTAGCTTTAAATTTAAAAATCCTTTAATATTAAAAAAACAATAATGACGAGCCCATATTCCTACTATAGAATCTACAATTATTACATAGTCTAGAAGTATAACCATGTAAATTAATTCATTCTTATTTTATTCATAACATTTGATATTCATGATATTTTTGCTATGTGTGTCTTTAATATACCTTTCTTGGCCTTTTGGATAAGATCAAGTGTAGTATATGTTCTTATCAGTTTAATATTTGATTACGTGGTTCATACAACCACATGATATTAAATGTATTTTTTAGGCGGAGATCCCATTCATTAGTACCTTGTTGTGGGGGCTCTCGTGCATTAATTGTTCACTGCACTACAATACATGTCAGGCACACCCCAATAAAAAGAGGGTGACAGGTGTGGGAGGGGTTCTTTTTTAACCATGAGGAAAAAAGATTTTATATTTCTCTTGGAGATTGGGAAATGAAACAAATAATCAGGCCAAATGGGAAACCTTAATGCAAGAAATAGAAACTCTAAAGAATTTAAATGTTGACTCCTCCCAAGTCTTTGGGGATTCCTAGATAGTCATTCACAAGATGAGAAAGATTTAGATGAATAGAGAAGAAGTAGTAGGGAGGGTGTAGAAGAGGATCTTGGACCATATCTTATACTTTTCCAAAATCCAATTATTTCATATAAAGTGTCATAATGATCAAGAAGAAGACCGCCTAGCTAACAAAGGTTCAAGGCTTAAAGAAGGAAAATTATTAATTCATAGCCCTCTTAAATCAATTAAATGGTTACCATGTTCTTAGGATTAATAAGTTATTGCTATCATATGAAAGGGAAGAATAACGGTTATTGTCTTCCTCATGAAGCACCCTTGTTTGGTATAGAAGTATTAATCCACCTTTGGAGATCGTGCAAAGCGATAGGTGGGTGTTGAAAAACCAAATATTTGTGCATATATATCTCCTCGATGATCCATAAATCCTCCTCCTTTGCATTGGGTATGCTTGTAAGTCTCCATGTGATGACAATTAATGTGGGTTGTAGTCTCGAAATCTAGCAAGAATTGAGCCTTGTCATTTCAGGAAGGGTGGAGAAGATGGATCCTTGCATTCGTTGCATCTATTTGAGATTTAAGGCTATTTTTAGAGGCCATAGAGACAATGTAGAAGCCAAGATTGTAGCCATAAGGGATTTCATCTTCAGCTTTAGAAGTTCTTTCCTTTGGTTAGACTTTGCTTCGGCCTGTGATATTGGTAGAATGCATGGTAGTTCAACTAATTCTTCGGACATGAAGACATTTTCTGGTGCTTTCAAAGAGATAAAGAATTGCATGGTTTTATAGCTCAATATGACATATCTCTTCCTGTGACCACTTTCCCATGATTCTGTCGCATGTCGACACTTCCATGATGACACTTCATGAAAGTCATTGAAAGTCACTGAAAAAACACCTAACTTGGAGGATCCATATCTTGCGTTCTGTAACTCCATTTGATTTCATCTCTACACAGTTGGAAAGGTATTTCAGTTAGCTAAAACTTTCTAGAAGACAACAAAGTATGAAAATGCCCAAAAGTACCCTAAAAAATAATTTTTTTTATGCATGCGTGAGTTGCCTTAAGGAAACCCGTGTATTGTATGCGACTTGTCATATATAATACTCGTGCATGCCCTAAATACATGACTATTTACATTGTAACCCACATATACCTCCTGCATACATGATTGTTGTCTCTGCAACCCACGTATTCCTCCTAAAAATGTCAAAAAATATGTTTTTTGAAATTCGGGTAGTTTGGGTAGTTATGAAACTGACACCTTCAGTTGTAACTACTTTGTCTTCGATCCTATCTCTTCACAAGAATAAAATTAGAGGTAGGGAGGTCCATGAGAGGAGACTTGAACTTTTTCATTGTCATGCTGGAGGAATTGGGACTCTCTTTGCCCACACCTTTTCCCTAGTGATCATCCCCTTGTGTTGTAGAGCTTGGAGGCTGAGTTCCTTGGAGAAGAGAAGCAGTAGAACCAGATCAAGGTTTTGTGAGGTGCCGAACTTGAAGAGAAGGTATATTTGTACTTTTTTTCATGATTAATAAAGATGTGATGTCCTTCTTCTTCCCAAATCATTGTTCAATGTGTGATTGAATCTTTGTTTATGATCATATGATAATGTTATTCAGATTATTATTTCATGTTTCTTTGATTACCATTGTTTTATATGTGGTCATATTGGTTTGAGGAAGGTATAATTTGTTTTGCAGGTCTCTTGGAGAAAGAGGAGCAAGAGGAGAAAGAGAAGGATTGAAGGGCTGCTTGGATCAACCTTCATTTGTCATGCTATGAACCATTCTAATCTCTGAAACTTGCTTATATATACTTGCAGAACCATTTACATCCACGTTTCAACCCCAGTACGTTGATGGCCTCTTAAACCCTAGCCATAGGAAACTTTCCTTTACAATAGAACTGGTGACTCCGTTGGGGAGAGTCTTGTCTGTTTGGGGTTTCTATGTTTTTCTTTCAGTCTTTTGCAAGGTTTCAGGTCCTTCTTGCCACTTAGGAACACTTTATCGATTTGATAGAACACCTCCCTTGCCTTAGGATCCCCTGCCTTCCTAAGGCAGTTTTTGACCTTTTTTGGGATTTTTTCCCATCCATAAGCGAGTTGAATATTGAACAGTCGCATATCTGGTATTTACACATGACTTTATTTACTGTCAACCATCGTATGATATGCGACTTGTTAGTAGTGAAACTCACGTATGCCCTTTTAAACAATGTTTTTCCCTTTTTTGTGGTTTTTTCTTCTGTGTGAAGGTTGTTTGGTAGGTCTTTTGGGGTCCTCTATAGGTGCATGACTCTAGGGAGTTAGTGCCATCCCTTTTGGTTGTTCTTTATCTATGTGGTAAGTCTTTCTATAGCTTTAGGTTTTCTCTTTGCTCTTTCCCCCTACCCCCTTTGCTTGGTTTTATTTTTGGCTGACGTTTAGGGTGAGCCTCTGTTAGTGATCTTTGTCTGAACTTAGAAGCTTATTGGTCTTTGTTTCCTTCTTCTTTTGTTGGTTAAATTCACCATGCCAAAATAGTTGACTTGTCTCTTATGCAAGCCTTCTTTCCAAGTAGGGTTTATACTGACTTTAGGGCATTCTAGAGTCTGTTTGGTGGTTGTATAGCAGAGTTCCTTTTGCTTTGTTCTTCTCATCTGCATACTTTTGTTTGTAGGTAGTTTTTCTTTTGCATTTATAAAAGAAAAAGAAAAAGAAAATATAGTTGTCTAATATGCATGTAGATTAGGGTTTTGTCTTTGATGCACTGCATATCATTATTTTTTGAAAAAAATAAAAATAAAAATTTCTTTTGTGGCTTTCAAGTTTCTATTTGAAAAAGAAAGAGAATAGTTTTTTCCTTTTGCATTTCATTTCTCTTTGCTTATTCATTTTGTTTCAAATTTGAGTCAAAACACCACATAAGTTTCACGCCATTTACCCTCTGACTAAAAAAAAGCCTTTTAAAATGAACGATATAATTTAAAAATGATTAGTAAGTTTTATTTTATAGGGTCACACACCAACTAGCTCAGGCTAGACTTGTGGATTAGGGAGTTTTCAACTCTCCACAAGTGTTTAAATTTAGACATAGTTGGCCAATCACTAGGTAAATCCTCTTCTATGTTGATTGTATCTGGGAAGCTCCTCTCAAATGGGAGTTTAGAATGAGGCCGCGTTGAGGCTTGGACTGAGGATATAACCCTTTGATTACTTGTTAAAGCATAGACCAAGGTTTTTGCGCATTTGGGTAATTCTATCAATACCACCCTTTAGGCCCCCTGTGGTGCTGGTGTTGACAGAGTTTCGGGCTTTGCTACCCTGCCCATGCATATGAACCAGGATTGTGACTGTCCTTCAATACTGTTAGTATAGTTGCGGTAGCCTTTAGTCTCTTTTGACATCTAGAGTTCATACACAGGTACACCGAAAGGCTATTTCTGGTTGACCTTGGATGGGCTTGGAAGGTAACCCTGGTAGAAGGTGTGGGAGGGCGGTGGGTGATTCCTCCGCTTGTGCCTAAGAACATCTATAGGGACACCAAGTAAATATCTATCAACTTTATTCTGGAAAGCATATATTATACCTATTTGTCTGTTTGGATTTAGGAATATTTTTAGTGAGTGCTATGTGGTTTGTCTGTACTTAGTTTTCCTTCAGGTGTGTTCTTTGTAATTTTGGTTTCCTGTGAAACTCAGACTTTGTCTTATTATTTGAAATTATGGCTAACACCCCTTTGAACACCAACCAAGAGATCCCCATGATGGGAACTCCCTGTACTATTCCTCTAACAAGGAATGTTGGTGTTCCTTTGATGGCCACCTTGAATCTGCCTGGATTCACCCTAGGCTATCGGTGTGGTTGTTTTCCACTCCAAATGTCCTGAATGCTCATGATGCTTCTCAAGTAAGCTCCTTATATCAAGGGCATCAAAACACTGCTTCCCCTTCACCTGTAGTCGATTCTCGTCCTCCTTCTACCTCATGTGGTGAAAGTACTGATACTACTAACTGGCAGTCTAAAAGGAGTAAAAGAAGGAGGAATAGGAAGCAGGCACTTAAGAAAGGGGGCACCCATTCAACCTCTGCAAGTCAAGTTGAACCTCACCACCCAGCCTCTGCAGTTCATGCTGGGGGCACCTATCCAACCTATGCAAGTCATGTTGGATCTAAGCACTCAACCTCTACAAGTCAAGTTGATATTCACCATCCAGCCTCTGTTGATCATGCTGGTGGGATCTTGCCAACCTTTCCAGGTCACATTGGATCCAGTCACTCAACCTTTTTAGTTCATGCTAAGGGCACGCGTTCAACCTCTGATGTTCAAGTTGAACCTCCCCATCCAACCTTTGCAAGTCATGTTGGATCCATCCACCTAGCCTCTGAAGTCCATGTTGGGGGCACACACTCAATTGCTGCAAAGCATGTTGATCCTAACCATTCAGCCTCTGTTATTCATGCTGGTGGTTCCCATCCAACCTCTGCAGGTCATGTTGAGCCTAGTCTTTCAGCCATTGCAAGTGATGCTGGGGGCAGCTTCTCAACCTCTATGGTTCATGTTGAAGACAATCCATTAGCAACTGTGAGTCATGTTGACACTGTTGAAAATACTACCCTTGTAAAACAAAAGCCCAAGTTTCCTAGTAAGCTTTGTGAGGGAGACAACCTTACTTATAAATGCCCTTCCATCACGGAGGTGCGAAGATTTTGGTTTCATGGTCATCCCGTTTTTTAACATTATGAAGTCTCTCAACAACCAACCTCTCTTAGTCAGGTTGGACCCAGTCACCCAGCCTCTCGTGGTCATGCTGGGGGGAAAATATTAGCCTTTTTAGGTCATGTTGAGAGCAAATAGTCATCCATTGCTAGTGATGTTGACACCATTGAGAAAACTGGTCGTTCAAAGTGCAAACTTAAGTTCCCTTGTAAGCTATGCGAGAGAGATCATCTTACTCACTAGCTCCCTGCTATCATAGAGGTGCGAAGAGTGTGGTCTGACACTCAAGAATTTCCTTCTCCTGAACAACCTATAGTTTCTCAACAACCTACTCAGCCTTTGGTTGATCAAGTGGTTGAACCAATATCAGATTTGGTCAATCCCACTCTTCTTTCGGAGAGTGATCCTTATGTGATTGAACCAATGTCATATTTGGTCAATCCCACTCTCCCTTCAGAGAGTGAATTTCATGAAGCAGTTGAATTGATTTCAGTATCGATCAATCCCACTCTTCCTTTGGAGAGTGAAGTGTCTGCTAGTCACATTTTCTTCACTACCAGTTCAGAACTTACTGAACAAGGGGGCACTGAACTCGCTTCAAGATCAACCCCCACCAAGCTGTTGGATTGCTTCCTTTATTTGGGATAGCCTAGTTGAGCCGTGCCTTCCTTTTGACGCACCTTTTCAGATAAAGGTCGAAGTTGAACCATCCACGATTGCTCGTTGTATTATTGATGAAGGAGCCTTAGTTAGTATCTTGTCTGCTCGTGCTTGGTGAGGCATGGGATCTCCTAGACTTGTGTCGACTGCTAGTTAGTTACTGGTGTTTGATAGAAGAACTTGTATAGACTTAGGAATTATTTCTCAAACACCTGTTACTTTGGGTGGGAAAACCGTCTTAGTTGACTTCATGGTGATAGAAGACCCCTTGGACTTCAATATGCTCCTTGGACGTGATTATGTCTATGCCATGCAAGCTGTGGTGTCAACATTCTTTCGTGTGATGTACTTTAATCATGGAGAAGAAATTTTCACTATCGATTAGTTGGATTTTCTTGATCCTTCTCCTGACCCAACTAGAGACCAGGTATTTCCTTTATTGATTCCCAGTGTTTCTATAGACACTACCCCGCCACAGGTGAGCTATGTGGCCTCATGTACTTTGCATTCAATTGCTACTGAGAAGCAACCTCTATTTTCATGCTTACCTTCTTGGGACTTGGTCCCATCAGTTGACCAGGTGAGTCATCCTATACAGACTGTGGAGCTCGATGTCCACTCTGTTGATCCATTTGAAAGTTTAGACATGTGTCCTATCTCGGATGATCTCCTTCCTTTGGATGAAGCCTTCCTAGAGTCTTTGATACAATCTGACCTTGTTTTGGATGTTGTTTTAGTTGTGGCTAAGTCTAACCCCGATTTTCATAGTAAGCCTGATCTTCCCATGGATCAGTCTTCTTATGTTGGTATTGTTGAGTCTTCGAACACTCCCTTTGATCAGCAAGTCAGTGATCTTGATGAGTTTGATTTTTCTTATGAATTTTTCAACTCATGTGATATTGAGTTTGTTCTAGCAGACTCTATCTCCCTTGTTGATTTATGCTCTTCTTCTAAGGTTGATCTTATTGATTATAAATCCTCGGGTCTTAACACTATAGAATCTTCTTCGGTTGATTCTTCCTTGAATTTACCTTTTGTAGAAGATAGCAAAGTCACATGTGTTTCTACCAAAGTGACATGTATCATAACTTTTCTTCTGAATATGATCATGATGCTGTTGTTTCTTGGAGACAGGATTCTTAGTTGGATTCACAACTGTTTACTGGCCTTGTCTTGCTGGTCAAGTTGTAACTACATTTCCTTGTTCCCTGCTCACGCTTATGAGCTTGATTCCAACTTCCATGCTTTTTGGTCATTGTATAAGCCCTCATCTTTGTTCTCATTGTCGCTAAGACTTGTATAATTTTACCTTTGCAACTTGAAACCTTTTACCTTGAGGAGACATTCCCCGAGTGTCTTTATCCTACTTATGTTCCTTGCATTATGCATAGGCTTGTTCCTTGTGATTGGAACTAGTTTCTCCTGCTTATGACACTCGTCTCCTCGCATTTAGAGCATTCTTTCTGCTCTCCTTCGAGCTCGTTAAAAATAGTAAGGAGGTCGTGAGTTGACTTTTCTGGACTCGTTAAAACTTCATGGGAAAGATATTAAGTTTCTTTAGGCCCAGGTCTGACTCCCCAAAATAGACTTGACTTCTAAGTAAACTTGTCCGTTCAGGCTCGTTAAGAATATGTGAATGGGAATCCACATTGGTGGTAGGTTATCGCTTTCTTAGACCATGTGGAATAATACGAGAAAAGAACACTCTGTTTTCTTCGAAATTGAGAAGAGTATTCTTAGGCATAGGTTTATTGTAACACCCCGGTTTTGACCCGTTGCAATAGATGTATATGATGTATATATTGTAAATGATCATGGTGTGGAGCTAAAGGCCAAGGCCCCACCATTGATCGGTTATGCTATGTCTTGGATTTAAATTGTCACCGATGGTATATCAGGGCATGCGGCATATATTATGTTGGTCATCATGTAAATATGCATCTATAATTAAAATGAACACAACCAGCTATGATCGCGACAACTAAATCGAATGGGGCATGATTTTCCCAAGGATAAGGATGTGGGGGGAAAATTTGTCAAACCTTGGCCAATGAGGGAAAATACCCATGTGTTCTCTTCCTTTTGTCTCACCCAACCACTGCAATTAATAATTTCCGCTGGTAGCTAAGGGAAGTTATGGCAGTTAATTGTTTTGGGAGTGGGGGTGGCAGGACTGTCAGTCCATGCCTCCACGCACACTCCACCCAACAGTTGAATTCAGAATGGCAAGGGGAAGCCTTCACGCACTCTTCACCCACGCAGATTTTTCTTCCTCTCTCCACGAGTTGCTGAACACCCATGCACTAAAATTTCGCGTCCTTGCCATTGTTGCTCATCTTCACGCAGGGAATTTGTTGCTGTTACTCATGCACATCAAATTTCGCGTTCTCTCAGCTGTTGTTGTTCACCCACGTGCCCAGGAAGAGCTGTTAGTTCCTCATGGGGTCTGATTGTTCCTCTCACGCACAGGAATTTCTGGGTTTTACCACGTCGTTCTTTCTCTGCGAAATCATGGATGCTAGGGCTGTCGAAATTTGGTATTTCTCTCTTTCTCTATGTGGTCCTCATGTGTTGTCTCAGTGGTTCTGTTGCCCAGGATGAGCTGTATTTCTCCACGTTTGCTGTAAGCTGTACTCCCTGATAAATTTTGGCACTGTTATTTTGCCACGTTGTTGGCTGTGTTGCCGTGGTATCCCTTACATCTTTTGGGGCTGTTGTAATTTCGTTTGAAGAGTCATTTTGGCCATGATAGGGCCAAGAATGACTCAGAAAATCATTTTCCCTGTTAAGCTGTGATAGCTGATTTAATTGCCTGAGCGCAATGGTTGGTCTTCGGACTGTGGGAGGGGCAGGGATGTTGGCTTAGATTTGCTTGATAAACCTGGTGGCTAGAAACCACACAGACAGAGCTAGAGGGCTGGCCTTCTTCTCCATCACCCCTGAATAGCACTGGAAGGGAATGCAGGGCCTGAGGGACTGTGTAGCAGAGAAGGGACCAATTCCTTGTGTTGGGTGTGTTTGGGTGTCTTAGAGGTCAGGCTAGTTCTGGTGTAGGTGTTCTTGGCTCTGTAATGAGCTCACCAGCTTAGCAATTTGCCTTCCCCAGCTCCTTAATGGCCTGATAAACCCAACTATGTTGGCTTGGTTGTGTTATTGTATATCCCTGGTTATGTGTAAGGCTGCTTGTTCCCTTATTCCTTGGAGAATCATGCCCAGCTCGGGGGTGGCAGCGCTACTGAGAGATTAAGGAGGACGCTGGCCTATGGGGTGGAACGTTGTAGCGACGTAGCTGGTTGTGGAAGGAGTTCTTCATAAGATAAGTGATCTGTCCATTTTACTTCTGTAACTGTAATGTCTGTTAATGAATATGAAATGAACATGTTGAATGAATGCTGGCTTAAATGTATGATGTTTCCGCTGTGTATGATAGATGATTGCATCTGTGCATGATAAATGTTCACGTGTGAATATTTAAGCATTCTGTTTATTTTTTTTAAGCCTGTACATGTTCATGGGGCACTCAGCCCCAGTGGTTTAAGCCATGGAGATCGCGTCCTCTTTGCTGGTCGGAGGCATGGGGACGCGACATTTATCACTTTTCTAGACCTGAGGGACTAAATTTATAAAAAAGGAACACCTAGTATGAGCTTAGTTTTCTCTTTTTCGTGCTCTGGACCTAAACATGAAAAATATTCTGAGTGTACTTTATGTCTTTTTTCATGCTCGTTAAACCCTAAATAACAAAGCATTGATTTTACTATTGTAAGCACCATTTCTCATAATCAAATGGATCTTTCCAAGTGATCTCGCCTTCCTTCACACTCGTAAAACTTAGGCTATATACTACTTTTGAAGGAGCGTTGGGTAGGTGGTAATTTAACCTTTTTTCGAACCTCCCTGACTAAGTATGAAAAAGGTGCTCCTTTATTCTTCGGAAGCTAAGAGAGTTCTTTTGTGGTTTGTTTTATACTTTTCTGGCCTCAGGAGACTAAATTGGATGAAAAAGTCCCCCCTGGAGTCTTCTTCGGAGTTTTTAGATTCTCAAAATATGAAAATACAATGAGCATGTACTAGTTCGGGCTTGTAAAATCCACGAATCAGTGCTTTATCAAGCATTCTTCTATCTCTTCTTCTAGCTTTCCAAAAATGAAGAAGGTGCCGAGTTTGCTTTCTTGGACTCATTAAACCTTTACAAGAAAGAGGGGAAGGAAAGATCATTCACATGTATTTTAAATCATGGCAACAAGTCTTGTTTCCTTGAACGAAGCACCAGTTTTGAGTCTATCAATAGTTGGGTCCTAGTTTTTTTTATCTTATCCCGATTCAGAGTTTCTTACTCCTCCAGTTGGTATCTTTTCCAATTATATGGGGAATCTGTCAATGTCTCCTACATTGAAGAGTTGCACCGTTGGTATTTTTGTGTCAAAATATGCCTACATCACTTTTGTGTCATGCTCACTATTCAAGGATTAAACCTTTGTTGGCCATTCTACAGTTTCCTTGACCTTTTGTGTCGGTCATTCCCTGGTATTAGTTCATTACATTATATCTTTGGCGGTACTTGTTGTGAAATTGAGTACCAATTCCAGATCCAATTAGTCTTTGGCTTACCTCATGTTAGATGATGAAGGATGCCTTAATGCGTTCCTTCCAACATATCTCTTCCTATCGACTGCAAAACCTCTTGCTCTGGGAATGAGATTTAGAGTTTTATGATAGTACCTTAGGGATTACAGTCATCAGTTGCAATTTCCCTCGCTATTGGGTAGTGGGAATACCTTATTGTCTCCTACTCAGTGGATTCTTCAAGTGTTTGACTTCAAGTCCTTGTATTCACACTTGTTAGAATGTACTACTAGGTACCTTGGGGACCATTTTCATTAATGGTGGTTTTCCTCGTGTATATCCGTTCTCATTATTGACTGGTAATCAAGTGGTTTCCTCCATGCTTGACTTCAACTCCTTTATTGGCATGGTTAGGATTTGTACCTTTTGGGAGGTTTGTATTGAAGACCTTGGGCTGACAGTAGCATCATCCTCTTTTGCTATTGCCCAAGCTGCACAAGACCTTGTTACACTTTATATGGCATTTTGTTGAGACATAGATCCACCTTGTATTTTTGTGGCTATGATCGATTGTCGAGTATGGATCCACCTTGTTCATTTGTGGTCATGACTCCTTTAGATTTGATATGGCGCCTTTTTGCATATTGAGCGACCATGATAGTTTCATCACTTATACATATGTTGGATCCGGCTGTATCTTTATGGTGATGTTTTGCATATGGACTTGTATGTCACAGAGATCAGTTTTGTCTAACATTTATCTCTCTTTCAGGTACCTTGTTCGAGCCTTTTGATCTTGGATTGTCTGCTCTCTCCATAATCAGCTATTTCCTTTATAATGTATTTCAGCTATCATCTTCCCCTCTAACCTCATTCATTAGGGGGAATCTGTTATAGCTCAAAATGACACATCTCTTGCTGTGACCACTTTCCCATGATTCCGTTGCATGTCGACACTTCCATGATGACACTTCATGAAAGTCATTGAAAGTCACTGAAAAAACTCCTAACTTGGAGGAGCCATATATTGAGTTTTGTAACTCTATTTGACCTCATATTTGCACCATTGGAAAGGTATTTTAGTCAGATAAAAATTTTTGGAAGACACCAAAGCCTGAAAATGCCCAAAAGTACCCTAAAAATGAGATTTTTTGGTGCATACGCGAGTTGCCTTAAGGAAACCTGCATATTGTACGCGACTTGTCATATATAATACTCGTGTATGTCCTAAATACATGACTATTTACATTGCAACCTGTGTATACCTCATGTATACGCGACTGTTTTCTTTGCAACCCGCATATTCCTCTTGAAAATGTCAAAAAATACGTTTTTTGAAATTCAGGTAGTTTGGGTAGTTATGCAACTGACTCCTTCAGTTGTAACTACTTTGTCTTCGACCCTATCTCTTCAAAAGCATATGAATAGAGGTAGGGAGGTCTATGAGAGGAGAATTGAACTTTCACATTATCATGCTAGAGGAATTGGGACTCTCTTTGCCCACACCTTTTCCCTAGTGATCACTCCCTTGTGTTGCAGAGCTTGGAGGCTAAGTTCCTTGGAGAAGAGAAGCAGCAGAACCAGATCAAGGTTTCCTGAGGTGGCAAACTTGAAGAGAAGGTATATTTGTACTTGTTTTCATGATTAATAAAGACGTGATGTCCTTCTTCTTCCCAAATCATTGTTCAATGTGTGTTTGAATCTTTGTTTATGATCATATGATAATGTTAATCAGATTATTATTTCATGTTTCTTTGATTACCATTGTTTTATATGTGGTCATATTAGTTTGAGGAAGGTATAATTCATTTTGCAAGTCTCTTGGAGAAAGAGGAGAAAGAAGAGAAAGAGGAGGATTGAAGGGCTGCTTGGATCAACCTTCGTTTGTCAAGGTATGAACCATTCTAATCTCTGAAACTTGCTTATATATACTTGCAGAACCATTTACATACACCTTTCAACCCCAGTACGTTGATGGCGTCTTAAACCCTAGCCATAGGAAACTTTCCTTTACAACACATGGTCGAATACAAGAAAATGCTTTACTGTGAGTTTTAGGTGGTTTCTGCAATTTATGAAATGCAATGTCATACTGAGATCAAGAATTCATGTTTTCACACCAGGTTAGAATATGTTGAAAGAAGCTCAAGGTTCCAAATTGGTGAGATAGAATAAATAAAGAGGATTTTGTAGAGAATGGATAAAGCATGGGCTGAAAATTCCAGGAAGACTTAGAATTTTCTTGCGGGTTTGAAGGTTATTCTTCAGGAGAACATCATGAATTGCAATGAGAGTTATAAGCAGCACTTCATCCAGCTGAAGGAGGATATAGAGGAAGTTCAAGTGGATTTAAATGACATTCAGTCATATATGAATGCAATCCTAATGAACTTAGACAATTATGTGTAGGAGGAACAAGACACTCCAAGGGAAGACATCTCCTCGGCTCTACAAGATGTAGCGAATATGCCACATCAAGAATGCATAAATAATACTCTTATTGTCTTTTTGAATATTTTGAATATATTGTTCTATAATCAATATGTCAAAATATACTCTATCAGAGGGAGAAACATAGGAAATGTTAAGTCCTATAATTTTGATTATGAAATATAACAATGTAGTTATAGGAAATCAGAGAACTCCTCTCTCACAAGTTTTGGTATTTTGGAAATTCTGACCCAGCCATATAACCGATACTTCTTTTTTATTAATACAAAATCTATTTCATGTTTTTGCGTAAAAAAACATTTGACATAACCATTTCTATTTAAAATGTTATATACATATTATTAACTCTATAATTTTCAAAAAAATTGAACTTTGAATTCATGATAGTAAAATACATTATATATAATTCCCTTAAATCCCTTAAATTAATAAGAAATATTTTTTTACAAAAAATGGAATTTATGTATAAAAAAATATAATACCTAGTCTAAACTGATATCTTCTATAGCTTACCTTTGAATCATTTTTTCCATGAAAAAACCCGTAATATCTTCATATATAAAAAATATTACATTCTTCGGATGCATTTAAGCATGACATAGTTTGACTTTTCTATATGTCTTCGAAACAAAATCTCATTAGATACTTTCAAGCATTACACAGTTTGACCTTTATCTCTCTTCGCAACAATAGCTTGCAAGCTAAACATACACGAATTTCCTTCCTTACAGACCATAACAAATATCGTTTTACATAAAAAGTAAAAGTTTAGGCCCGAAACCTTATTTTCTTTCCAGAATATCAAGTTGAAAGCCTAAAACTTTATTATTACATATTCAACATCAGATTTACCAGGTTGCTCCTAGAACACAACCACCCTGAAAATTTATGTATCTAGTCTTTAACTAAAACATGTAGCCTTTTCCAACCAACTATATTGGCCAATTCACGACTTGAACACAACATAAAAAGATAATCTCTTTGTTTCTCTCATCTTGGTCATCCTTTATCTCTATGGAGGATTTGACGTCAGACTATCTAACACCATCTGCCACATGTGATCATCAAAACAACCCATGCTTAAACTCACCATTTTTTAGATTAACCCATTCTCCATTCCGCATAGAGATCCCTTCTTTTGAAAGTGTGTCCACCTCCATATTATATTTTCTAAAGACATGCTTTAAGTTTATCTCTTCAAAGGTTTCACTATTCTAACAAGTTTCCTCCATAATTACTCTCAATAACACATTATGATAATTACTTTCCTTTCACATCCATTTAATTATCACCATCAAATATCCATACATGTTCACTTTTTGTATGCCATTTTTCTTTTCTGGTCTAAGTAATAACCATAGCAATGAGAGCTCTGCATAATTGTTAAAACCAAGATCCCATCCTACTCTAAATGCAATATACTCGTTTTCATAAATGAAAATTACCCCTCTAGCTATACAAAAGCTCTTGATGCTCTAAGATGCCCCCTCAAAAAAAACTCTAGGAAACAAATTAAACTCATTTGGATTTAACACTCTATCCTGATTCATTTTGTGGAAAGAAATTTAATATACTTAAACTCTAGGTTGCACAAAAAAAATGGGACATCTCTTACTTCCCAACCAAATCCCCAGTTTATGATAGCTGGAAGCACGCTGAATTCCTTTATGTCCTTATTATCACACCAATTTTGAAAAACTTCTTCCACATAAGAACCACCTATATATGTGTTATTCCTAATAATTCTTCTATATCCTTCCAAACTTGCTTTGTGAACCTCCATTCCATAACCATGTGCTGATTATTTTCCTCATCTTCCTTGCATAAGTAGCATCTTCCTGGTCCGTACCAGTTTATATTTTGCAAGTGATCCCAAGTTAAGGCATTATTTGAAATTAATGACCACATAAATATTTTTTATTTCAATGGGCATTATAGCTTCCAGATTACCTTCCACCACTAGATTGGTTCTTGTCCCTGTACTTCTTTCTACAATATACTTTTATAAACTTCCTTTAGAGTATATTTGCCATTTCTTGCACTCAACTAGGTTAGGAGATCATCACAATCTTTAATTCTTACATGATTAAGCTTTAAATTTTCAATTAGAGTTTTCCAAATCCCGTTATCCTCTCCTTTGAAACCCAACTAAGAGGGATTCAACCAACCTTGATCCCACCTCGCCCTTCCACTTATGACTTTTATAATATGATTGCATAAAATACTGCTCACACAAATAACTTACCATATGTTGTGAAAGATAAATAGTGTTACCACACCCAACCAATGGATTAATTCCTAGCCAAACACTAAGGTCATTTCCAACCTTCTAGGCTAACCCATCCCCAATCAGAGTAAATACTTGAACAACAACCTTCTAGATAGTTGACACATTACGAATAGATATAGAAGGCCTTCTAATCTAGTTAACCAACGACAAGGAATAATATATTTTTTCTTAAAAACTTCTACTCAAAGCCCATCTCTAACTATCAACTGCCATATGTTTTTTTCCGTAAGGGCCTTTGAAAAGGAACTGTTCTCTTTACACCCCAACCTCCCCATTCCTTCGGTAAAGAAACTAACTTCTAGTTAGTCCACTCAATTTCATTTTTCTTAGAGTTACCCCGCCAAAAGAATCTCATACTTGTTAGGATTATTAATTCTCCCTTGGTCAAATGTCTATTAGATTAATTATTGCCTAACTTAGGAACCTTAATTAAATATTTGGGTCCATTAGTACAATTGGGTCCACTTGTCCTAATGGGGCCACATGTACTAGTCACTGGAGTGTGGGGAACACTTCTAGAGGTTAACTGCCACTTGTTGCATGTGCATGCATAAGTTTGGGCGCCTCCTATACTAATCCCTACATTTTAGGAGCCATTGGGAGTCTCGACACCAACCTACTTCAATTAGTTGGAGTTAGTACTAGTTAGTATCAATTAGCCCTTAGTTACTTTCAGTTAGTTCTCAAACGTTTAGCTAGTGCATGTCTTGCATGGATAATGCATGGATGCATGTGGAGTAGGTGCATTTTTCCACCTAACACACTTAGTTGCACTGAGTTAACTAGCTGTCACTGTTTGTTTGAGTTCGTTGGACATCTGGGAGTTGATTTTGGACTCCGATATTGATTGGAAGACCATGAGTTACAGATTCAGTTACATACAATCATATCCACTTGGGAGATTCGAATTCATACCCCATGCATTCGAATTCTTCCTATGTAAACTATTGTAACACGAGATATTATTATGGTGAATGATACTGTAAATTCTTGAGCAATACTTGTCTGTTTCCTGTGTGGCTTGTTTTGTTCAGTTTGTATCTTCATTCTCCATCTATTTGCTGCAAACATTATTAGAACTATCATCTTGAATATATAAATGGAATTCAAATTCTAATATGGTATTAGAGCCTTCTCAAGCAGGTTTCATGCTTGTTTCTCCCCATCGAACATCAGAAGCAGCTGGGCTTCCACAGAAGTCCCCTATGAAAATTTGCTAGCTCTGGATTTATTCAGAGCAGCGGAGAGGGCATGATGGACCCTGAAAAAATGTTCATGCCAGGAGGAAAAGCATGATTCTAACAGTTCATATGTTTTAGTGTGTTATTGCAGTGAAACTGACAGGTGCTACGTAGCTTGTGTGAAGTAATTGCAGTATTCCAGCCAGAGAAATTATGAGTTCTCAAACTCCTGAACCATGGATCCTCACAACTTCCAATTATCTTGATTGGAGGATTGATATGCAGTTGTCCTTGTGCAATCATGGCTACCACAGGATCATACATGGATGGGAGGCTGAGCCTCATCAGTCGGTAGAGCGGAACAAGTTTATGAACCGTTGTGATGAAGCATTCAGGTACTTATGTACTTATATTTCTAGAGATCTCCTCTTCCATCTAGCAGGATTGAGGACTCCTAGAGAATCCTGGTAGAATATTGATATCTTATTTAACAAACAAGATGAGATTCGGGGACACATTCTGGAGAATGAGTTGGTATATTTACATCCCAACAGTTTCGAGACTATTGAGCAATTCTTTACTAAATTCAAGTCTCTAGTACTCCAGTGCAGATAGTGCAAAATAAAGCGGAAGGTTAAGTAGAATGTCCTTTCCATGCTCAACAAACTAGGCCCTGAGTATTTTGTGTTTGTTTCCATATTTCATTCCAAACGGGAAAGCTTTCCTGATTGGAAGGTTCCTTCATTAGATTCTTTTTCTGAGTCCTTATTCAAAGAGCAAGACAAATTGATGAGAATGAGAGTCATCGAGACATCCAAAGATCAAGCTCTTCTAGTTTCTGACTCTTCCAAAGCACAAGCAAAGGGGAAATCAAAGAAGAAGGATCCAAAGGAAGCTGATTCGAAGCCTAAACAAAATCAGTAAGCTTCCGAAGGGGCCTCCGGATATAAGAAGAAGAAGTTTGAAAATAAGTTATGTCCTTATTGTGAAAAGGGGTACCATCTTGAATATCATTGTATGAGGAAATAAATTTATGAGATGTCAGCTCTTATCAAGCAACATAACATTGCTTCCCCAAGAGCAAATAATCCTGATGAAGAACTAGAGACAGAAGATACCAAGAGGTGTCATGCTTTGAAAGCAACAATCTCTCCATCCTCAGCATACATAATAGATTCTGGAGCTTCCAATCACATGGTTGCTTCCAAAGAATCCTTCTCTACTCTTTCACTAACAAAGGGGCCGAACATTCACATGGCATATGATTCCAAGATTCCAACAGAAGGAAGGGGCTTAGTCAAAGAGAAGCATGGTGAGTTCAAGAATGTATTATATGTGCCCTCCCTTGCTGCTAACATGCTGTCTGTTTACCAGATGACACATATAGGCTCTCCCAAGAGAGTTGAGATTACTCTCCCAAGAGAGTTGTCTGTTTACCAGATGACACATACATTCGATTCAAAATCAGTTGAGATTACAGAAAAAGCCACTGGAATGCTTGTAGCAAAAGGTATTTCAAATCACTCTACCAAAGCTTATGAGTTCTCACATTTCTTACCTGTTTCTCCTCCTACAGCTTTATTGTCTCATGCTAACAACACCAACAAGATTTGGCATGAGATATTTGGCCATCTCAATTTCAAATATCTGAAGCAGCTCCACAATGATAAAATGGTTGAAGGTTTTCCCTCCATCCAAACTTCCGATGGAGTATGCGCTGGTTGCTTGGTAGGTAAGCATCCATAAAAGAAGTATGATGTTGGGAAGGCACATAGAGCTGCCTCTACACTTGATTTGATACATAGTGATGTAGCGGGACCTATGCCGACAAACTCCATTAATGGTTGTAGGTACTTCTTCACTTTTATTGATGATTGTTCACAGTACTGTTGGATCTACTTCATGAAACACAAATAAGAAGTTTTTGAGACTCTTAAAGTTTTTAAAGCTATGGTTGAGAACAGTTTCAATAAGAAGATCAAGTCAATAAAATCTGATAAGGGAGGAGAATACATCAAAGGATATTTTCAAAGTTTCCGTGAATCAGAGGGGATTCGAATGAAACACTCAGTTCCATACACACCACAACAAATTGGTGTGGCTGAGAGAAAGAACAGATCACTAAAAGAGATGGAAACTTGCCTTATCCATGCCAAGAATCTACCTCCTTCTCTTTAGGCCGAAGCAGTAAACTATGCTTCATATTTGCATAATAGGGTGCCTCACAAGTCAGTGGTTGGGGTGAGTCCATTCGAAGCACTGCATGGGTATAAGCCCAATGTCTCTAATCTGAGAGCCTTTGGTTCCAAATCTTGGGCCAGAATACCACGTGACAAGAAGAAGGCCTTCCAATCCCAAAGCAGCGAATGCATTCTACTGGGATATGCAGAAGATGAAAAAGCTTACAAACTAATGGAGGTTTCTACCAGAATATGCTTCATTGAAAGAAGTGTCCAGTTTGAAGAAGATCAGCTGCATGATACTCCTCCAGCAACACAGGAAGGTATAACTATTTCTCCACCTATTTTTGATGATGATGAAGATGTGCTACAGGTTTTAGATTCATATGAAGAATATCACATTCAACATGATCATGTAATTGAGACTGAATCTCAAGAGATTCTAGATCCAGGTCCAGTACCTATTTCTAATCAGAAGCCTAAACCTAGATGGGATCAAAAGCTTATTGATGTAGCTGGAATAGATGTTGGAGACCCAAAAGATGGAAGAAGAACAAGGTACCAGTATCAGAATGAGCATGTTGCACTATCACTCACAGATTCTCTCTCTACAGTATGGTGCAGCAAAGTTCCAAGTCGGTGCTACTTGATGATGGAAAATGATCAGCTACATGGCCCATAGAAGAAAAAACTTGATCATTCCCTACCTTCACCATCCAGAAGAGACAAATAGAGTCACCAGTTCAGAAGTACTTTGAGAGGTCCACTGATGGACCATGCTGCTGCATAGAGGTGCAATTTTGTAGTAGTGTTTTTGCTCAAGTTATTTTTCTAAGGAGGAAGCTTCTTTCTTCTAAATATGGCTTACATATTACTATTTTTCGTCTTATTTTTGAAGGGGGGGGTTTCACATGAGGTTTTCCCGTGTTTCCTCAGTTATCTTAAGCAAAATTTTTTATTATCTTTTAGATTGTATTTGGGTGACCTATGGTGTTGTTACCAGGGCCCACAGTTGTCCAAGTTAGGATTCAGGGGGGGTGTTAGGATTATTAATACTGCCTTGGTCAAATGTCTATTATATTAATTATTTCCTAACTTAGGAACCTTAATTAAATATTTGGGTCCACTAGTACAATTGGGTCCACTTATCCTAATGGGGCCACATGTACCAGTCACTAGAGTGCGGGGAACACTGCTAGAGGTTAACTGTCACTTACTGCATGTGCATGCATCAGTTTGGGCACCTCTTAGAACAATCCCTACATTTTAGGATCCACTGGGAATCCCGACACCAACCTACTTCAGTTAGTTGGAGTTAGTACTAGTTAGTCTTAGTGAGCCCTCAGTTACTTTTAGTTAGTTCTCAAATAGTTAGCTAGCACATGTCTTGCATGGATAATGCATGGATGCATGTGGAGTAGGTGCCTTTTCCCACCTAACACACTCAGTTGCACTGAGTTAACTAACTGTCACTGTTTGTTTGAGTTGGTTGGATATCTGGGAGTTGATTTTGGACTCCGATATTGATTGGAAGACCATGAGTTAGAGAATCAATTAGATACAGTCATATCCACTTGGGAGATTCAAATTCATACCCCATGCATTTGAATTCTTACTTTGTAAACTATTGTAACACCGGATATTATTATTGTGAATAATACTACAAATTCCTGAGCAATACTTGTCCGTTTCCTGTGTGGTTTGTTTTGTTCAGTTTGTATCTTCATTCTCCATCTATTTGTTGCAAATATTATTAGAAATATCTTCTTGAAGATCTAAATGGAATTCAAATTCTAATAATACTAAGAGAAGAGATCTTATTCAAAACACCCTTTTGAATCTAGGACAAGGACCAATACATTGGTATTGATGCCAGAGTGGACTTTATCAAAGTCAGTCTTCCACCTTTAGAAATCCATCACAAACACCAGTTAGAAATTCTCTTTTCACATCTTTTAATCAACCATTTCCAGTTTTTTATCCCATAGGCTAAGTGTTTAAAGCTAAGACCAAGATATTTCAAGTTGTCTTCAAATTTTTACCCTTCTATATGTAATCATAAATCTAAATACATCTAGTTCATTGTCTTCCACACCTTCACCCAAAAATAAAAGGCTTACGAATATTTACTTTCATCCCCGAGGCATTACAAAACAAAGTAATTATTTCTGCCAACTTCTCAACATCTCTACTTGAACCATCACAAAAAATCAATACATCGTTGGAAAACAACATATGCGTGAGTCAAAGCAGCCCCCCCACACATATTCCCTTGAAGATTCCATTTTGTTTGGACTAGTTTATCTCTCTAATAAGACCTTCAACTACTAATATAAAGAGCATTGGAGATAACATGAAACCCTACCTTAGGCCTTGTCTTGGATGGAAGAAATCTGAAGTTATTCCATTTATCAACACTGAAAAGGAAATCGACGATAGGAATCACATTATCCAATTTATAAAAGAGACTCAAAATCCAACTTGAGAGAGAATCAAACACAAATAGGCCCAACTTACATGGTAATAAGCTTTGGAAAGGTCAATTTTGACCACTACCGACTTTATCTTTTTAAGCCTTATCGTATGTATTCCTTCACGGGATACATCTACAACCTCGTGTATCTAGTGTCTTGCTAGAAAACCAAATTGTTCATTGGAAACATTAGAGGATAAAAATTCTATAATCCTTCTTTAAATAACCTTTTCCATAATCTTGTATATACTATTGCATAATGAAATGGGTCTGAAGTCATTAAATTTTTAGGAGCATTTGGTTTCGGTATTAGGGATATACAAGTTGAGTTAAAATCCCCAAGAATAGTTCTCTACTTTCTTGAATCTTCAATTACCCTAAGCAATTCCTCTTCAACTATATCCTTCAACTCTAAGAAGAATTCTATAGGAATCCCATCAGGACCTGAGATTTTATCTCTTTTTTAAACTATGCATAACTTCCTCCAACTCTGCATTAGAAACTTCCTTCATTAAAATAGTGCTATCCTCCTCCTTTACAAAACTGGGATAAGGAATGACAACTCTAACCACTCCCTCCATTGAGATTTTCTCTTCTTTGAAAACTTTACCAAACTGTACCACTCCTTCACTTGCCAGGTCTTCAAAACTACTCAAAGAAACTTCATCTTCATTTTTTATATTTCGAATTGTATTAACACTTTTCCAATGATTTTTATACTTACGAAAAAATTTAGTATTTCCATCACCCCTATCCATCCACACTGCCTTGCTCTTTATCCTCCAATATGCTTCCATGTTCAATAAAATTTTCCTTGTACTCTGTTCTAGTTCTACAACCTCCTTGTGAATTTACTCCTCCAAAAACCCATGACCTTCAGCCTCAAATGACAGTCTCAACTCAATCTCCTAAGATCTTCACCCTCTCACAGTTTCTTTTTATGTGCCCATTATGCCGCCACCTCTTTGCATGCTTAATATTTTTGGAGAACTATATTGCAGCCAACTCCCTTAGGACATTGTTGAATGTTCTCCAATATTTCTTTTTCAGTAATTCAACACAATCCTCATCCTATAACAAGGTTGGGTTAAACTTGAATGGACACAAAGGTTTTTTCTCCTCACCCTCCAGTTCCATCACAACATGATGGTGGTATGAATTTCCTCCTTGTTCTAACCACTGATAAATTCAAGCTGAAAACTCAATTATTTCCTTAGACACAAGAAAGTAATCAAATCATTTTTCTATCATGTCTAGCCCAACCATTTTATCTGTCCAAGAAGTCCTAAGTTTAATCGATGTGACATCAATAAGGCCATATTCCTCCATATTTCTTATAAATAACTTTGAAAGAATACCAAGCTAATATTTTACACCCCACACCTCCGACAGGCCAATAAAAAAATTCAAATCCCCTCCTAAAAGTAGACTATAGTGCTTGAATATTGTCTTTTCCAACATAATATCCCAAAATGTACATTATCGCTATATGACCCATATACATTTAAAAAGAGAAACTCTTTGTTTAGATTAATACAAAAAAGGTTTACTCTCAATGCAAAATCGATAACCCATGAATTGACATATTTCATACTACGACAACACCAACATGTTATCAGACCTCCTGATTTACCCAACGCATCCACAAAGGCAAAGTCACAATTATTCAATAACACTTTCAACTCTTCTACTATATTTTACTCCCTTGCTCATAATTTCCTATAGAAAAAACACATCTGACTTCAAATTATCAATTAAACTCCTATGGGCTAGCTTCTTTGAGGTGCTAACAAGGCCTCTACAGTTCAAGGTAAAACAAAGCATCAAGAAACCTCTTCAGAGGTTTTTTCTACTCTAAGCGCCTCACAAATTGACTTTTTTTCCCCTGAAGCAACATCCCACACTAGATTTTCTTAAGCAATATGCAAAAAATATTTTCTTCCTTTTCCTTTGACACTTTCCACATTCATCCCTAGACCTCTTGATAGAACAAATTGGTCACCCTCCAAATCTTCTTTACGGAATCAAAGAAAATAATTCCCCCCTTTCTCCACACCTCCCTTAGAAGCCCATTTCCTTATAGGAGTCTTCCCTTCTTGCATATACCCTAAAGAAATATCTTCGTACTTCTCCTCAAATACTTACTACTAATACTGCTATCATTCCGAGGTTGAGAATTGAAATATTTATTTTTTTATTTTTTTTATTTTTTTTTAAGTTAGAAGAGAAATATTCCTAATAATCTCTCCCTTATGAGTAAAATTAGAATCATCGACCATATTTACACTGATCAAGGTTTATTGCAACGATAGGTGTTTATATTTTAGAATTTGGGGTGGAGTAGTGCCTATTTTTCTCCTAAATTGCACGAGGATGACACAAGTGTACTGCCCAAATTGATTTTATGGCAGTCATTCCAAATTATAATTGGTAGCTATGCATGGATAACTATTAGTTGATAGTAGTTCGTGCATGATTAACTCATAGTTGATTGCAAGGATAATGAAGAGTTCGTGCATCTACTCATGGAGAACAACTAACTTGTTTGTGGCACTTGACTTATGACCTATCGATGCTCACCAACCATAAGTTAAGTAGTTGTGCTAGTTAAATCCTTACGTAACAGGAAATGTGAAAGACCTATAATCAGGTTCTTTTAATGGTTACGTTTTATTTAATGAATCCATTTCTAAAGGTTACCTTTGAATCCATTTATAAAGGTTACGTTTTATTTAATGAAATAAATATCCATGTCATACAATATTTAGAAATTTCAACCCAACACATTTCTTGAATATTAACAAGAGTCGCGTGGTGGTAATGTCCCCGACATTGCCACCTTCTATGGGGAGGATCTATTTGCATGTAGCTTTTGAAAATTGATGCACTTGAATATGAATGGCTTAATTGTTATTTTGGTAAAAGAGGAGAGATATGGATGTACATATTTCAATCCTCTTCACTGGGTTTATGAGGCAGTGTTCATGTCTATTAGAGATATATATTTTTTCATTTAATCTTTTATATATTTCAATACCTAATATTTTATTTTTGGATCCTTTAGATGACAACCACTTAAATGTGAAAGAAAATCATGTGTCAAAATAATAGAGTAAATAAAATAACATGTCATTTCAATGTTAGATAGTTACTTATACCATGTATCATGATTGTCTCCAATAGCATATATAATTACTTAGGATAGTTACTTATGATAGTTTCCAATATCATATATAATTTTCCTTATGTTACTGTCAAAGTTGTTAAGTTGTTGAGAGTTTGAGGTAAAACATACCATAATATGAAAAAAAAAATTATTGTTAGAAAAAAATGTGATTAGCATCGGATCATAAATTTTATGATATGACAAACCTTAATAAAGATGTGTTAACATATAAGAATGAGACAAACTTTTATTACATTGACTTATTCATTTTCAGCAATAAAGTTTATTTATTTATTTATTTTTATATGAAATTATACATAAACATTATTTTATATTCTTTCAAATATAAATCATGTAAAAAAAATGAGTTACTTGTAAGTATTCATAGATCCAAAATTATTTTGCCATTAATATTATTATTAATGTTAATGTTCTAAACAATTCCTTCCTTTAAAATCTATATGCACTAAAATTATTACTAAATAAAGCATTGAAATTATTTTAAATGAATACCTATGATGGAAATGATAGTCTATTTCTATGATTCTATTTGGAATTGTATGTATTCGTGCATTAGCACAACCACAAGTACATTATTTAACTGCTTGGTCATAATCAAATAAACAAAAAATATATAATTTAAGTAGTTTATTTTATTTAAATTTAGTCATACACATAAAAAATCAAAGTTTAAGTAGTTTAACTTTGAGGATGTTTTAATTGGGATTTAGTGAATTGTAAATAATTAAATAAAGTACTTTTTTTCCTCACGTAAAAAAAATATAATTTTATTTTATCCACGATTTTCCTTTCTTGGTCACATTTAACACATTATGCATTATTGAGAGGATGTGCATTGAACAATGGAAAAATATTATCAATATAATTAGTCGTTAACCGCTAAATATTATTAACTGTAGTTAATATTAATTATAGTTTTGATCATGATCATTACTAATCTATTAAATTTTAAACATTAAGTTTCACTAGTTTGGCCACTCTATTTAGGCCTAATGATAATCTAATCCAATGGCGAAGCAAAATAACTAAGCTACCTTCTTCGAACTATTTTAAAATATTAAATATAATAATATAACGAGGGGTAAAGAGTTTCATCAAACAAGCTTCACTTGCAGATGAAGAGACTTGAGGTAATAAATTATTTCATCTAGCATAGAATCACTATCCGTCTGCACAAGGAAGAAAAATGAATTTTATTAATGGTACAAAATTTATTGGGCATATGAATTCAAGGAATGTGAAGAAAACATAATTGATAACTAGAAATCCAAACAAAATTCACTTGCATTATCTTAGTTGTAAGCTTATACAAGGCTTGTAGTGAAGTCACGATTAATTTATTAAATGAAAGGGATCCCTCATGGTCCGAATATGAAAAGAAAGAGGAGAACACATGCAAAATCTATACTAGACAATCAAATGTTAATTTTATTTCTTACAGGAGATTCAATTTTGGCCTAGGCCCTCTTTGAATGTTTCAAGTTAGATACATCAAACGTTGGTCTATCAAACTCCTCATGCAGGAAAGCACAACTAGATCCACAACAACAACCATTTGGTGTGTTAAAGTACAAGCAGGGTTTGCAAAATTTGGATCTATTTGTATCTCCAAATGCTCTTTCATTATTAGAAAAATTACCACCTTGTCACTTTTGTTCTTCAAACTTATCTGGCCCACCATGTTGCTGAATAAGGTCTCTGTAGTACTAAATACCATGTTGATGTTTGATCTGATCATTGTCATTTTGTAAACAATGTTTTTGGATAATATTCTTGAAGTATTGTTCACCTGGAAAACTTGATTGATTCATTGAGGCAATTGTTGATGCTGTAGTTGAAGCTCCCATAGAAGGCTAACATACACCCATAGTGGTTGAAACAGAAACTATCATGCACATTGACAAAAGATGTGAATTTTCCTGTCCAACCATAGGAGTCAATGAAGAGGGGAAGCTATAGATATGGGAGTATCTGTCACTTCCACAGGCACACCAAATCTATTCACCTTTGTATTACAGAGATGTGAATCCCCTTGAAAATTGACACAAGTCATTTCACTTGCAACTAGACTTCTCTGATATTTCTAATTACTCCAAAGGAAGCAACTTGGCATGCTCCTTGCAATCTAGACATAGTTGATAAAATCTGATCGTGGCTAACATTGCAAGGATTATTAGGTGCATCATGCTTGTTGTCAATTGCCTACAACTTAGGCATCAGGTTAATTTGAATATTATTATGTCTTTTGAGTTGAGATGCCAATGCTTCAATTATTTGTGGATTACTGAGTATTTTAAGCACCATATCATATCCAACATGTTTCGTTTTTCATTATATTTTTCTATTGCAACAAAAGAAACAACTACAGTAATGTCAGGTTCTGTTCTAGGTTTAGATATGGAAAAAGATGCCCATCTTTGATGATCAACACTGTAACATCCCCGACCCTCCGACTGGCGAAGAGGACGCTACCAAACCGTCCAATAACCGGGCAACTAGCCCCATGAACATGAACATACATAAAATGCTGAAATAAAATTCTTAAAACATAAAAACTGCTAATATGCATAATCATTCACATTCACAGTGGAAGCAAACATACATTCAGACATTCAACATGTTCACCATAGTTCATTAGCCATCAAATATAATTGCATAGATGAAATAGACAAAGATACTTATCTCATAAAGAACTTGTCCCGCAACCAACTACATCGCTGCAACGTTCCACCCAACCATAGGCCGGCGTGCTCATCAATCTCTCAGCAACACTGCCACCCCGAGCTGGGCATGATTTCCCAAGGAATAAGGGATTAAGTAGGCTTACACATAGCCAAGGTACACAAGTTAGCCAAGCCCACACCGTAGGGCTTATCAAGCTATCAAGGAGCTGGGAGAAGCTCAATGCTAAGTTGGTGAGCTCATGGAAAATATAAGGATGCCTGCACTAGAGCTAGCCTAACCTCTAAGACACACACACACACCTGACACCAGGAATCAGTCCCTTCTCTGCTTCACAGTCCCTCAGGCCCTGAATTCCCTTGCCAATGCTCTTCTAGGGTTGTGGAGGAGAAAGAAAGCCATCTAGCTCTATCTATGTGGCTCCCAAACCCAGGTTTCTAAAGCATACCCAGCCTTCAATCCCACTCCACACAGTCCAAAGACCAACCACTACATACCTGCAGTAAAACCAAGTGATTCATGACTTGGGCAGGGAAAACAATTCTTGAGTCGTTCTTGGCCTTGTTGTGGCCAAAACGATTCCATAACAACCTACAACAGCCCAAAATGTAAAAGCAAACACAACAACCAAAATGTGGGAAAGGCAACAACCCATTCTCAACAATGAAGCTACGGGAAAACTTACACAGACCACAGTGGGGAATAAAACAGACTCCCAATCGGTACGTGAGGGAAATTTACATACAGATCCCACAATCTGGATGGAAAACACACCAGATACCATTCTATAGAGAAATGGGAATGACAGCCCAAACAGAAAGAATCCTCAGTGTGAGGAGCCAGAGAAAACACATATGCACCACCCAGAATGCGAAGGGTCATTCACAGGAGATCATGGGTGACAGTTATCAATTTTTCCAATTCTGTGTGAGGAAAATGATGATGAATCCCAATTGGTGCGTGAGAGATCCAAATGTCCCTACGTGAGATGGATAGTGAGGAAAAATGAACAACCAAAAACGATGGATAGTTTTCCCAAATGGTGCGTGAAGGGGAGTAGACTGGAGAGAGTGCGAGAGTGGCAACGTTTTTTGTTTTTTTCCTTTCCCTCATGTGAATGGAATGACCCAGCTGGAGGAGGGTGTGTGTGGACAAGCCTACCACCCACCACTACTCAGGAAATAACTGCCCTCAACTAACAGTAGTTTAGTGGCTGACACATGGATTTTCCCCAATGGCTCTTGGTTTGACAATCCCCCCCCTTAACCTTAGAAAATCATTCCCTTTTCATTTAACATTGCACCGGCATAGCTGGCTGTAGGTTTATTTTAATGAATGTCCATATTTACATGATGCAAAACTATTATGTGCCGGATAGCACGATATGCCATTGGAAACGATCCGAATTACCGAAACATAACACAACCAAATCGATGGTGGGGATTTTACCTTTAGCTCCTCAACGTGATTAATTACAATATATACATCATGTACCTTTAATGAAAATGGGGTCAAAACCGGGGTATTACAATCCCCTCCCCCTTGGAATAACACCGTCCTCGGTGTTCCAATACATAGGAATGCATATACCATTTGCACATTCAAAATTTTAGAATCTTGCAGATCCGTCCCATGTTCAATTATTTACTTTGAACTTTCAGGACCAAGCCCCTCGGCTTCCACGAGCTTCTCTTGTTGGTTCTCATCTTTTGGCTCATTCCCAAGTCTAGGGACTTTTCTGTATCTTGAGCATCTCTCCAAGATTTTCTTGGGTCTTGGAAATTGTTTGAAGGAGACTTCTAGCCAAGTCCAGCAGCTTTTGGTTTGCTGCCATGATCAATGTGCACCACCAAATTTCACCTTTCTCACCTGTGAAATGCATCATTCAAATTTTGTTAGACCAAGCATAATATAGGCATTAAAATCAGTCAATTAATTGCCCAATTGGCATGACAGTCCAAGTCTCATCAAGGACACTTTCATATTTTTCATGCCTTCCCAACAGGCACATGAGCTCATTCATGTCCATTCTTGGGCAGGGATTATCCATTCCAGCATTCACAATTTTCTTTAAGCAATTACAAACATTCTAATTTCAGTCATACATGCATTCAACAATCTTTTGTTTTCACAATGCATATATATATAATCAAAAGGAAAGAGAGAGAAACAAGAGTTTTTCCCCTCTTTGTTTTTTCCATCCCAGAACCCACACCACCACTGTGGATTTTCATGCTTTTGGCCTCTTTCACTTCACTGTGAATGTTGGACCAATCCCTCTTGGTCATGACACTTAGTTTCTCTGGTCTATTTTAGAGCTCTCAACCATGGAGCCTCCCCACATGGTTTGCCTCGGCTACTAGGAACTTCATAGTCTCACTAGCACCTTTTTCATTACTGCTCATTCTGAGCTCTTCAAGACAGTCACATGTCCACATGCACCCCTAGGATGCTCTCATAGTCCTCACTCCCAGTGATACCTATATTCAAACATTGAATAGATTTACATGTTTAGTTTATTCCCATCGATTTTTACCTCTTAAACAAGAGCTCAAAACATCATAACCAAATCATATACACATGCATATTCATAAGCAAGACTTGCAAAATAATCCAATACTTATCTATATTGTGTGTTTCCTCTCTAGTCCACAGGATCCTGCTTTGCTTTCCAAGCCTTCGGATCGCCTATGGACTTGGATGTTAGGCCAGCATGCAGGTTGCTTCACAACATCCTTTTATATATATATTAGGCATAGTCAAGCCAACCTATAGTTGGGTTTATTAGACTGTCCAGCCAAGCCAATACAAAATTGGGTTTATCAAGCCATAGGCAATTTAAGCCAATACACTACTGGGTTTATCAGGCTACTCAGCCAAGCCAACTATTAGTTGGGTGTATCAGACTGCAGGTAGTCAAGCCAACACTATAACATTTCCCCAATTTCCATAACATCAAATAATCACACAGTCAAGCCAACCTTCAGTTAGGTTTATCAGAACATCAACAAATCATCTACACTTATATCATATCAACAGTACACTTATATCAAAAATCAATCATCAGCCAATCCAACACCATTGGGTTTATCAGGTCATCAACAATAACACATGCACTTATATCAACAATCAATCATCAGCCAAGCCAACACCGTTGGGTTTATCAGGCCATCAACAATAACACATGCACTTATATCTACAATCAATCATCAGCGAAGCCAACACCATCGGGTTTATCAGGCCATCAACAATAATACCATTTCCAGGTTTCATTTCCAGTAGTGAGCTCTAATTCCACTACCCCATATCACACAAGAGACCACTCCCTTCTCTGAGTTGACAGTCCCTCAGGAATGTCTCCTTCTTTGTGCTCTTTAGTAGAAGGTAGGATGAGCTCAAGACATTGTCCATTCAGTGTACAATATTAGACTACATCTGTTTAGCCTGACAACATAAACAATATAAGCATATTCATTAGTGTTATTGTTCTAAAAACTGTAATCATGTTTCATATCATTTTCTATCAAGTATTGAGACACCAAGAGTGCGTCCACTCCCTAGGGTGTAATCAATATTGAAAACCCTCTCATGATCCGACATCGGAAGAGTGTGCACCCTTTTTCGGTGTGTGCCATGTAGGCCCTATTCACACTCAAGCAATCTGCCATAATGGAAATAAAATCAAAACATGCTCTGCATATTGAATTTAGCAATTGACATGCATATTCTTAGCTAGGGTCACATAACACTTATCCATTTGTCAAGGTAGTATTCCTTTGTTAAGGAGGAATGAGGGCTTCCTTCTCTAAGTTGACAGTCCCTCGGCTTTCCATCCCAATTCCTTTTTACATTTTGTATCCACACATGTCTTACCGACATAACCCATACCATCTCACTCATGTTGCTTACCAAACATGTAGTGCAGATGAGACATTTCCAAAATGTCCAATGGAGTTTCACCCGAAACCCATTTCCAAGATAAGGGAAAACCTTCCCATGAAGTTTGGCTCCTGCAAGACATAACACATGATCTTCATGTAGTGTGTGCCCTTGGCACATTCATCAAATAGCCAACAGTCAATCATTATATGATAATACAATCCAAATTGATTGTTCCACAGCCAAGCAATGACATTAGTAATTAAATTCAATGAGAATTTACAACTCTGTTTACTACAGAAATTGATTTGCTTGGTAATGAGGTGATCCTCAATTGTGGGTCTCTTGTAAGCAGCACCACTATGCCCATTATAATTTTATGCTTACTACCATAACATGAATACCCACTTACAATGCGTCCTTCTGACACAATTCTATGCAAGCCAATAGTGATTAGTAGTTGTTAGCAATTTCTCAAATCTGAAATTCACAAATTCAAATTTGACAACTCATTATACAAACAAACTAGTTTCACAGCCATGAGACTCTTCTCATGAGGTTTGGCTCTTTCACATGGTAGATTCCGGCATTTGTCATGGTCTTACTCCCATTTCCATGCTCCAAACAATCTACCTGAGACTTGAACTTCAATCATCCAAACACTTGGAAAATCTTGATGCATATAACTTTTTCATTGCTGCAACAATCACTGAAGAATCTTCAGAATTTATAAAATTCAAATACTTCCAGCTATTAATCACATCAATATTACCAAAACTCATTTACTTCACGCAATCATTATCATACCTTAAATTACACGGTACAATCACATCATTTATGCAATTAAATGAAAGGTTTAGATACTCCTTACTTCACAAGAGCATCATTTGTACCACTTTGCTCTTCCATAGAACATTTCCGGCAACTAATTGATCATGACTACCCTCTTCATGCACTTACTATCCTGCATTCATAACAGCTCTCAAAATGGTTCTAGAATTGTCATCAATTCATCATTTCAGCCATTAGTTATTCATAATATCACATGCACTATCTCAATGCATTCATGCAATGTATCACAACATTTGCACCCATACTTACGTAATCAGTTACTCACACCCTTCATATGCATCCAGTCAATGCATAACTACAAGATTTATAGAATCTTTTAATGCATATCCACTCAATGCTACCTTGCATTGATTTAGGGATACTATGCATTCAAACATACCATGCATGGCTTAACCATGACTACTTCATATAGGATGCATCGATGCTTACTTTCTTAGGCATAACATATTTCCATATGAATGCAGTATAAAATTCAAATACCCACATGGTATTAGATCTCTTACCTTTACCACTCCATGCAATTTGTCACAATCAAACCCTTACCTTCATGGGTTCTGTTTATGCCAGAAATTGTTCCCAGACTACAAGAGAACAAGCCAACACAATCTCAAATATCTCAATAAAACAAAATAGGGTTTTTAGGGTTTTTTGGTTGAGAAGTTTGATGACAAAAGGGAATGCATTCATAAATCCAAACAAACACTAAATAATAAGCATAGAAAAAATGAGATGCATAACATAATAACCATTATCCAACAGAAAACAACACTGAGGTTCATCCAAAAATGGCAAGCACTACAAGTATAAAAAACTTAAACCAGCAATGAAATTACCAACTGAGTAGCTAAAACAAGCTATAAATGAAGCCAGAGAACAAACTGAAGGGTAAATATAGTATATGTTTCATAATCAGTCTTTCAAATACACATAAGAGTCATTTACTTAGCTTATGAACAAGTCTGAATACCTCCTCTTGCCAACCAAAAAATTGAACCATCAGTCCTCTTTGTGACATACATTAATACTTTCCTTTAAAATTGGTTAAGGACTAAACCCTAACTGCTTTTCAGCCTACTCATCGAAATAGTTTTATCTAAATATTAATTACAAAAATGAAATAACCTTCAAAACCTAACTAATAACTGATTGTGTTAACAAGCTTTACAGATCTTTAGCTGCTTCAGCTAACAAGGCTATCCCTTCTAGGGCTTGGGCTTTTCTTCTGGCCTTCAGTTGATCTGCTTCCATATATTCAATCTTTCTAGTGAGTTCTTCATTTTGCTGCTGCAGATCCTTGATGGTTTGTTTCAACATTGTAAATTGACCTTCTGTATTCCTCTTCCTTTTCAATGCCTCTCTTGAAACTGCAATTAGCTCCTGATAGTGGCTATTCACCTCATCCAGATCCTCTCTGAGTCTTCTATTTTCCATGACCAAGCCATCATTTGTCTCCTGCATATATTCCACCTGATACTTATATTGTTTTACACTTCTCTGTAAATTCTCTTTTTCTGAATCAAAGGCTTTATTTCCTGCTGTGGTTTGCATCTCATTTGGAAGCCATGGAATATTTAATCTCTTATAAATTTCTTCATCTTCTGGCAACAATTCTGTAGGAGTTTCAGGAAAACTTAGGTTTTCTTCAGTCTCAGGTTCACATGAAACCTTTTCCTCAACCATCACCTTCTTTACTAAGTGAGAAGTCTTTATCTCACCTTCTTGCTGTTCTTGCAACATTTGACTTCGTACGTCTAGAAATATATCAGACAGTTTAGTATCAGTAAGGACAAACTCTCTTTCTGATTCCATTGGCCTTTTACCTTTACTGTCACCCTTATCATCATTCAATTTTTCATCAGATGAGGAATCATCTATCACTATTACTCTTTCTTTGTTCAATTTAGGGTTCAATAACTTCTTCATATTTAGTCTGAGCTTGTTTCTAGGTCTGGTTTTTAGTCTCCACATAGGAGCAATTTCCCCCAACATTTTGAAAGTATTACCCTGATGGGTAACTGAGGCAAATTCAACAACTTTTAGTTTCTTTCTCTTTGGTAATGCTACCTCATCACCCTGGATATGAAATTCCTTTTTAGTACAAACCCTAGTTGCATCAATAACAAGGACTTTATCATCCTCAAACAGGAATTTCTCATCTTCTGACAGAACTGTGATTGGACTTTGTCTTTGAACTTCAATATCCTCTTTCTCATCTGAAATTTTCTCTGCAGGTACAACTTTTCAGCAACAAATGTCTCTGCTGGTACATCATTTTCAACAGGCTCGGTCTCCTTATTATCAGACAGCAAATATTTGCTCTCAATGTCATTAAGGTGCTTTAGATTCAAAATCTTCATTTGCATGATCTGAAACTTTCTCTAATTTAATCCTGTCTTCATCTTTGACCTTTACCTTTTGCTTGAGCTTTCTGATCAAGGTCTGTCCTTTATCAGGTTGTCTTCTGTGAGACTGTCCTTCTTGACCATTTTGAAAACCTGACCAGAAAAGGAAATACTCCCAAGTCTTTCCCCTACTCTGCAAAATAATGTTTATAATGAGTTTGATAAGTCCATGGTGGAAAATGGACTGTTTAGTATGGTTTTGGTGCTCCTTAATTCTGCAAGACATCTTCTGCAGACTCTTTAGAAAGAAGAAGGGCAAGTTCATCTTGGACTCATTACTAAGATGCTGAAGAAATATGAAGTGGTATTTGAAAACGAAGGCATATCTTCCTTCATAGGTAATATAACTCTGTAAAACTTTAATGGGTTCTATCCATTCAGGCTTGAAGTTATGAATGGGTACACCTTTACCCCAATATGCAATTACACCGGGCAATAAGTACTTTTGTGCATTAAAGGTAAATGGCACCTTCTTAAACCATAATTCTCCCTCATTCTTGATGCCTGTTGCCTCAGCTACCAACTCCTTGGTCAATTTGAATTGTAAAGTATCAAAAGACATAGTGTCTTTATCATAGCACTGAGCAAATTTATGGGAAACCTCTGCATGATATCCATCAATCTTTTTGAAAAATATCAACCATCCTGCATTAGAAAATAACTCTACACATTTTGGAAATTTATCTATCCAAGTTAGGTCAGTTGGCTCAGCTCTATTTGTTTTTCCACTTTTCTTCATGTTTACTATGGTTTTAACAGCACCTGTCAATATCCACAGTCTGTCTATCCTTACCTCATAACAGGCTTCCCGTAACACACAGTTCAGGGAATCTTCTGTACCAAATTTCAATAGTTTGACCTAATCACAAAATTCAGGGACCTCTAACAGTTCTGCTCTGAACTTTACTATTTTAAACGATGAATACTTGGATATATTATTAATAATTCATCATTCATAGTCTATTAGGTGAGCAAACTCACATCCTTCCTTCAAATTTCAACATTAAGGATTTTATCAGAAAAACCTAAAATTAAACAAGCCCTAGCAAATGACACACATGGTACCTGCTCAGAAACTCAATACAAGCGCTAGAATGCAATCTCTTCAAGGGTTAGGTGTCAAATTTCATGTTCCAGCTATCTCTAACTGTCCAGAACACTTTGAATTGTCATTGCTGGAAAGCCCTAATTCCTCATGCAGTTGTAAAAACCCCGATTTCTCAGCAGTATGTTCTCACCACGACTTTTAATACCTTCGTATGCTTTAGATCAGGAACATATTCCCGAAAGCTCTGCCTCATTCAACTAGTTGTCATCATTCACCATGGATTGCCTGCAATTGCCATGATCTACCTCATATGATGATCATCCTCCTGTTTCAATGATAAACTTTGCAAGACACGTATCAAATGCAACAAATGAAGTGATTAACGACTTAGGGACAAGACATCTGAAAAATCGGACTAAAAATAATGATTTAGGCATTCACGACTTTCTTGTAGCGCTCTAGTGTATTAATTTTGCTCTTGCACTACAAGAAAGTATAATCACATGATTTTACATCATTAGGCTAATAATAAAGTTTAAGACTTGGTTTACCTGCTTAATCTCAACCTTAGTGTTATTTATAAACCAATTAATCCATATATACCTTGTAAAACCCTTCAAGAATGAAATCTAAGCAAAATTTATAAAAGCGGACTAAAAAATAAGAAAAATCAAAATCATGAAAATCAAAAGCTTGAACTCAAAATTAACCTTTATAAACAAAATTTCCTAGAAGCAAAAGTACTAGCAAGGTTCAAAAACATAAATAAAAGCATAAAACTAAGGAAGACAAAATTATGACCTAACAGGTTCTGTTTACACCCTTGACATTACCAGTTTGGTTGGTCCTTTGCAAGAGATTGTAGAATTTGCTCACCAACTTTTGATTCGGAACTGGTTGCCTTATCCCTTTCTCCATAGGGTTGCTGGTCACATTCATCAGCATCCACAACATATTCCGCCATGTCCATGTTGATTTTGTTTTTTTTTCCACTAATGCCAACATCAATGCAAGAATCATCATTAGTGGCTCATTATAAATTTATAATTCTCACTATTCTTACCAACATGTAATATCTTATGCATGCAGGGCATATATTCATACATTTCATGTACGAAACTTATAAATGTAATTATAATTAGCAAGACAGGGTTTAAGGAATTTTCCCTTTTCAAATACCTCATCTTTGCATGGAACTCCTCTTCCACACAACGGCTGGTTTGTCCATACTGATAGCCACTAGTACTTTGTAGCACCACATTCGAATTTTGGGGATTACCCCTTGTTCCCTGCTGAATAAGATTTCCAATGCCTATCCACATGCTTCATTCTGACCTCGGGTGTGAAAACCACATCCTTTCAAAAATGATGGCAAAACACACCACTGAATTTTGGGTCTAAAATGTCAACCTTAGCCACCTAGAATTCTCTTCCTTTTCAGCCCTAAAACTGCTGAAAATCCAATGAGAAATTCTTCACTGAGCACTAGCTGAGATTCACTAGAACTTTCACTGGAAAAACCCAAAATTCTCCTTTGTCAAAATCGGGTCTCATCCCAACTAATTTTCTGACGTTTCGGATCCTTAGTGGACTAGTCTTCTGATATGCATCGGCGATGTCAAGGACTGTTCATCGAGTACTTTCTTTCCTAACCTTCCACGTTTCGGTGGCTAGAACGTCTAATTTTCTCCACTATCTCAGTGGGTTATTTGTCTATTTCCTTCTGCCGTATCGAGCCTGCAGTGGTCTACTATTTTGAGTTTTATCGGCGATCCGCTTGACTAATTTCATCCGTCGTATCGGGTCCATAATCATCTATCACTCTGAACTTTATTGGCAGGAAACCAACTATCCGCTGCATCGACAGTCGAAATCTGTAATCTTCCGAAGCTTAGTGCTCTAAGGTTTCCGCGGAAAAAGCCTATCCACGGTCGAAACCTCTAGTCACTGTGGCATCGGTAGTCGGATCTTCTACCCATCTGAAGGTTTAGTTCTTTAGACTTCTATAACGGCGGCACGCGAACCGTTAACTCCTTCTGATGTTCATCGGTGATGTCATCAACTAATATTCGCCGATGGTCGATGATTCTATGACTTAGAAAAATTTTCAAAATTTTCTCTCTAGTCTTCTTTTCCGGTTCATCGGCTCAACCATCTCTTTCGCTGATTCATTTAACTATTTGTTGGCGAGAGCTCCTCTATCTTCCATCGACTTCGTCGGCTCTATCTTCCCCTATTCGTTGCCATTCAACTAACAACTTTCGATTGATGACTGAAACATAACCATCATGGCATCGGCAAGTGGAACTTGTAACCGTCGGAGGATTAGTGCACTAGGATTTCGCAACAGCAGCGCTTGAACCACTAATTCCTTTCACTATTCATCGACGATGAATACCATTATCCTTTTTCGATGGCTGACGATCTCATGCCTTAGAAAATTTTTAGAAACTTTTTCGCTACATCGGCAACCCAAACCTCTACATTTCATTGATGGTTTTCATCTCTTAGAAATTTCTAAGAATTTCCTTCCTTGCTTTGGCTCCTCAGCTAAGTTTCTCTGACACCTTTAACATTTCGACCAAATTCTTCTTTTTCCATCGCCGCATCGGCTGCACCCTTAACTAAACTTCGCTGATGTTTCGGCAGTTTCATCTTCCTTCTAACGCCGATGGAATTTATCGAATGTCCTTTCGACTAAGAGATCTGGCATTTCGGCGGTCTTCAACTGAATGAAGCCGTCGCCTCAATGCCTCCATCTTCTTTCTTCCGCCGATCACCGACAACTTCTGAAGTTCGCCAAGTCCCAAATTTTTTTTAACACTTAGACAATTTTTTTGAAATTTTTCTTGACACTGCATTGGCCGATTCATCCTCTAAATTTTGTCGATCCATCTAACTAATCTTTGCTGGATTTCTCTTTCCTTTGCCGACGTGTCATCAGCAACTTCATCGTTTATTTGTCAGCAATCCTGTCTTCTAATTCCTGCCGACAGTGGTGACATTTCGGAGACCCCATCACCTAAGCATCGGCGATCCCATCATCTAAACTTCGTCGATCGTCGATGGTCTCACAACCTAGAAATTTTCCCAAAAAATTTCTCTTCGTCTTTTCTCTGCCGATAGCATCAGCGACCTGAACAACTACTCATCATCGTTGTTTCGGCAATCATTAATCCTACGGAGCCGTCTTTTCGGTGATCCCTACAACTAAGTGTCACTAATCATCGACGATCTGCGTCTAGTGGTCGTTCCACAAAAGGGAGCCGACGTCTCGGCGGCCTTCGACTGATCCCCTCCACAACTGCGGCTCCGACTTCCACTAATATCCACTGACGGATGATGGACACTTAGAGAATTTTTTCATGAATTTACTTCCGCCGATCCCTTGTTGGGTGGTCTTCCGACTAAGCATTTCGCTGTATCGGAGGATGTTCCCACTTAGTCCTCTGATGATCTGATGAGTTTGGCACTTGGAGAATTTTTCAACCAAATTTTCATGAACTTTTCTAATTTCTGCTAGGCAGGGGACAACCTGCCTCTATTAGCTAACCTTTCATGGCCCATTCAGGCCCATGCTACAACCTTTAGCTCTGATACCATACTGTAACATCTTCGACCCTCCAACCGGTGAAGAGGACGCTACCAAACCATCCAACAACCAGGAAACTAGCCCCGTGAACACGAACATACATAAAATACTGAAATAAAATTCTTAAAACATAAAACCTGCTAAGATGCATAATCATTCACATTCACAGTGGAAGCAAACATACATTCAGACATTCAACATGTTCATCATAGTTCATTAGCCATCAAATATAATTGTAGAGATGAAATAGACAAAGATACTTATCTCATAAATAACTTGTTCCGCAACCAGCTACGTCACTACAACATTCCACCCAACCATAGGCCAGCATGCTCATCAATATCTCAACAACACTGCCACCCTCGAGCTGGGCATGATTTCCCAAGGAATAAGGGACTAAGCAGGCTTACACATAGCCAAGGTACACAAGTCAGCCAAGCCCACACTGTAGGGATTATCAAGCTATCAAGGAGCTAGGAGAAGCTCAATTCTAAGCTGGTGAGCTCATGGAAAAGCTAAGGATGCCTGCACCAGAGCTAGCCTGACCTCTAAGACACCCACACACACCCGACACTAGGAATCAGTCCCTTCTCTGCTTCACAGTCCCTCAGTCCCTGAATTCCCTTGCCAGTGCTCTTCTGGGGTTGTGGAGGAGAAAGACAGCCATCTAACTCTGTTTGTGTGGCTCCCAAACCCAGGTTTCTCAAGCATACCCAGTCTTCAATCCCACTCCACATAGTATGAAGACCAACCACTACATACCCGGAGTAAAACCAAGTGATTCATGACTTGGGCAGGGAAAACAATTCCTGAGTCATTCTTGGCCCTATCATGGCCAAAACGACTCCATAACAACCTACAATAGCCCAAAACATAAAAGCAAACACAACAACCAAAATGTGGGAAAGGAAACAGCCCATTCTCAATAATGAAGATACGGGAAAACTTATATAGACTGCAGTGGGGAAGAAAATAGACTACTAATCGGTACGTGAGGGAAATTTACACACAGATCCCACAATCTGGACGGAAAACACACTAGATACCATTCTGTAGAGAAATGGGAATGATAGCCTAAACGAATCCCTTCTTTACTATGTGAGCCAAAACGGAAAGAATCCTCAGTGTGAGGAACTGGAGAAAACACATACGCACCGCCCAGAACGCGAAGGCTCATTCACAGGAGATTATGGGTGACAGTAATCGGTTTTTCCAGCGTTTTGTGAGGAAAATGATGATGAATCCCAATCGATGCATGAGAGAGCTAAACGTCCCTGCGTGAGATGGACAGTGAGGAAAAATGAACAGCAAAAAACGATGGATAGTTTTCCCAAATGGTGTGCGAAGTTGAGCAGACTAGAGAGAGTGGGAGAGTGGCAGTGTTTTCTGTTGGTTTCCTTTCCCCCACATGAATGGAACGACCCAGTTGGAGGAGGGTGCATGTGGACAGGCCTGCCACCCACCACTACTCAGCAAATAACTGCCCTCAACTAACAGTAGTTTAGTGGCTGACACATGGATTTTCCCCAATGGCTCTCATGGGTTAGACAATCCCCTCCCCCCACCCTTAACCTTAGGAAATCATGCCCTTTTCATTTAACATTGAACTCTCGTAGCTGGCTGTAGGTTTATTTTAATGAATGTGCATATTTACATGATGCAAAACTATTATGTGCCGGATAGCATGATATACCATCGACAACGATCCCAATTGCCGAAACTTAACACAACCAAATAGATGGTGGGGCTTTTTCCTTTAGCTCCTCACCATGATTAATTACAATATATAAATCATGTACCTTTAATGCAAACGGGGTCAAAACCGGGGTATTACAAACACTAGAAGGGACCATAGAGACAAAGTTGCCAACTTGGGATGATATTCCTATAGAATTTGGTTGTATTTATATCATATTATGCATAATATTGAATGGATCATATGAAACTATTCCTGTTAAGATTTCCAATCACAACTGCATTATCTACTTAGTGATTTTCATACAAAAAAATATAGAATTTAAACCAGAACAAAGCAACATTTTCCTAACATCTTAGTCATCTCAGGTAATAATTAGATATACAATAGATCTACGACGACTATTATCTGTAGATAAATAAATAAAGTAGAACTGAGATGACAACAAGCATCAGCTAGCAAAATCTCCAAAATATTGTGATGAAGACACTTCATTCAAGTCTCTAGTTTCATCTTCTTCCATGGGAATCAATGGAATTATAGGAGTATCAGAATCACTATAGTCCTCCTGTGGATCCAGTGGATCTATGGGACTACGAGTAATTCATTGCAAGTCTCATAAAATGTTTGAAATCATAGATATCTAACCTAAAAACATAGAAGTCCCAAGAACATAACAAATATAGCCACCTTGGTGGAATAGAATATGGGTGCGGGTATATAGCTTCCAAATTCCTGACTTCTGGTTGACACTGTACTTTAACTTCTAAACTTTCATCCCCATCAAATACTTTCCATGAAGGATTCATGACAAACTACACAAACATCTTAAAAAGGCTCAATGACGATCTCTAATAGAAAGAAAATATTTGTGAATACCAACCCTAATTGAAAGACCTTATTAAAAGAAAACACCGACAAGACAACTTAAAATATTCTTGATATAAATATAGAAGTCTCCATAATATTCATTGTTTTAATGTACTTTATGCATTTTGCATGTTTTATACCATACATATGATTAAGCATTGATTTATGCATAACAGAACATATGAGTGAGAGTTTTAGATCCCATAGAAGAGAGAGGAATTATTCTCACATACCATATGGGGACAATACTAGGTGGTATCAGGAACAATGGAATCTTCTTGTATATTCTGCTTTGTATAGTTGTCTCCAAATCCCAATAGTTGATTACCTTCAATTCCAGAACCATAAGCATTCCACAACTGATATTGTTTTTCCTGTAGATGGTCTTGGTCAGCGAGGACAGACTGAAATGGGGAATATTCAGCAAGAAACAGTCTCACTTGAAATGAAAATTTGACATCAATATCTATATCATTGGTCTATAAGAAGGAAAGAGAGAAGATTCCATAAAGGAACCTGGATCATTCTGTAGCAGAAAACTAATACCAAAACTTGAAGGTGTGTGGGAATTATTTGATCAGAGATGATGTATGCAACAATCAACTCAAAAAATTACTTAAAAAGAAGTCCATAAAACAACTTAGTTGATACAAAAATAATGACATCGAGACCTGACTAGATAGAATAAGTGAGAAGCCCACTGGAAGTGATGTATTGCTATGAGGTATTCATAGTTTCAATGCTGTAAGGTTGTCCTAACAATTGGAATCAATTAAAAATGAACTGTAAAAATATTAGAAATATTAGAAGGGGGATCCTTCTATAAGTCTTGAAGAGGCTATAAAAGCAAGATAGCTAATACCGCTTAGTTTCAACAATTAACAACCACAGAAAAGGACATGAGATTGTCGTCTAATGACAAAGTGGATAATCGTTGGATACAGGTCTCAATATCGATCCACATTGATGCAACTGACACTACTACAATGGCCATTAATGAGGCTACCTATCATTTGGATCTCATTGTCAAAAGGAAACAATGATTATCCAGATTAACTACTATTGGAACTATCGCAACTAGGGGCTTACTTTCAACTGTATTCTCAGCTAGTGGACACTCATGTAAAACTTTCCCAAAAAAAATTGAAAACAAAAACATGCATAGTTCAATCATATGGAAAGTTAAATAGAGAACCCTAACTACAGGAAAGTCGATACAAAAAATTGACAGATACTACTAGCTAAAGTCCAATAGACCTGCCTAATATCAGTAAGATGCTAACTATAAGAAACTATAAAAATGCCAATATAGGTCATGACAAAGGATGGTTGAAATGGATATAACAGGAATAAGCACCATCTCACTAGTTGTAATCAATCTTTCCAATGTATGCATTGAGTATATCACTGTTATTTTCCGGACCCTGTGAGGAAACATAGAACTTGAAATTGAAGAAGCTCCCCAATTTTGTTGCTACAATAATCCCGTAATAGTAATAGTAACTACCACCACCCCCCCCCAAAAAAAAATAAAAAAAATCAACCTATTTGTTCAGAAACAATGGGAATCGATCCTTTACATCACATTTTACCAGAAGAATTGGGTCATGTATAGTAACCCATAAGAAAAAATTTGCAATTTAGTTACATATGGATTTGTCGCTTTCATTAGAGAAAGCCTGCTAGAAGTTGTTTTGTTCCCTGGCCTTCTTTAGGTCCTGAAACATAGAAAGGTCTTCTTCATCACTGTCCAGTACCCATAAATATTCCTTCATATTTGAGCTCATTTTCTACACAAATTCATGCCCCCGACTCCTATATTTGAATATGTGAACACCCAATACATAGGGACAATGTCGAGATCAATAAACCCCATAACCCATAAATTCCATATCATGTTACCATCATACTACGCAGTGGCCGGTTACTGAAAGAATTAGAGAGTGGGGATGCCTTCTGATTTCCATAAATGCATTCATTCATGTGATTCGAGAACTAAAATAATGAGAAACTTTCTTTTTGTATTTATGATTAGCATGAGAGTGCAACAACAATGGAGGCCCACATCCCCATGCCAACAAGGCAGTAGCAGTGCGCTTTTGCTTGAGCCATGTCCGTATCCTTTCAATTCTGAATCGCATAACCACAAATGAAGAAAGAACTAAATTTTTAGTTTTTCCACACTGGGCTAGGGCCAAAACTGTCTGGATGGTGTATAAGGAACAAAATAAATATTCCCAATTTGGAATGAATCAAAGGTATCATAGAGTGGCATAAGCTGCAAATTGTTTGTTGGTCCACGAAAAATCTTTAAGCATCAAAGAAACTTTGTAAGAGCTACTAGAAGTTGTTAGAGTCAAGTTTCTGACATCAAAATAGCTGGGGCAGAGGTGGCGGTCTTGGATGGGAAATGCAGAAAGGAGGAAATGTTACAACTAAAATTGCTCATAACAGGCATACATCAGGAGACCATAATTCTTTAAAATAATCGATGGAATTAAAGTCATGGCCATGGCAGTGGCAGAGGTAGTGTTGGCATGCGGATTGGATGCGCATGGCGCGGAAGCAACAAAAGTCAAAGAAGATAGTGTGAAACGAAGATGTCGACAAGGGTCGGCTTGGTTGAATTTTTGTACTTTTTGTCCAAATTATTTAGAAAGTTAGTTAGATATGGACCACTTTGTAAAGGTGCAAGCCTATAAAAAGAATTAGAAATGTAGTAGAAAGATATCTTTTGGTGAAATCAAAGAGCTTATGTTCGAAGCGAATATTTCCTTTTATCTGTCTTACGAATTGTTTTACTGGGTTTTGGTCTGAGGATATCAACCAAGAAATGTATTTTGGAGATAGTATGTTGACCTATGAAGTAATATGAAATTGAAGTTGCTGGAAATTCCATGTGTCTTTTGTTTGTGATGCAATATCTGATCTTGTGATTGTTGTTACTTATCGTGATTTGAACAATGTGATTTGAATGATTAGATGTTACGATCTAATGTTTTGTTTATTTGAATGATAAGAAGTATTCGCATGATGGATGAATTTTTCTATGTCGATTTTTTTTCTTCATAATGAAATGGTGTGATATTAGATATGATAATGGAAATGGTAAATAAATGATAAAACCCTATTATGGAAATGTGGTTCCTGCAAACCTCCCTCAAAACATCTCGGGTGAGACCTCATCTGCTTCAGAGGTGTTGTTGGATAGGGTAAAACCTGTCTGGGTCGGTGTTTAGGGAGATCACATTAAAAATGGGTTTCGATAGTGTGCGAGCCCTTTTTGACTGAAGTGAGTCAACAAATGGTTCCATTTCTAGGACCATAGTGCGAAAACTAAGATGACATGGTGTGGCATCCAGCAAAATCAAAGATTCAGGACTGGTTCGATTTGAAGGCCCAAGAATTCACAGCAGGAGAAAACAAGAGTTCCAGACTAACAACAGAAGAGTGGTTTGGAAGACATATCTACTATGATATCCACAAATACTTCTTCACTGAGTTCCCAATTATTTTGTATGAGTGCTTGGCGCAACTGACCTACTAGAAAAGAAATTTCCAAGGAGGTGAACCTACTTCCTAGACGCCTGAACTGATCCAGTGATTGAAAGAGGTAGACAACAGGGCATCAAGAGTTGTCGAAGTGTGGATTGACAACATTTTGTAAGGATATATCACTGAGTTTTCTGGTGACAAATTCAAATCCTGTAGTGACACATAGAAGGAATTATTCCAAGGACCAAGAGGTAGGTTTCTATTGTCTTTGCAATTGTGAATTAAAATTCTTATCTGTGAAAAGGGTAAATTGAAGATGAAATATGATGAGTAGAGTTCTAGTGTGCAGAGGTTATGGGTCGTGTAGAGATGAGGGTTGGATGGAATGATACAGGGTAGATGGATGGGAGTTACGATGAAAATGTGAGGGAAGTCGAGGAAGAGTGTGGTCTTTTGTGAAGTGGGGTGAGGTTCCAACAAGAGAAGAGGCAGAGGATTGAGGATTGAGGAGAGTCTTGATGTGACTAAAACAAGAAAATATGAGAAAATATCACAAGGGACTAAGCGATTCTACAGCAATGAAGGAGACGACTAGGCTACACCGAAGCCTGAGGAAGAACCAACCCAAATCAACAATGTACCTACACCTACATGCACTGCACCACATTCGGGAAGAAACATGAGATCATCAAAATAATTCCCAGTGTGTCATCACCAGAGAAATAGTAGCGGATCAAAAAATACTAGAAGAAGGCCTAGAATGGCGGGTGACGATGTAAATTGCCGTTGTTACATGGGAACTGGACCGAATATCACGAGGAGTATTGGTTTCTCTACGAAACATTATGGACTATGAAGTAGGTCCAAGATGAATACATTAAGAAGGGACAACTTGCGATAATTTTTCTAGGTCACGCATTAGATTGGTACATGAAGTTTGTACAAGTACCAACTTGGAATCATCAGAAGACTCTAGCACATATTAGGATTGGGTTAATTGAGGAATTCTGGAAACCTAAATCTGAGTCACAGTACATTACTGCATTGGAGGAAATAAAGAAATACTCGAATGAATCGGTTTGGGACTTTGATCAACGATTCAAGAAGCTGATGGTGAAATTCAGTTTCAGAATGAGTGACTTACAACACAAATAATGGTTCATCGGAGCATTGGTGCCACATATCCAAACGCCATTAATGCAGGAGAATATTGCGACACAGACTCAGGCTCTGGAAATTGCGATGAAGCAGCATGATTCACTAGTGGGTGAAACTAGAGTCAGAATGAATCAGATCCAATTACATCTAGAGAATCTGATAATTCAATTGCAAGATATCAAGAAGGGAAAATGCATTCATGAAGAAGTATGGTGTACTCAATGTTGCACAGAAGGACATCATTAAGATCAATGTCCAAATTTCTGTGATTATTTACAGTCTGGTGCTCCCAATCCATTAAGTCAAGGAGTTTTTCCATGGTGTCAGATCTGTCAAACTTGAGGACATCGACACGAGGAATGTGCATATCTCCAAAAGGTAGTATCGAAATGTGCAAATTTGTTCTGTAATTTTTATCTCTCTGTTGGTCATGAAGAGAAATATTGTAGAACATATGACCCACTCTAAGAAAGGACAATGGATATGTACTACATGAATGGATATTTTTATCAACGAAGAGGCCACCACCATAACAGCCACCGCAGTTTGCACAACAACATCCACAATTTGCTCCATTGCAGCCGTAGTATAATCATATGTAGTATGCTTTGCAACAACTATAGTATACTCATCCACAATATACTCAACTGTAGTATGTTCAACCACATCCGAATCAACCGTAGCAGCAACAGTTTAATCAACCATAGTACGAAACACAAGGAATATTCCATAGAGAATTCCAAGGAGGTCGGAATGGAGGTTTTGGTTGAGGAGGAGGATGAGGTCGAGGGCCTGTGAAATTCTATAATTGTGGATTATTGGGGCATTATCAATGAGACTATCCAAACCTTCAGTCGCAATGTACCTACTGTACCGTTGCAGATCATACTGTTGAATATTGCCCACAGCTGATCATAAAATGGCAAGCGAAGAATGTTCCACCACTGCAAAACCATAACTAGAATGTGAACCAGAATGCAAACCAGACTATGAATAAGCCTCAAAACCAAAATCAAGGGCTGAGTGTGGGGAACATTTCGATGAAACCTAGGACGCGATGACCTCCATATGTTGCGGTCATAACTTGAGGAGGAGCGACAACGAGAGATGATGGTCCAATCCTACAGATTCAATTGGAGGCTCAAAAGAAGGTGTAGTTCCATGTCGATGCTGAGAAGAAAACATTCTTTTATACAGGTAAGTTCCTATCTATGAAATGCCATCTGCTTTCGATTTGACACTTGTAGAAAGATCATCTCGGAAGGTTGGAATGTTGCAAAAAAATTTAGAAAGTTTTTTTTTCACTGGAAAAAGATCCTGATGCACTAGCCGATATCGTAAGTCTGCTATATCGACCAGAGAAGGGACGAAAAAACTACACTTTGAACTATTTCCAAAAGAAGAAAACTGGCTGGGAGATGAGAATGAATGTCCAAATTGGTGATTATGTTGTGGACTGAGTCATCCTGGATCTAGGCTCGGATGTCAACATCTTGATGAACTAGATGTGGGAAAAGATGGGGAAACCACAGTTGGTTTGGTCTCCTGTACAACTTCGACTAGAAAATCAGGCTAGAGTGTCACCGATTGGATGAGTACCACACTTATTGGTTGAGGTAGAAGGGATGAAGAATTATGCAGATTTTGATGTTATCGAAATCATCAACGAAGGTAGCACATATCCCACATTGCTGGGGATTGGGTGGGCGATGACAATCTATAGGTGATCAACTTCAAGAAAAGAGTGATGACTTTTGAAAATCGTGACATGTGGATCATCGCCCCATTAGACCCGAGTGAAGGTCGAAGATATGTTGAACCAATGAAGGAGGAATTCATAGGAGGATGGGACCATGCATACAATATTTTAGGATAGTGAAGTTCTATCTCCACATCATTGGATTATGATGATGCGCTGGAAAATTGACATAATTGACTACATGAAGTATCAATCCGGAAGAGTGGAAAAATAACTCAGTCACTACGAAGGGTCGCAATGGAGGTTATTGAGCTACCAACATATAAAGGGCTACCCAATTTGAATGATTTTATCGATGAGTTTGAGGACAAGTTATCGAAGCCTCAACGATTGCTAGCATTGGAGGAAGCACTAAAGGCCACTCAAGCAAGATGGTGGGCGACGCATAATAAATCGATCAATGGTTGGATGATATGTCGTATATTGATGGAAGTTCTATTTGGAGAAACAGAGCTCTATCATGGAGAGAAGTATGATGGAAAGAATGATCCCAATGATCATCCGATCGCATGTCAAACTGCATGGGTATCAAGACTGAAGTACAAATGAGTACATGATTTTGTAAACACGCTGGATGAGATACCGCGACAATGGTACATGTCTGCAGAACTCAGAAGGGATATTACAACATGCGAAGACTTGATGATTTGCTTCAACCACACTTTCAGCTTTACAGACGCAGATCCAGTGGTTCATAGCACACTTCAGTACATCCGATATGTTGTCTTGGAAATAGTCCCAGTCACATTTCCTACAATATCACATGAGATGCCAGTAATACAATTGATGAAAAAGTGTTATAATGTGATAGGAGAACCTAATGATGGGGATGATCGAAGAAATATTAATATCCCAGAATCTGAAGGACTTTGGGATATCGCAGCACCAAAGATGTTGACGAACAAAGTTCACCAACCTCTGAAGATTAGGAAGGTCAATATTGGGACAACGAAGGACCCAAAGTTCACAAATGTCAGAGATCATTGGGACGAAGCCACTATGGTGAAGATCACCGATTTGCTTCACGAATTTTAAGTTTTATTTCTGACCAAATTCTCTGAAATGAAAGGGATTTTAGGAGACTTGGGAGAAATGAAAATTCCACTAAAAACATATGCGAAGTCGGTAAATCAACACCCATACCGATTAAATCCATGATATAAGGAATGAATCAAGGCTGAGCTCGATAGGATGTTGGACACAACCATCATTGACCCTGTGGAAGAATCAGAATGGATCAGTTCGATGGTTTTTCAAGATAAAAATACAGGAGAAATCATGATTTGTGTTGATATCGGAAAGCTAAATGACAGATGTCTTCATGATCCATTCTCAACACCGTTTACTGACTAAGTACTAGAAGGATTCAATGGCCAGGAGGTCTATTCATTCATAGATGGATTTTCAGGCTATCATCAGATAAAGATTGTGAAAGAAGATCGACATAAGATAACTTTTGTGACTGAATGGGGATGTTTTTAGTACACAGTGATACCATTTGGTCTCAAGAACGCACCTGCGATCTTCTCAAGGATAGTAGTTATTGCGTTTAAATATTTCATTCAGAAATTTTTGGCGGTATATATGGACAATTGGACTATGTTTGGGCTGGTGAAAGACCACATTGCAAACCTGCGACTGATGTTGGAACGATGTCGACAACACCATATCGCACTCAATCTGAGAAATTTTATATTTTGTGCATCGTTTGGTATTTTTTTGGGGCACATTGTCTATAAGGAAGGAATGTTGGTATATCAGTCTAATATCATGATAATTGCTAATCTTCCACCACCAACGAATATGAAACAACTCTGGGAGAAATTAGGACACATGGGATATTATTGGAAGTTCATAGGAGGATACACAATGATCACAACACCAATGGAGAAGTTGTTGAAGAAATATGTGCAATTTGAATGAAGTCCTAAGTGTCAAGGGAGTCTTGACACTCTTAAAAAGAAGATGGTCACAATGCCAATATTAGTCTTCCTGAACTAGAAAAAGGAATTTCACATCCATGTCGTTGCATCATCAGCAACATTAAGAGTAGTATTGACACATCCAAGTGAAGGAGACATTGATCACCCAATTTCTTTCGCAAGCTTGAAGTTGTCATCGACGGAAAGGAACTACACCACAACGGAGCACGATGATTTGGTGATGCAAAAATTCCATCATTATATGTTGGGAGGACACTTCAATATGTTTACAGATAATTCCACATTAAAATACCTAGTCAACAAGCATGTGTTGGGGGGGAAGATATGTTGATGGTTGCTACTCTTCCAAGATTTTTATTTTGAGATTATTGTTAAATTGGGTTGACTGAATGCCAGACCTGATCATTTTTCAAGGATTGAGACAGGTGAAGAACCAACCAGCACCGAGGATGGATTTCTTGATGCGTAGTTGTTTAAAGTCAGAATGGTTGATGAGCATTATGAGAAAATTATTCATTTTTTATCGACAGGAAAAGAACCAGATGATTTCACCACTAGTCAGAAGAAGCAATTGGTCATTCGAGTTGCATATTTTTAGCTAATCACTGGACATCTTTATAAGATGGGGCTTGTTATAGCTAATTTTACCACACATGGTTGATCACATATTTATGGCCTTCCCTGTCTCTCTGTAGACTCTTTAGACCCCATGGACTTATATAATACTTTGATGTTCCAAGTTCATACCTAAAAAACACCTGTTTATTGTTGTACATGACTTTTAAACCCATACTCACGTGTACACGCAACTTATGACCCCAAACTCGTGTACATCGGGATGTGTGCATAAATCCAAATATTTTTGGAGTTTTCCTCATATGAGTCCGAAGATCCTAACTCTTGGTCTTCCATATGCCTTGAGATCACTTGGATTCGACCCTCCATTACCCGTTTGAAGTGTTATATAAGGAACCCATTAGATACATTGAAGAGGAGGAATTGAAGAGCAAAGAAACTATAGTGCATTGTTGCCTCAGTTTGCTTATACTTGAGTTTGCATCCCTTTGGAGGACTTTGTGTTCTTCCCAATATTTCCTTTTCTTTGTGATCTTGATATCGAGAGATGGAGGATTGAGGTGGTGGAGGCCTAGGTGGAGGACTCAGTTTCTCCGGTTCGTAGACGTGCCGACAGAGGTTGTCACTATTGTAATCTCTAATTTTATTAATAAAAATATCTTTTCCTGTCCAATTATGTGCATTTGAATATGAATATTGAATCCATGGATGTATTTAATTGCTTATACATTGTTGAATATATATGCTAGAGTAGGTCCAACACATTATTATAGAGAATTCTTGTCCTTGTTTGCTATTGTTGAGAGCAAATTGCTAATGCAAGCGTGAATTGGAAAAGCTTAATGGGGATCTACTTCAACCGTCCGGAACAAGGTATGATTCGGTATCCCTTAGTGTTAGATGTTTGTTTTCTCTTGCATATTGGGAAAGACTAATTTCTAGTGTCAAAGCTATCTATTGTGGTACCCCCAAGCCATAGGAAGTTTATCTCCGTAATAGAATTGGCGACTCCATTGGGGAGGTTCCTAGTTGTTTCTCTTTGGGCTTTTTGGTATTCAATGTACTTGAATTGCTCTTAATTTCTCTGTTTCTATGTCGGGTCTGGTAGCATGTTTTCCTAGTAGGGTCCTTAAGAAGTAAATTTGATCTTGTCTTGTCTATTTACCTTATTTTTCTTCCTTTTTCTTCTTGTACATGGGTTTTGTGTTCACAATCAAGTATACACATGGTTTTTCCCTGAACAATCATGTATGTATGCTGGTTTACTGAGAACAGTCACGTATGCCTTGATTTTGAGCCTTAGTTGGAGGATTAAGTGTTGCTGGGTGAGTTTTTATGATTGCTGAGTCTTCTTGGATGCTTCTAGTGTCTATATACACCCTCCGTATCTGACCAGAGACTTATTTTAGTTTATCTTTTAAGCTTTGTTCTCATCATTTATTTATTCATTTTTTGTTTTGGGATTAGTGCATTAGGTCTCTTTTACCTTGGTGCTTTTCTTGGATGTTGTTTGTGAGTGGTTGCAAGGTATGAAGGTTGTAGAGTCATTTATTGCTTTCATATCTCATTTATTTCAAGGAAAATACAAAAATAATTTTTCTTTTGCATACTTATGCATCTCTTGCATTTTGCATTGGCACGGTACTTGCATTAGGTTTGCTTGTTGAATTATAGTCAGATTTTCATCTAGGAATGATTACAGTTACATTTGAATGAAAAATCTTGCATCTCATGTAGTGGCATACCCTGTTTCTCATTCTACACATTGCACTTGGCATTGCTTGATAGGTGTGCATATTTACTTCACTGCTGAGTCATAACTTCATTAGTTACACCACCATTTCCCTTTGAGTAATCATAGCCAATTAAAACCAACGCTTAATAAAATGAATTACACTCTTTTCTTTATAGGGTGCATCAACAAGATTAGGTTTTAGGGTCTTGGAATAGTTCATTGTGAGTTAATTCTCCAAGACCACTAAACAAAACAAGTAGGTTTCTATCCAGGTGAGAGTGTGAAACCCTTGGTATAATTAGTGTTTCTCAGGATGCTCCTCTTACATGGGAGCTAAGCACGAGGCAGAGCATGCGATTGTGATTGGGATGACCCCTAGTCACTTTCTGTGAGCACCGAAGATAGTTCCAATATTTTATTCATATCTAAGGGCCTTTGAGGTATGGTCGGTGCACCCTTGGGGTACCAGTTTGTGCTTTCAAGATTAGGGCTTTGCTACCATGGCCATACGGTGGATCTCACCTGTGACTGTCCACCTGAGCATTGGTTATATTTAGGTGACCTTAGTTTCCTTACCTAGGTATCGAGGGGGGTATTTGCATAGGTTATTCTACAGGTGTCATGGCCATGTAGGGGCCGGACAACACAGTTTCTATATGCGTCGAAGCTGAGGGCCAATATAATTGGTTACGGACCTCCACTTGTTGTGTATGGGAGTCTCAAGCATCTCAAGAGTTATGTCCAACCAAATGCTTTGATTTTGATATCTAAACTTTGATTTTGAGGAGGAGATCAATCTAGGTCCAGGCTCACTCAAAAATTCCACTTCTGTGGAAATCCCTAATTTCTGGTAGTAGTGTCGGGTCCAAAACTGAAAAAGCTCAGAATCAAATTCTGTTTCGACAGAAAGATGCGCCCTAGGGAGGAGAGTCAGCTCAACCTTCTTTTGCTGAAAATATTGTGGAGAGTTATCCAAAAAGTAGGAATCCCTAGTTCCTGCAGCTGCACAGTGTCTTCTTCTCAGGTCAGCTCTGATACCATGTTAGATTTGAATATTTAAGCTAGCATTATATTAGGATCTTTAACTGAGAGAATAACAAGCACAACAATCAAACACAAGAGACAATGAACACAATGTTTTTCCTTGGGGAAACCATAAATGGAGAAAAACCTGCAACTTCCTCAGAGATAGAATCAACACCAAAAGTAAAAAACCAAAACAGTAAGATGATCTCTCGACAGTAGTAGCCTCTTTATTTCTATCCCCAACAACCTCTTCTCCCTCATCTATGCACTACAACTAAGTGTGAGTGAGTGTGTGATAAATAGAGAGACTCACTCTCTATTTATACTAATTTCTGACTTGACAATGACTCACTAGGGCCAACTTCACGAAGTGAGTCTAACAACCCTAGGGCCCCAGAACTGCGGGGACTTTAACCCTTGAACAATAGGAGGGTTACCCACATTGACTTGACATGACTTGTTTACATTATAGAAACTCCTGATTGGAACATCAGGGCATGACATGACTGAATTACATTACAAACACTTCCCGGAATAAACATCGGGGTACAATACATAATAAATACAAGTGAATACATTCCAAAGTTACAATTACATCAACACTCCCTCTTAACTAGGAAGTTATTCTCTCAACACAATTTATCAACACAAGTCTTCTTCTCTGTATCATTTGGATCATCATTGAGTCCTCGTCATCTTCAAGTCATCTTCATCTAGATCTAGATCATCCCTGGATCTAGATCATCATCACTAGATTTGGATCATCACTGAATTTGGATCATCTCTGGTTCTGGAACATCTCTACTGGATCATCATCATGGGTGCTATCTCTTGATTCTTCTCATCATAGGAAGTTCTACAGAGCCAACCCTTTTTCATGCTGGTTGTAGGCCTAGCCACCATGTAGGTCTTTTTTAGCACTTATATCTGACCCTAAGTCAGAATGGCCTACCCACCACTTATATCTGATCATGTAGGAACCAATCCTATAATCACATTATAAAGTCATGCCTAACACTCACATCTGACCATGTGGGAACAGATCCCACAACCCTGTCATAAAGGCCCAGCACTCACATATGACAACCAATGTCAGAAAGGCCCAACACTTACATTCGACCATGCGAGGAACCAAACCTCCATGCCAACAGGGCTTTGCACTTACATGTGGTCATTGTAGGAACTAATCCTACAATCACCTCAGAATGGATCTGCAATTACATCTGATCATTGTAGGAACCAATCCTACAATCGCCTTAGAATGGCTCTGCACTCACATATGATCATGCAAGAACCAATCCTACAGTCACTTCAGAATGGCCGTCAGTCCTAGACTGAGATTTCATAGTAACTGACCAGGTGCCTCCATTCCAAGAATGGCATTCAGTGCTTATATTTGATCATGTAGGAACCAATCCTATAGTCACATCAGAATGGCTCAACACTCACATCTGACATGGAAGGAACCAATCCTCTCACCATGACAAAATGGCTCAGCCCTTATATCTGACCATGGAAGGAACCAATCCTCTCACCATGTCAGAATGGCTCATGAACTCATCACTTGCCTTTGGAGGGAACCTCGATCTGGAGAACACCAAGCTTCTCCCTGAAGTACTCAAACTTCACTTTGGCTAATGGATTTGTCAACACATCAACTATCTATTTGTCCATCGCAACATATTGAAGCTTCACTGCTCCTTTCTGCACCATATCCCTGATATAGTGATACTTGATCTTGATATGCTTTGACTTGTCATGGAACACTGATTTCTCCGACAACTTCACACAACTCTGGTTGTCACAATGTATACAAGTAGCATCCAACTACAGATCAAATAAATTAGATAGTAGCTTCCTCAGCCATACTACCTCACAACTAGCTAAACAAGCTGTGACATACTCTACTTCAGCTGTACTCAGTACCACACATGATTGCTTCCTGCTAAACCAAGAGATCACACTTGATCCCATACTAAAGCAACACCCTGAAGTGCTCTTCCTATCGATGGCACTGCCTGCCCAATGTGAATCAACATAACCCTCTAGGTTAATCTTCTGATTCGCCTCATACTTGAGCCCATAATCAACTGTACCCCTCAGGTACCTCAGGATATGCTTTACAACAATCAAGTGAACATGTCTTGGATCTATCAGGAAGTGGCTCAAGGTGTTCACATCAAAGAAAATATCTAGTCTCGTGTTCGTTAGGTACATCAAGGACCCAATCATCTGATGATACATCATAGCATCAACCGCTTCTGATGAAGCATCACTCAATAGCTTCAGGTTCAATGCCATAGGTGTGGTCATGGCCTTGCAGTCCATCATCCCAAACCTCTTTAGGATCTCTACTGCATACTTCCCTTGTTCGAGGGAGATTCCATTTTCATTGTGCCACACCTCCATGCCTAGAAAATAGTGCATCATACCGAAGTCCTTCATTTCAAACTCGGTAGCAAGCTTCCTCTTCGTATCAGCAATCAACCCATCCATACCTGTTACAAACATATCATCTACATATAGTAGGAGTATCACTGGTTACTATCTTCAACCTTGTAGTAAAGGTTGGAATCTGCTTTACTTTTGGTAAAGTCCAAACTAGATAGAAAGCCATCAATTCTGTCGTACCATGTCCTGGGTACCTGTTTCAAACCGTACAGGGCTTTCTTCAATCTACACACATGAGACTCCCTGTCATGTGTCTCAAAACCGAGTGGCTGCTCTACATACACTTCCTCTTCCACTACACCATTCGAGAAAGCAGTCTTGACATCCATTTGTTGTATCTTCCATTTCATTACTGCAGCCAGAGCAAGCACTGATCTGATGGAAGTGTATCTAGCTATAGGTGCAAAGGTTTCTTCATAATCTATTCCTTATTTCTGTGAGAAGCCACGAGCCACAAATCTTGATTTATATTTCTCTATGCTGCCATCTATATCATGCTTGATCTTGTAGATCCATTTGGAAGTTACAAAAGACTTCCCTTCTGGTCTTGGGACAACATCCCAAACATCATTCTTCATGATCGATTGATACTCTTTGATCATAGCATCCTTCCATTCTTTCCTTTCTACAGCTTCTTCATAGTTGGAAGGTTCTTTATTGATAAAGTCACATAATAAAGCTACATACCCAGACCAGGACCTAGTCCTCTTTCTTTCTCTATGATTCTCTTCTAGAGCCCCATATCTTTCCGCACCTTGGACAACTTCTCATACCCATGTAGGTTTCCTTTTGTGAGGATTCTTTTCTTGAGGTGGATATACATGTTCTTGACGTTCTTCAAATTCTCGATCTTCTTCTTGAGTTTCTTCGTTCATGGTTGTGTCATGAATTCTGGGTGCTTTTGATTCTTCAGGATCTTCAGTAGTTCTCTTTTTGGATTTTTTGTAAGCTGAGTCTTCATCAAATGTTATGTCCCTACTGATGTCGATCTTCTTGAATCCTAGGAAGTATATTCGGTAAGCCTTTGAGCTTTCAGAGTATCCCACAAATATACCCTTCTTTCCTGAACGATATAACTTTGTCCTCTTTTCGTTTGGAATGTGTATGTATACTGGACATCCGAATATTTTGAGATGGATGACTTCCAGTTTCTTGCTAGAAAAGAATTCTTCAGGTGTCTTGTTCTCGAGTACTCTATGTGGAGTATGGTTCTGTACATACACCGCTGTTCTGGAAGATTCTACCCATATATGCATGGGAAGATCTTGATCATGAAGTATTTCTGTTGTAGCTTCCATGATCGTTCTATTCTTCCTTTTTGAAACCCCATTCTGTTGTGGATTATAGGGAGTGGATAAATCCCTCTTAATCCCTGAATCTTTGCATAACTCTTTGAATTCATTTGATGTGAATTCTCCATCATTATCTGATCGAAAGGTCTTGATCTTCTTTTCTATGTGGTTCTCGATCAAGGCTTTGAATTCCTTGAACTTGTTGAAAACTTCATCTTTTTTCTTCATAAAGTATATACATGTCTTCCTAGAAAAATCACCAATAAAATAAACATAGTATACATACCCACTTAAAGAACTGGATGACAGTGGACCGCATACATTAGAGTGAATGATTTCCAAGATTCCTTTTGCTTTGCTTTCACTACTTGGAAATGTCTTCTTTGTGTTCTTTCCTTTCACACATCCTTTGCAGACTCCTTCATGTTTTGCTTGAATTTCTAGAAGACCTTCAATAGCTTTGCTTGCAAGTGGCAGTGCTCTGTAGTGCACATGTGCAATCCTTCTATGCCAAAGTTGAGTTGGCTCTACTGTGTCATGGACCAATGCTTGTATTGTACTGATGAGTGGCTGGTTCTTCCACTTGGGAATGGATGCAAAAGTCACCCAAGCATGCAAGGGTCCATGGTACTAGAACTTATGGTGGTTGGATGTAAAGGATCCATATATCGACAATGCAATATATTTTTATATATATTGGGATGCACTACGAGATGAAGCCGGCAAGGTTCCACTTCTCACTGAGGAGGCAACAACAAAGTATAGATGCAGAACACATTTCGAAATGGGACCCCATGCGATACATATTCAAGCGCGACATTACAGTGAGAAGCAATGGCTCATGACCATGTATAAACTAACGAACAAAGAGCTTGATGCAATCATTGATGATTGACCCGTAGAGTGGAAGGTTCTGGTCAATATCAAAGAACTGTTGGACACATATGCGGGTCCACCGCTTGATATGCAAGTGAAAAAGGTGCAAGCATAAGAAAGAGTCAAGGAGTCTGAAGAAGAGTCCTCCAAGACTCCGACGGATTCCTAGGTAGAAAGGCAATTTGAAGAAGGCAGGATGAAAAGAAGGTTCAAGTAGGGTGAAGGAAACAACACCCCAAATATGATTGATGATCAGGTGAGTCACATACTAGTTGTGATCACCACTGCGATTACTAAGAGTGAGGTGCATTTGAAGCAACACTTGACTAGGTTTTTCCACCAGGTCAAGGATTTGTTACAATCCTTGACAAATGCAGTATTAGAGAAGGTTCTACAAGTTGACGTGCTGCAAAGAGAAACTGAGACCAGTACAGGGAAACAAGTAAGTATTGTGTAGATTCCACTGTGTGCGTTGGAGTCTAGTAGTGAGGATGTTGATGTAACAATGCAGCAGTTTGACCTGCTCAGTATCGATGCCGACGAACTTCCCACGCATGTGATTGCAGAAGGTAGCGAGCTAGGAGATCACAGATTAGGAAGCAATTATAGGTGATCGACTTGTGAAGTCGCATGAGCAAGTGGCACTAGCAAAGGAATAAATTGAGAACATGAAGATGGCACAAGAGGTGGATTTAATTTCAAAGGCGAAGGCCTTGGACGATTGAGAGCGAATGGAGAAAGCAACTGCAGTCGCATGCCAAGAAAATACGGACATTTAGGAGGAAATGTTTTCTAAAGCGAAGATTCTACAACCTAGATAGATTATCGTAGAGCTGAAGAAAGAAAACGAGGAGATGCAAGTGTGGGCAATTCCAATTACACCGCCGTAGCACGTCGCAGAGTGCAAAGGAAATATTGAGGATGTAACCAACCAGATTGATGACTATGAGAAGGTCACCAAGATACTAGCGAATGAAACCACACAATTTTGGATGAGAGTGGTTCAAGATGAATAAGTGCAACAACTAGCCGCACAGCTTCATGAGGAAGAGGCACAACTAACAACAATTCAAGAATCCTTGACAATGATTCCCCTAGTGGTGCAAGTTAGTATATCAGTGGAGTTAAAGGCACTTCAGCAGCGAGCAAGCAAATCAATGGAGAGGCATCAACGTCGTACAACCTGGTTAGATGAATTCCAAGATATTGGCGATGAAATCTGTAAGTGCGTCGATGACTACTGATGAGAGCCAAAACCAAGTGATCGAGAAAATTGCAGAGCACCCAACGGAGCAGGACACAGAATATTGAGCCACAATTAGCACGCGAACAAAGGAAGGAGTTGACAAAGTAAAGAAGGAATATGATGACTTCAAGATCAGGATCAATGCATACACGATCTCCATTTGACGTGGCTCGAGGGCGAGCCACAAGATTGTGTTGGGGGCTTGTTGGCAGGTGGATTGGATGCACATGGTGCAAAGAGACAAAAGTCAGAGAAGATTGTGCAAGACGAAGATGTCGACAAGGGTCGGCTTGGTTGCATTTTTGTACTTTTTGTCCAAATTAGTTAGAAAGTTAGTTAGATATGGACCACTTTGTAAAGGCGCAAGCCTATAAAAAGAATTAAAAATGTAGTAGAAAGACATCTTTTGGTGAAATCAAAGAGCTTATGTTTAGAGTGAATCTTTCCTTTTATCTGTCTTACGAACTGTTTTGTTGGGTTTTGGTCTAAGGATATCGACTAGGAAATGTAGTTTGGAGATGTATGTTGGCATGCGAAGTAATATGAAACTGAAGTTGCTGGAAATTCCATGTGTCTTTTGTTTGTGATGCAATATTTGATCTTGTGATTGCTATTACTTACTGTGATTTGAATGATGTGGTCTGAATGATTAGATGTTACGATATAATTTTTGCTTATTTGAATGATGAGAAGTCTTCACATGATGGATGGATTTTTGTATGCCGATCTGTTTTTTGCATAATGAAATGGTGTGATGTTAGATCTGACATCAGAAATGATAAATAAATGATAAAAACCTCTTTCATATCTCTGAATAATAGTGCGACAAAGAGAGATTAAGTGCGTACGTCCTCTTCCCCTCTGCAGAAATGTGGTTCCTAAGACCCTCCCTTAAAATATCTTGGGTGAGACCTCATCCGCTTCGCAGGTGTTGCTAGGCAGGGTAAAAACTGTCTGGGCCGGTGTTTAGGGAGATCGCACTGAAAAGGGGTGTCGACATTGTGTGAACCCTTGTCGATTGAAGTGAGTCAATAGGTAGCGGTTTGGTTGTGCATGGTAGAGGGTTTTTTGGTGATAGGAGACAAGAGTATGGAAGATATAATACGTTTAGAATCACTACCAATCATCAAAGTATTTTTCTATTACCTACGGATGGAATTTTTGTCATAGCAGACAAAATAATTCGAACAAAATCTATAACCATACAGAAAAATAATACACAACCATGTTCATGGAAGGAAGACAAACAAGAAACATTTGGGAATTATATAGGCACTCTACCCGGAAAGATTCCAGATAGCCACACTTGCTAGAACAAAAGCCAACAATTGTCCACACAAAACAAACACTTGGGGACCGCGATAGAAGAAAGTTGTTGTTGAAGACAACATAAGTGTACGCGTGGACTGAACCTACAAACGACTACATTAAAAGTTTGCTAACGTTGCGTTGATTTTGGTAGAAAGGCTCTCTGCCCAAAGAAATGAAAACCATTTTCCAATACATGCTAGTGCGATTGCTTATGTCATCTCGCCACCGGGCCTTGGGACACAAAGTCCCAACCCTACGTCACCTGTAGAAGAGGAATATGAGCTAAGTTAAATCAATATTTAAATAATTCAAAAAATAAAAATTAATCCAAACTATAGTAAAAATATTTGAAAAATAAAAAATTTAAATGTGCCTGTTGAATTAATCCAACTATGTGAATCATATATATCCCCTGTCGGGGACATAATAATTATATTTATAAAAATGTACATGGTGTTTATAAAGAAAAAAAATTGAATGGAAACCATTTCTCATTAGAGTTCGAGTTTGTAGACATATGTTTGAATATTTAGCTTACATTGTAAAGTGGTCGTTCGTGTAGATTTTGTAGGGTAAAATTAAGGTGTAGGTTAAATGTTCTACAATTTAGATTATTTTAATAAGAAACCGTTTGAAATTGTTGGATTTGCATATATACTTTGTTGGAATTGTATAATCCAAGTATTCAGGTTTTTTTTTTAATCACACAGAAAAAAAACTTGTTATTCCATGGAATCAAAGTTGCTACCATCAATACATAAAAAAGAGTCTAGAGAAGATAGGCTCTTTTACTAGCCATATACTATAAAACAAAAAAGAGTGCTCATAAAAAATTTCCCAAAAGGAACGAATAGACAACCAAACAAAAAAGAATAAATATCCACCCAACTACATACTGAAAATAGCCTTTTCAGCTTAATACAACCATAAAACATAACTGGACCTCATCAAAATATACCCAAAACACTAGAGGCATACAACCTTCCATCTATGACTTCCTCAAAAATTAGTCTACCATCTATATTCTCAATGACCAATTTTTATTATAAAAATGTAATTTAAATAATGAAAATAACAATTTCAACAAAGCTTTTATCCTAAAATTCCAAAAAAAAGACTAAAATAAATCTAAAAATAAAATATTTAATGAACTAAAAAAAATGATAGACTCCACGTCTAAAATAAGTTATTCCATATTGTTGAATTCCCTATTTTTCTAGAGTTCATTATGGTTAATTAATATAAAACTTTGATGTATGTCTAGAGATTATCATGGTTAATTAAAGTAAAACTTTGATACAGTTAATCCAAGGAAAGCAATGGGCTATTTTTAGATGAAATCATGATAACAGTATTCCATTCCTCGGAAAAGCCTTTAGCATAAGTCAGGTATTTTATGAGTACTCCAAATTGAGTTTGGAAATGATATTTTCAAGGCTACCTACGGGGATTATGGAACCCTAGAATGCCATTTTTAATCATCAAATACATAATATCCTAACAATAGTTTTTCAATCTCTATTTTTAACCATAGTTAAGTGATGAAAGATGCTCATACGTCAATGTCAAGTGTTTTCTAAATGGATAAGGGATAGATGGTTAGTGGTGTAACGATTAAAACTTGTGGGATTTTTTCTACTCCGTTCAATTTAGATTTGTTTTTCGATTCTGTCCAAAATATGGATTAGATTTGGTTTTCGATATGGGCGAAAATATGGGTTTCTTCTCGTCCATTGAATTTGGTTTTGGTTTTAATATGGATTGGTCCATTCAATTTGGATTTGTTTTTTTGAAATTTGATTTGGTTTTATTTGTTTTATGGAGATTATAATTTTTTTGTTTTTATATATTTTATATTATATTTTGACTAATTTTTAATGAATATTTTATTATATTTTTTAAATATTAGTTTTATTTTATTATATTTTTAGATATTACTTTCTAATGGTTAATATATAAATTGATTTAAATTTATTTGTTATATATATGATGTTTCTTGGACGAGGATGCACACTTCAAAAAGTATTGGAGGGCTCTAGAACGTAATCTTGAGATGATCCAGAACGTAATCTTCGGAGACACGATTAGCCTGAATATAATTACGAGGTTATCTTGATTTAATGAAGGCGGGATTATTTGGATCAAGAGCGTGGATACCAAAGTCCATGTATTAATCAGATCGTAATCTTGGGTGGCAGGATTAGCCAGATCATAATCTTGTAGTATTCTCGTTTTTAATGAAGGTGGGATTAGTCAGATCATAATCCTGATTAGGTCCATCTCTGGGATATGATCCAGAACGTAAGCTGGATTAACCTGTATGTAATCTTGATTATCCGATCGTAATCGTGTACTTGTTCTTGGATGAAGAACCTCCTTTATGGTGATTAGGTGGGTCTTTTAAAGTGCATTTTTCTCTAATTTATCATTGAGATTATTCAGTACCTTCTGTTTGATTACCCTAGGACACGTAATACTTGTCCTCTGTTAATTCTCGACACGTAATGACGCTTCGTTCCATGAAGAAGCTTGCATGTACACCATCGGGGGTTAAGCAGGTGCATATTGATTGCTTGGGCAACGAATAATTTTGCGGTTTCCCGTGGTCATTCTGGCGAGTCTGTAGAATGGGAGGTCATGGGTGTTCCTCTGGTGTGACCGGTTGAAGATTGTGTGAATTTTCCTGTGCATTCGGGTTTGAATGGTAAGATGTCAATCGGAAGGAAGATTTGTTTAGGCTTGGGTGATGGGTTTAGTGCATTTGATGCTTTGGACTGTCTGGAGAACATTATTGCGTCCGGAGATGAGGGAGGCGGTGGTGTGCCTTTGAAATCTGTGGATTATGTACATAATCCTTTGGAAACTGGTAGTATCTTGCTGGGTTTGGGCCAAGAATTATATGGATGCTCTATGGCGGGATAGAGGGTTGAATCGGGGGCACATTGTCAGTGTACTGGTATTACTAGCAAGCTAGGGGTTTGTAATGTCTGTTCTGGCATTCGCCTGAAGGAAGGTAGAAAGGCTAATCATGAGGGTGCTGTTATTAACATGTTGTTGGGAGGTGAGAAGGATTGCGATGTTTCTTTTGTAGATGGGGTTTCTGTTATAAACAATTTGTGTCTTGAGAGCTCTGGTGCACTTGGAGATAATGGACTGGGGATACCTTCCACTAAGGAATTTCAAGCATCATCTATGGTGGATGTGGGTTTGTGTGGTAAGTTTGGAGATTTGGGATTAGGTTCTTTAAAGGTTTCTTATGAGGAGCCTGTTGCTACGGGGAAGATTCTTTGGAATACTGTTGCTATTAATGAAGCTGATGATATCATGGGCTATCCGAATTATCATCAATCTGCTCCAAAATGTAAGCCTGTGTCTATTCTGCCGGAGATTGGGGTGAAGAAAAAACTTCCTTAGAGGACTATTAAGAAATCTGATAAGCCGGTCTTGATGATTGTGGGAGAGGACGTGGGTTTGAATGAAATCATTCTTACAAATTCCATGACACTGGTTGGGCATTTCAGAAGTCGCAAATTCAATTCTTATAGCTTGAATGGCTGGGCAGGTTTGGTTTGGAAAAATGTTATTAGTTGTCCACCCGCGATTTTCCTTCTTCCAAGAGGTTGTATAGCATTTAAATTCTTCTCCAAGGAAGATGCGGCTTTGGTCCTGGCTGGAGTTTGGCGGTGGGATAATGCTGCTCTATTGATCAAAAGATGGAGTCCTTTATTCAACCCCCACATTGAAAGGTATGATCAAATCCCGATTTGGGTTAAACTCCCCAATTTACCTTTTGAATACTGGTCAGCTGATTTTTTTAAATTGGTGGGAAACACATTAGGTTTTCATTTGGAAACTGATTTTTCATATTTGGAGACTGGGGTTTGTTGCTTGGGACGGGTATTGGTGTTGATTGATTTTAGGAATGGTTTTCCTGGTGATTTAATTATTAAAAGAGGCAGTTCTAAATTCAGCCAGCCTTTGGATTTTATGGGTGTCCTTTAGATGTTATAGATGCCATGTTTTTGGCCACTTGATGAATGAGTGCTCCCTATCTTTTAACAAGAAATCTCCTGGTTTTGCTCATAAGACTCGGCGAGTTGAAAATTGTGGGTTAAATGTGGAAGATAAGGAGGGTTTGGCATTAGCCATTGATTCGGAGGATTTGAATCTTATACCCAAGACATTAGAAGAGAATGTTTTAGGATCTCAATCTTCCTTATTGTCTCTCAAACCTTTAAGTATTGTTTCTTTATCTGATTTTGAGGGATTGGGGCGAAATAAGATTGACAAGGGATCTACTATGGTTCCTGATCATGATTCTATTTAGTTTGAAGCGCTAAGGGATCTTGGGTTTATTTCTCCTCCTAAAGTTTTTCCCGTTGTGAACAAGGGTTATTATCTGCGCTCTTGTTCGAAAATTAATGATGGAGGGTTTGGATTAGATCGTGATCCTAATGGGTTACATCTTTCTGTTAAGGGTAGTATTGGAGATTTGGTGAATGCTATTCTTGTTGCAAAGGTTGGTTCTGAGGCACCTAGAGCTTTGTATGCCTCCACAATGTTTCCCTCATGATCCTTATGACCCTAAACTATAGGGGTTTGGCTAGTCTACCCAAAAAACTAGCGGTGAAAAGATTGATTGATGAACGGTCTTTGGATGTTATTTTTCTGCAAGAAACTTTGTTTGATGGATGTGATTTGGTGAAGGAAATGGAATCATTGTTAAAATATTGGCAGTTTATTTCTGTAGATGCTAAAGGTGGATTTGGGGGACTTCTTTTGGGGTGGAGGTCTAGTAAATTTCTTTTACTTAATGCTTGGGCTATGATTTCGGGTCTCTGTGCTGCTTTGCATTCTATTGACCAGCAGTTGGATTTATGTTTTATAAATCTCTATGGGCCTTATACTGATAGGGAATGTTTTTGGAATAATCTATCGGTTATGGATTGTTTCAAATATCCTAATTTGGTAGGTGGAGTGGATTTGAACTTCTCTTTGGGTCATTCTAAAATTTGGGGAGTTAAAGCAAGAGTGGATGTTTTAACTAATTTCTTTATTCAACTTTTGGAGAGACTTGGTCTCATTGATATTACTCCTTTGGATTCAAGACCAACTTGGTCTAATCAACGAATTGGCTCTGAGAGTATTTGCAAAAGGCTGGATAGATTACTCTTATCGGCTGATTTTCTAGGCAGTGACTTTCTTCTCAAACAGTGGAGGAGATTTAGACCATCAATCTATTTTCTTACAAATCTTACGTAGTTCTCCTAAGGCTCATTGTCCCTTTAAGTTCAATGCCTGCTGGTTAGAAAACAATGAGTTGGTTGATTTATTGAAAGCTTCCTGGATGGTTTTTGATGCTTTGTCTGCGGTATCCCCTGTAGCCCAGTTTGTTGCCAACCTTAAAAAATTAAAAGAAGTCTCCATTGTCTGGTCGGTGAAGAAAAATGCCCAGGACATTAAGGATCTAGTTGATATTGAAAGTGAAATGAAGAGACATATTGATAGCCTGGGTATTGGTTTTATTTCGGAGATGGATAAAATGTCTTTGATTGAGCTTGAATCTCGTAAGAGAACTATTCTATGTGATCGGGAAAAAGAGGCACGACATAAAATTAGGGTCTTATGGCTTATATGTGGAGATGGCAATACCCCTTTTTTCCATAAATATGCTGCTCATAGGAAAAATCTTAATTCTATTTGGAAAATTAATGATGATTCAGGTAACCTTGTTGAAGGTTTTGAGGCTATTGCTGAGGTTGGGATTCAGCATTTTGAGTCTTTGTTTCAGGAAGAAGTTGATCTTCATCTACCTGAAATTGTGCAGAGTGCAAGTTATTTTCCCACAACTGTTCCTGTGGATTATAATTATGATCTTATGAAGCTTGTTACTTTGCAAGATATTCAACATATCCTTTCCATTAGTAAAAGTGATAAGAGCCCGGGACCTGATGGGATCCCTGTTGAGGTTTACAGATGTCTTTTTGATGTTCTAGGTGAGGATCTTCTGAGAGTTATTGAGCTTTCCTGGATAAGTGGAAAAATCCTTGTGGTTTTCAATTCAACTTTCTTGCTCTCATCCCAAAGATTGATCACCCTTTATCCTTTGAGGATTTTAGGCCTATCTCATTATGTAATTTTGTTTACAAAATTATTGGTAAGATTATTTCTATTCAGATCAAAAATGTGTTGGGTAGGTGTATTTTTGCTGAACAGTTTGGGTTTTTGCTGGGCAGGTAGATTCATGATGCAGTTGGGGTCATACAGGAAGGTATGCATTCTATGCATAGTAAATGTATAAAGGCCGTAATGTTAAAACTTGATTTATCTAAAGCCTATGATCGTGTAGGTTGGACCTATCTCTGGGTCATTCTTTCCAAAATGGGGTTTGCCGGGAATTTCATTACATGGGTCATGAGCAACCTTTCTTCTGTATCCTTTTCCTTGCTCATTAATGGAGTTGCAACTTCTTTCTTTAAATCTGGCAGGGGACTTAGACAAGGCTTCCCTTTAGCACCTTTACTGTTTCTTATTGTGGTTGAAGGGTTAGGAAGGGATCTACTTTATGCCAAAGACTGTGGGACCTATCATGGATTATCTTTTGGTAATGATATTGTTTTAACACATGTACTTTTTGTGGATGATGTTATAATGGTCAATGATGGATCCGAACAATCTCTTTCTACTTTATATGATATTTTAATGATCTTCTGTAATGCATCTGGGATGAAGATTAACAATGATAAATCTTCTTTATATTTTTCTTGTCTGGAAGAACCAGAGGTTATTATGATTACAGAATATATTTTCATTTCCTGTTAACAGAATTGAAAATGGTATGAAGTACCTTGGTTTTTATCTCAAACCTTGCAGATACCTTTTAAAGGATTGGGATTGGCTGATTATTAAAGTGGAAAAGAGGATTAACAATTGGAGCTTCCATTGGTTATCTAAGGGGGGTAAGTTGATACTGATTAAAGCAGTATTAGAGGCCATTCCATTCTATTGGATGCACTTTTGGTTACCAATGGGGATTATTGAGAAAATTAGAAAGATTTGTTTTAAATTCCTTTGGTCTGGAAATTAGAAGTCCTATGGATTACCTTGGATATCCTGAAAGAATTTGGAAAATCCAAAGTCTTTGGGTGGTTGGGGACTGAAAGTACCTGTTGTTTTTGCTAAAGCCCTTGTAGCTAAAAATGTCTGGAATATTATTCACGGAACGGGACTATGGGTTAACATTGTTGTTCAGAAATATATTCATGCATTGAATATATTGGAATGGATTAGATCTCCCGTTAAAAAGAAAAAGTGCGTATCAATATGCTGGAAAGTTGTTCTTTGGGCTTTTGATATTGTTGGTAATTTCTTGGTATGGAAAATTGGAAATGGAAATGCTGTTCGTATTGGAGTAGATCCTTCGATAGGACATAAATGGAGACATGCTTTGCCTTCTTCCATGATTAAAAAATTACATTTGGCAGGTTTTTATTTTTTATCTGACATTGGACTTCATGGTTTGACAGCATTGATGTCTCAACAATGGTTTAGTGCAGATTTTATAGGTTTTATTGATCCTCAGGAGATTGTTGTGTGGAATGGTTATTTATCCATTCTCAAATCTAGTCATGCAAGGCTTTCAAATGATGATGATGCTCTGGTTTGGAATTTATCTAAATTTGGTAAGTATACACCTAAAGAAGGCTATGCATAGCTTATGCAGGGAAGTGGAACATATATGGTGGTGGAAAGTTTTATGGAAATTGAAATGCCCACTCAAAATATTTTTTTTTGTTGGTTTATCTTTTGTGGTAAAGCATTGACTTGGGATGTTCTTAGCAAGAAAGGTAGAGAAGGACCAGGTAGGTCTTACTTGTGTAAAATGGAATGTGAATCCAATTTTCATATTGGAGTGGAATGCCCTTTTACTCAAAATGTTTGGTTACTTATTGAAGATAATTTAAATCTCAATAACTTTTGGAGTGGTGTCACAGTGTCAAATTGGTTCAAAACGTGGTGTTTAAATATGGAGGTTGCAGAATTTAAACCTTTAACTATCATAGTCTTATGGTTCATTTGGAAGGCTAGAAACTTGTCTTGTTTTGAGGATCTTACATTGACACCAGCACAGGTATCCAGCTATAGTTTGGGGATGATGATGGCTCTGCCGTAGAAACGTTCTGTGGCTTCTATTAGAACTATCTTTGTGGAAGATATTGATAAAACCTATGCATGGAGTTTTTTTGACGGATTTGCAGCAGGGGAACCAAGCTTTTGTGGTGCTGGAGGTATGCTGTTTATATCTGATGTTCATTTTTTCTCTTTTAGGATGGTTTGGGAATGGGTACTAATAATTTTGCAGAATTATGTGCCCTCAAGCTACTTCTCTATCTGGCTAGGAGGAACTCATTGGATAAAATTCAGATTTTCGGTGATTCTCAGTTAGTTATTAACTGGGCATCTGGTAAGTACCAATTAATGAATTTAGAGTTAGCCATGATTCTTCAGGAAGTAAACAGGCTTACTGATTCTTTCGAATATGTTTTGTTCAAACATATATACCGGGAAAGGAATATTTCTGTAGATGCATTGGCTAAAGCTGGAGGATCGATTATGGAAGGATATTGGAACATCAAGGAACATCGTGTTGGTGATGTTGTGGAAACCTTTCAGATTTTTTAAATCTTTAAGACATGGACTTAAGCAGGGCTATCTGGTTTATCTGTTTTTTTTGTTGAAATCAATATGTTCTATTTCACTTCAGATCATGGCTGGTTTCGGATATCAGTTTTTTTGAGACTGTTGAGTAGTGGTTTATCATATTTGATATGAGGATTATATATCTGTTTTGAAGACTTGTTTGTAAAACTGTATAGTTTTGACATGGTTGTTATTACTAGTTTTAAAAAAAAATTGGTTTTTTGTTCACGGAAGCAGTATTTGGATATGTAACTACCTGCTATAAGGAGGGGTTTTGTTTGATGTAAATGGACATTAGAGCCATTTGTTGAATGTAAATAAAGCTATTTACGAATTTTTTCTATGGAAAAAAAATGTGATGTTTCTTATTTTAGTTTGGCATCTTTTTAACTATTTCCTTTTTATTGTTACATTCTTGTCACATATTTTCTATTGTTTTGTTAATTGGTTTGATAGATTTTTTATTTAATATCTTTCTTCAATTTTTTTTTATGTCTTTATTTTTTTTAAGCTCATCAAAGACTTTATTAATGTTCATCAAAAACCTTATTAATGTTTGCGAGTATCATTTTTTATATATAAAATCAAAATTTTGTTTTGTTAATTGGTTTGATAGATTTAAAAAAAAATATTTTTTTTCAATATTTTTTTTTCATATCTTTATGTTTTTTTTAAGCTTATCCAAAACCTTATTAATATTTATGAGTATCATTTTCTATATATAAAATTAAAATTTTAAATACTTTTAATTTTATTAAATATAATTTTATTTTAATTAAAAATATGTAATAAAAAATGTATTTATTATTATTTTTGATAGTTTTTATTATGAGTGTTTTCATACTCACTTCCTACTTCTATTTTGAGGATTTGAAAGAGAAAGCACAATATTTCCAATTCTAAACCATTATTGTATTCTAATAAATAAAATATTTTCCACTTTATATGTTTTCCTCGTAAGAGTGTTTCATATCAATTTATCATCGAAATTTACTCTTAACCATTTATAGTTTTGGGTTATGGCCATTGACTTTGATGATGATTTTTTAAAAGTGAAAAAATAGTATTTTTTTGTTAATAAACATTAAGGAAAAAACTAAAATCACGTGGCACTTAATAAAATTAGGGAAATATCTTTAAATATAAGCTTATTAATATGTTCAATGGTCGATTTTCCTACCTTTTCATTCAAATTTGTATATTTATTTTACTTGCCAGATATGAGTATTTGTTCCCATATATATATATTTCAAAGGAAAATAGCTAATGGACTAAAAACTCAAGTATAAAGTTAAATTTAACTCAAACATTTAATGCCATAAGGTGATAGGGTTATAGAGATGAAACCCAAATACAAAGCCAAATTCAACTCAAGCACTCAAACATTCAATATGATAAGAGGATAGTTTTATAGAGATGAAACCCAAATACAAAGCTAAATTCAACTCAAGCATTTAATGCAACAAGGTGTTGTTGGTATAGAAGTTGGTTAACTAATACATGAATTATGGTCAACATCACTCACATGAGACAAACAAGAATGCAAACCAACATATTCAACCATTTTAATGGAGAGGATTACAAACTATAAGGATGCCACACTCAACAAACACCACACAAGGTGGAAGAGGGTCTTGTTAGAGGAGTCATCTAATCATGTAGAAAACTTCCCCTTAGTTGCTATAATCCAATGATAAGAAGTTAAAAAATTTATCAATTTTTTGAATATCTATGTCAATTCAAAATAAAGAAAATCCCTTAGAGGCATCATTCCAATATCCATAGAGCTTGGACCATGGTGAACTCTAATCATGCCTAAAATTTATGTTATTTTGTTGTCAAATTTATTGTAGAAAAGAGGGTCATTTTGTTACAAGATTAGCTTACTATGTTGTTATGAAAATGAAACTCAAACATAAATCCAAATTCAACTCAAGCATTTAATGTGAGAAGAGGGCATTGTTATAGATATTGACAAACTACACTAGTTGTGGTCAACATTGCTCACATGGATATGGACAAGAATGTTAACCAACATATTGACCCTTCTAATAGGGATAACCACAAACTATGAAGATACCATACTTGGAAAACACCATGTAAAGTGGAATCATGCCCACCATGAACTTAAGTATCATAACCACTAATCCAAGTTGCCACTGAACCACAACTCGATAGAGGATTCACCCTATATGAATATGAATGAGAAATGGGAGAGACAATGATACATGCAAGTAATTTATATAGAAAAAATAAGTAATACAAGGTTTAATCACATATAAAACTTTATCTCAAGAGAGTGTGTTTGTTCAAACTCTATCTTGAGACACTATGTTGGTAGAGTGTTAAAAGAGGTGTTGTCACTTGTTAATGACGATGATAGTTAATGTCCACTAAGATCAAATTTAGTCTCTTAGACCTTGAGAAATAAAAGTAAGGAACTACTTGGTTTTATTTAGAATTTTATTTATGTGCTGAAAAAGATTGGAGATGAGCATTCCTAAATTGCCATATTCTTTATGAGATAGACAACTCATAAAAAGTTTTGACTATGAAAAATAAATATAAGCTCATTTATTTGACCAAGGAAATAGTATCCCATTGAAAAGTGATAGGACATCCAAATGGTCAAATTGTCCACAACACCTTGATCATTACATAGTGCAAAATAGGCTCACAACATAGAGACCTTCATTAATAGATAGAAGTTTCTATAAATTATCATATGCACAAGTGTTTAAGAGCATGAGTGGAAATCTCATAAATTTGTTAAAGAAGCAATGTCCAAAAGATGACATAGAAGATGGAAATGTTGAAGATGTGAGTGATATAACGAAGTTGTTAACAAGTGTCAAAGATAAAAAAGACTATTCCACTCAAGCCAATAACCAATCATGCACCATAAAAATTACGCATTGAATAAGGAAGCAAAGGGGGATTCCATCATAACTATCAAGATAAGTAAAAGTATTGAAGCTAATGAGAGGATCTGATGTAGATGCAAGAAAAATGTGGAAATGTGACAATGATCAAAAGATGCACTCCAAGCATAAAGTGGTGATAACTTAAAAAAGCTAGAAAAATATGCTTAATGTAAAAGAAGAAAACATTAGTTGTGAAGATAGTTTAATGTGCTAATGTTGGAGAATATCAAACAAAAAATACATTTAAATGAAAACAAAAAAATGAACAATGCTCAACACTAATGCTCTAAGCATAAAGATGCACCACTATAAACAATTAGTGCTTTAAGAAAAATAAGAAATGTTGAGTTTTCAATATGTTTGGATGTGTTATAAAGTTTCAAAGAAAATGTTATGTAGATGCATGAAAAGGAAACAATCCGACAATGACTCACATAAGTGCTCTTGGCATAAAATGGTGCTAGTGTAAAAGAAAAGTTGGATAAGTGCTTCATAAAAAGGAAGCAAGCACCAAAATAATGCCATCAAGAAACAAAACTCCATATGAGTAAATATTGTTATATACAATCGCTAGTATGAAATGCATGTATTTGAAATGTCAAAGAAATGTGTGTGTAGGTTTAATTTAAATATTGTTGAAAGTGTGTTGGGGCCCCGAAATTCGCAGGCAACAACAGTAAGGGATTCTCCCCAGTCAACGTTCCCAACTAGCCCGTGACTGTTTGGTATGGGGAATCCGTCCAGTTTGCGGTCCGGCTACCGTAGGTCAAAGTAACAAAAACAAAGGCTTTACCGATTGCGGCCCAGTCCACCGTGTATTTTGTATTTTTTGACTTAGTTATGATATGCAAGTGCCTAATTAACCATGCAGGCTGATAAGATGCGAGGAGCAGTCACAATGTGATGCGCAGGTTCTTACCTCTCGTCTTAGACTCACTAGCATCTAAATCACATACAACAAGAAAATAAACTAACTACCTAAACTATCCCTAGGGAGCAGAGTTATCATTCATTGGTGAGTAATATATTTTGTACATGCATAATGAAAAGTTACAGATAGCTGACACTTTTTTCAGGACACATGAACAATTTCAGATTTTTGAACAACCAGTTAGCCAATTGTTTTATGAACAACATTCATTACTCACAGTGGAAAACATCGCATAATATACTGAAAAGAATTCAATAAGAACATAGGTTCAGGAAGTTAAACACTCTCACAGTTGATGAAACACAGCTGAAAACGAAATAGTTCCCCTTCAACATTGTTCATTAAATCACATTGATACATTCCACATTTCGCTTTCTCCAGCAGGCAAAAGTTGCAGTCTCTGATTGTAAAATGAAATAGTTCCTCTTACAAGCAAATGGTTTAGAAATTCTTGCAAGGAAAAAGTCCCTCTTTCAATTCTACTTTTCAATATTTAAACTACAACAGCCGACCGTTTGGGTTTCCCCTCAAACGAATGACCTTTCAGTCTCCCCACACTTCATATTCCTTTGTCTTTTCGGTGCATGCTCATGATTGGCTACGTAACTGCCGGACCTTTCAGAGCTGCCCCTTTATCACCATTCATTTTGTCTTTTCTTTGGTTTGTTGCTAGTTTCGGCTCTACTTTCACCAAACGGTCCGCCTCTGTTGACCAACCTCCGGAAACTACCTATAATCAAATGACAAGCATCATTTGTTGGAAACGCATTTAAACCACAACAACAAATTAAACTGACTGAACGGCTAATCCACAGGAAATGATCAGGTGCACCATCGTTATTCTACAAGTGCCGACCATACTACCTTGTCCTCCTACAGGCTTGTGATAGCAATAACAACGGCGGAAAATGGGAGGAAACCAACATCGGAAGCCAAACGGATTTCCTGGACGCAACGGCGGAAAAGTAAAGGCTCTAGGCATTCGACGGGAGGGCGGGAAACTTTAAAATCGGAAGTCGGATGGTTTAGACATCAGAAGCGGAATGAATTTCCTGGTCGCAATGGTGGAAAAGTAAAGACTGTGGGAAAGCGACAGTGGGAGGAAACTCAATCGGAAGTCGGATGGCTTCACACTTCAGCAGCTAAAGGACTTTGAGAGCTGCAATGACAGAAAAGAGAAAGCTAAAGCCACGCGATGCCCAGTCAGACGTCGGATGGATTTCTACTTCGAAAGCTAAATGACTTCCCCAGCCGCAACGGCGGAAGAGAAACGGCTTCGGATCAAACAAAAGACGCTCGATCAATACAAAAACTAAGTGGTTAGATAGCTTTAAAACTCAACAATGGACAGAAACCCGTTTTGCTTCTGCGAGTCCGATTCGTCCTCAACTAGTAAACTGAATCACATCCGTGACTTATTACGGGATTCAAATGCATGCACTTTGAACAAGCTAGAAAACAATCTTCGAAAATCTTCAAAACAAAGCACGCCCAAAAGGTCAAGGATTCAGTCGATTAAAAAAACTCAAAATTATGAGGAGGGGCCCAAAAATTAAGAAATTTGGGGGAGAACAGTTGTAGCTGCAACAATTGGCGATTACCTGGTGAACCTAGATATCTGGGCAATTTATCTTTGAGTGACAGAATGTTTAACAACAAATGCATCCTACTAAATTCTTCCAGCTATCTGGATTTCTCGAATGCCGGAAGTGTGTTCCTTCAATCATTGAAAATAGTCCAATTTGGGAGAGTGGAAACCAAGATTTTCAAGTCCAGATAACTCTGTTGAGGCCAGAAAATGAGTTTCATTATTACTTTTGTATTTAGGTGGCTAATAGCTTTGGACACCACAGGATTGTAGCATATGGTAAACATAAATATTCGTTTGTTCCTCATTCCCATGCCATTTTAGCACTTTTGTCCCTTTTCGTCTGAGTCCTCCTGCACGCCTTTCTTACTGAATTTTAATTCAGGATCCTCTATCCCATAGTGTCCTTTTGTGTGAGTGGTGTACTTCAAATTTCAGCTCACGGACGGAGAGGATCTTTTGGCAATTTAGTACTCATGATTCAGCACCTGCTTTGATTTATGATGCTTTCATAGGAGTTTTTTGACTCTTTACTTGCCTTTTGGCATTCGCTTCTTGGCATGGGATCATTTATATTTAATATACTGATCACCTTGCTCCTTTCCATGGGTTCTCTGCTATCACTCCTTAGAACATTTTAAGTGTGACGTGGATGGAGCCTCAACATAGTATTCCAAACTCTTTGAATCTGGTTTATTTCACAGGGGTTAAGCAGGACTTCAATGCACACAGAGTTTGTTCGAGAAAAATGCTAAACTGGAAGAAGTTCTTTTAGCAACACACAGTCTGAGACTCAAAAATGTCTATCATTCCCAAACATTCTGATGTTCTCCATGCGACCGCGGGTTCATTCCCTTTATTGAAATCAATAAAACTTAAATTAAAACAAACTGAAAAACATGACTCACAAGACAGCTAAACAACTTATTTATATACAAGACAGAAGAACTCAAAGAAACTCAGGAAAAATAAGGCTTGAGAACCAAACCATTCACTGGAAAGTTCTCTTCCCACCCCTGTAGATCCTGCAACTTGTAAGTAGAAGGGCCAAGCTTTGCTGCAATCTAAAAAGGGCCTACCCACAACTGCTGAAATTTAGTGTGCTTTCCTTTCTCATCATGGGGGTGATCCCATTTGAGGACTAAGTATCCTACTTCAAAGTCTTTTGTTCCAGCTTTATGTTTATCGAACCATCTCTTAACTAACTCTTGCTGCTGCTTAAAGCGTTCTCTGGGTTTAGATCTAGCCTCTTCTGCTTTCAGAAGATTATATATTCTTATTTGCAAAACTTCATCATCCGACCCTCTAGACTCTTGAGCTAGTATGGAAGATGGTAGCATGATATTGGGAGGAAGGATGGCTTCTTTACCATAGATAAGGGTAAATGGAGACATTCCAATCACAGACTTGGGGGTGACCCTATCGGCCCAAAGGGAATTTGGTAATGCTGAGTTCCAACTCCTCTAGTTTTCTACCACAGTCTTCTTCAAAATCCTAATCAGATTTTTGTTAGAGGATTCAGCCAGGCCATTTCCTTGTGGATAGTAATTAGTGGAATAATGCAATTTTATCCCTTTATCATGAGAAAAAGCAGTCAATTTAATTGATGAAAAATACTTAGCATTATCAAATACTAACGAAACTGGAACTCCAAACCTGGTCATGATATGATCTTGCAGGAAGCTGATGACTTCATCTTCATTTATCTTGCGCAGCAGGATAGCTTCGACCCACCGAGTGAAATAATTAGTAGCGGTCAGAATGTACTTTTGCTGTAGAGATGAATTCGGTTTTATTTCTCCAATAATATCCAGCCCCCATTGCTCGAATGGCTCCGTGATCATCACAGGCTTTAGGGGTGCTGCTGCTTTAGGTTGTCTCCCGCTACACCTTTGGCAAATATCACACTTTCTGACATGTGCGTGTGCATCTTTGAAGAGCGTAGGCCAATACTAACCGACTCTGAGTATTTTGTGGGCTGTAGTATCTCCTGAATAATGTCCCCCAGCAGGACCGTCATGCAATTCTGACATTACTTTCTTCGCATCTTCCTTTTCTAAGCATCTAAGAAGAACCTCGTCATAATTCTTTCTGAATAATACTCCTTCAACAAGTTGATAGGAGGCTGATTTAAGATGCAATGCTATTCTTTGCTTGGAACTCCAATGTTCTGGCAACATCCCTACCTACAGGTAATGCACAATGTCTCTATACCAAGACTTGGGAGCTGTAAACAAAGGACATACCTCCATTACATGTAGTTCGGCTTCATCTTCCCAGGCGTGTTCTTCATTTTTTCCACTTTCAGTCATCTGTTTGCACAACCCTTGTCCTTTAACTATAGATTCTAGCTTGAATTCAAGGTCGTACTCTTGAAGAGCTGTTACCCAGTTTGCTCTTCTTTATCCTAACTCCTTCTGTATAAGAAGAGGCCTTACAGCTGGGTAGGGGACGATCACCTTGGTTCTATTTTTTAAAATATAAGGCCTGAATTGTTTTACTGCTTTGAATACAGTGTAAGCTTGTTTATCAACAGCTGGGTAGTTCAATTCGGCCCCCTGTAGATCAGTACTCATAAAGGATATTGGGAATTCATCCCCCCCATCTTCCTTTTGGGTGAGCACAACTGCTAGTGACTCGTCAGATGCAAAGGTATATAAGATAAAATATTTGTCGAAATATGGGCTTTTTAGGGATGGTGCGTGTGCAACAACAGTTTTGATTTTGCTGAATGCACTTTTCTCAATTTCAGTCCACTTGAATAGTGCATTTTTCTTTACCATCTGCTGTAGTGGTTTGACAATCTGAGCAAAATCAGGCACAAATCTTCACACGAAGTTTATCGTTCCCATAAATGATTGCATCCCCTTTTTATTATGGGGCAAGGGGATTTGTTCAATAGCCTTAATTCTTTCTATATCTATAGAGAATCCTTTCTTCGAAACTATGTGACCCAACAACTTGCCCTCCGTGACAGCGAATACACACTTCTTAGGATTGAGTGAGATGCCATACTTATGACAGCGTTCGAAAATTTGCCTTAAGTGAAATGCGTGCTCTCCTCTTCTCTTCGATAATATTGTAATATCATTAAGGTATACTACAACGCTTCGGCCAATCAACCCGTGGAAATCTATGTCCATAGCCCTCTGAAATGTTGCTCCAGCATTTATAAGCCCAAAGGGCATTCTTCTATATGCAAAGGTTCCCCATTTAGTCCTGAATGTAGTCTTCAATCTATCTTCTTCGGCTACTAATACTTGATTGTAGCCAGAGAAACCGTCTAATAATGAAAACAGTTCAGAACCTGAAACCATTTATAGCAGTTGCTCCATGGGTGGAACAGGATAGTTATCTTTGTCTGATGCACGGTTTAGGTTCCTGAAATCCACGCAGAGTTTGATTTCTCCATACTTTTTTCTTACTGGTACCAGATTTGATACCCACTCAGAGTGTCTGACTTTAAAAATGATTCTAGCATCCAATAATTTCTTCACTTCACTCTGAATCAGCGGTTCCAATTTTGGATGCATTTTTCTTAACGGTTGCTGATATGGCTTGACGCCTACTTTAATGGGGACGACATGCTTGATGATGCTGGTGTCGTATGTTTTCAAATATTCGTACGTCCATGCGAAAACATCTTTATATTGTTTAAATAGACTGATGAATTTGTCTCTTTCTACTGGTGAACAACATTTGCCGAGATTCACAAATTTGGGATTCGTCTCAGTCCCTAAATTTATCAGCTCGAACTGTAGAGATGAGCTGTGGGTCTTCACATTGGATGGTCTTCTGAACTTTTCATTTAAATCGAACATTTTTTCTAACGTTCTGACACATTTAGGAATGAAATTGTCATATTTCATCTCGGTCTGATGTTCCTCATCATCTATAATGGCTCCTTTAAAGACCTCGTCATTGTCAAGCACTCTATTATTTGCTGATCATCGTCGAACACTCGCAAGTTGGTGATCATATCCGGTACTGAGGGCCTAAAAAGTAGTTCGATAGAACAGCGATTGTTAGTGGGTATGAGCCTAGCGGCCGATGTGGCCAACAGGTCAGCTGCTGCGTTTTTAATTCTTGGAATTGAAATAATGTTCAATGCATTAAAACATTTAAGCAGGTCCCATACCTCATTTTGGTAAGCTTTCAAGTGAGGGGAAACACAATGTATTTGATTCCGTATTTGTTTCACAATAATTTTAGAATCCCCAAAAACTTTTAGATTACTTACCTTTAATTCAATCGCTTTCTTTAGTCCCTGCACCAGTGCTTTGTACTCAGTTGTATTATTAGTACACTCAAACTCTAACCTACATGAAAGGAAATGTTTATTCTTCTGCGGGTCGATAATGACACAGCCAGCCCCTGACCCTTCTAATTTCTTAGAGCCATCAAAAAACAAAATCCAAAAATCACTTACTACTGAATGTGAATCTATTCCTACTGCTAAGTATACTATTTTACAGTCAATCTCGTCAGCCTGTGAGAATCGAAGGAGATCAGGCTGAGTGTCAGATGTGTTACTGGCTTCTTCTACTTGGTAATTCCCTGGTTCCAACTCAATAAAATAGTTTCCCAATACAGAATCCACTGGCACATTTTGTTCCTCCAATTGAGTAACATTGTACTTCATGTGAGGTTCTCTTAAGATGTTAATTTGGTTCGGACTTCCTTTGTATGGAAACCACAGATGCGACCAATCTGAGGCGAAATATCCATTTAATTTGGCTGACCAATCTCTACTCAGGACAAGACCGTAAGCATCTGGTATATCAGCCACCATGATGTTAATAACTTGGCATACTTTGTCATTGGATGCCAGATGGACTAGGACATCTTCCATCTCACCAATTACCTTTACATCCGTTCTATCCAATTGAACCACCCTCCACGTGGATGGCTTAGGCTACCCATTTATCTTTTTACAGACTGATATGGGCATAACATTAAATGACGCCCCTGAGTCTACTAGACAATTGTGCACGTTATGATTAAAAATTTCAAATGTGAGGAGGAAAGGTGGATGTTTACTTTTAGACTTACCTCCAACGCTGGTTTCTCCAATTTCTTCTTCTTCCTGAGGCTGATTGTCCATGGGAAGCTTCTCATCCGATGCTTCAAGTGCTTTCAACAATATTTCTTTTTGCTGCGGCACTTTACACATTTCGAATAGTGAAACATTTGCTTTTATCTTCTTTAAATCCTCCACGATGTCATACCTCAACTGCTGTTCAATGGGATGAGGTTTATCATCATTCATATTTTCTTCATTTGGCTTGGCCAATGTATTATTCTGCTTAGGATCTTGGCTGGTAATAGTGAATTCTGGAATCTTATCAGCCAAGGATTTATTTTGAAATCTCTTTACATTTCTTTGCAGTCTTTTAATCTTTGGTAAAATGAGAATGTTTTCTTTAATTGGCCCTTGGCTCCTTGTTGCCACATTGGTTTCCTTGACATCCTTGCATCCCTGATTCTTTTCTTCTTCAGCATCAAATAATGAAACAGAATCCCACAACACCATAGTTTCCTCTTCCTGTTCTTTCGTTGAAGTAGTATTTTCTTTTCTTTCTTCAACTCCCTCTTCTATTAATCTGGAATCCAAGAGCTGATTCATGACCAACGTCATCGAATTTATCCATTGAGGACAATTCTTTTCAGAGTGTGGCTGTTGGTGGAAAGTGCAGAAATTATCCATGCTGACCTCTATTAGATTCATGGATGCAATATTGTGAGGAGGAGGTTGAGACTGATGATTATCCTCTCTTTTCTTATAATATGGCTTATAAAACTTTTGTGCTTCCTTTTATTTCTCCATATCTATGATTTTGTTGGAAAGCTTCTGCATCATTTTGGCCATATTTTCCAAATCTGGTGACTTTTCTTCCTTAGGCTTAGTAAACAATAAGGCCTTTCTTCCTGCACCTTTCTCTCCTGATTGCTCTGGATAATCTTCAATACTTTCTCTTTCCACTTCCGCTACTTCTACCTCTTCATAGGTTTCCGTCAAAGTAGGCTTGGCCCTACCTTTGGCAAACATGGCCAAATCAGGGCCTAACGCTGAAGTATAATACTCAATCAATACCTTGTCCGAAGGCTTATCTGTTTTAGAGAAATTCTTGAGATAGGCTGCAAACCTTTGTGTGAAACTGTGCACCTTTTCCTTTCGTTCTTTCTTCAAAGCGCATAGCCCTTTCATGAGGGCTGCATGAGTTTTCTGAGTTGCATACTTACTTCTAAAAATTCTCTCGAAGGTATCCCAATCAGGGATAGAGTTAGCAGGAAACCCAAAGTACCATGATGCTGCAGCTGCTTTAAGGGTATGCGGGAACATTCTGCAAACTACATCTTCATACTCCTCGGCCCTTAATCCTTCAATTGCCAAGTAAAAACTTTGTAAGTGATCATCTACTAGTATTTTCTCATTTGGGTCGAACTTGGGCAACATCTTGTCAAAGGCTTGAGGTAGGTCGTGTAATGGATGTGTCAGGTTTAATGGTGATCTAGCTCTCCATGCAGGTGGTGGATTTGGTGGGTTAGGTGGTGGATTAGCATTTACTCCTGCCATGAGTCTAGGTGGAGAGTGAGGGGATGAGCCAATAGGAGTGCGAGCATGAGAAATGTGAGGGGTATTTGGGCCTTCTTGGTTCAAAGGTAGTAAAACTTCTTGTAAGGCAGTTTCTACAAGTTCTTCCCAGTCCCCAACCAGCACTGAGTCTTCCGCTACAGGACGATCTTTCTTTTTATACTCTCTTCTGGGCAATTCAGGGATGATTGACAATCCTCCAATCTTCTTTACATATGCCCTAGTATGTCTTCTTAGATCATTAAAAATTTCATTGCCAACAGAATATAGATGTTCTCTTTCTTCCGGAATTGGATTATGAAACCCACTGCTTTCAGGACTGTTACCGGTGGAATAATCTCGGGAAAACGGGTTTCCTCGGCCAGCCATACACTAGAGGCCGTCCTTCTAGCGCCAAAACTGTTGAGTCCATAAAATTCACAGGCAACAACAGTAAGGGATTCTCCCCAGTCAACGTTCCCAACTAGCCTGTGACTGTTTGGTATGGGGAATCCGTTCGGTTTGCGGTCCGGCTACCGTAGGTCAAAGTAACAAAAACAAAGGCTTTACTGGTTGTGGCCCGGTCCACCGTGTATTTTGTATTTTTTGACTTAGTTATGATATGCAAGTGCCTAATTAACCATGCAGGGTGATAAGATGAGAGGAGCAGTCACAATGTGATGCGCGGGTTCTTACCTCTCGTCTTAGACTCACTAGCATCTAAATCACATACAACAAGAAAATAAACTAACTACCTAAACTATCCCTAGGGAGCAGAGTTATCATTCATTGGTGAGTAATATATTTTGTACATGCATAATGAAAAGTTACAGATAGCTGACACTTCTTTCAGGACACATGAACAATTTTAGATTTTTGAACAACCAGTTAGCCAATTGTTTTATGAACAACATTCATTACTTACAGTGGAAAACATCACAGAATATACTGAAAAGCATTCAACAAGAACATAGGTTCAGGAAGTTAAACACTCTCACAGTTCATGAAACATAGCTGAAAACGAAATAGTTCCCCTTCAACATTGTTCATTAAATCACATTGATACATTCCACATTTCGCTTTCTCCAGCAGGCAAAAGTTACAGTCTCTGATTGTAAAACGAAATAGTTCCTCTTACAAGCAAATGGTTTACAAATTCTTCCAAGGAAAAAGTCCCTCTTTCAGTTCTACTTTTCAATATTTAAACTACAATAGCCGACCGTTTGGGTTGCCCCTCAAACGAATGACCTTTTAGTCTCCCCACGCTTCATATTCCTTTGTCTTTCTGGCGCATGCCCATGATTGGCTACGTAACTGCCGGACCTTTCAGAGCTGCCCCTTTATCACCATTCATTTTGTCTTTTCTTTGGTTTGTCCATCTTACACTCCTGCTGGTTTCAGCTCTACTTTCACCAAACGGTCCGCCTTCGTTGACCAACCTCCGGAAACTACCTGCAATCAAATGACGAGCATCATTTGTTGGAAACACATTTAAACCACAGTAGCAAATTAAACTGACTGAACGGCTAATCCACAGGAAATGATCAGGTGCACCACCATCATTCTACAAGTGCCGACCATACTACCTTGTCCTCCTACAGGCTTGTGACAGCAATACCAACGGCGAAAAACGGGAGGAAACCAACATTGGAAGCCAAATGGCTTTCCCAGCCGCAATGGCGGAAAAGTAAAGGCTCTAGTCATGTGACGGGAGGGTGGAAAACTTTAAAATCGGAAGTTGGATGGTTTAGACATCGAAAGCGGAATGACTTTCCTGGCCGCAACGGTGGAAAATTAAATACTGCGGGCAAGCGACGGTGGGAGGAAACTCAATCGGAATTCGGATGGCTTCACACTTCGGCAGCTAAAGACTTTGAGAGCCGCAATGGCGGAAAAGAGAAGGCTAAATCCATGCGATGCCCAGTCGGACATCGGACGGATTTCTACTTCGGAAGCTAAATGAATTCCCCAGCCGCAACGGCAGAAGAGAAACGGCTTCGGATCAAACAAAAGACGCCCGATCAATACAAAAACTAAGTGGTTAGAAAGCTTTAAAACTCAACAACAGACAGAAACCCATTTTGCTTCTGCGAGTTCGATTCGTCCTCAGCTAGCAAACCGAATCACATCCGTGACTTATTACGGGATTCAAACGCATGCACTTTGAACAGGCTAGAAAACGATCTTCGAAAATATTCAAAACAAAGCACGCCCAAAAGGTCAAGGATTCAGTTGATTAAAACAACTCGAAATTATGAGGAGGGGCCCAAAAATTAAGAAATTTGGGGGAGAACAGTTGCAGCTGCAACAAGGTGATATAATGAACAATCATCAATCCACCTGTAAGAAAGATGGATGGCGGGAGTAAAACCAATTTCTTCTACTTCCTCTTTTTTCACAAAAAAGTTTATGGGAAAATCTTATAATTCCTAGAACACTCGTGTGAGCATAAATCCCCATAATGAGAGAAAGAGTGAACCCTTACAAAAGTGTGAGAGTGCTCTCTATCTTCTACAATTTAAGAATAAGATGACACTAGGAAAAAATAGAAAGTTGGTGCCATAAAGGTTGGAGATGTAGGTGAATTGCATTACTTAGAATGTCCAAGAACTTGTTGAAATGGTCAAAACATAGGTTCAATAGGATTTAAAATTACTTGGAAATGTTTTCCAATGCTAAGTTTGACTTTATAAAACATTTTGTAGAGTGACTTAGAATCAAATTAAGTTATGTGTTACTCAAAATCGATAAAAACATGTACATTTCAAATAGAAACAAGAGAAGAATAAGATAAATCAATCTCAGAGAATTCATCTAATGGATGTGTACATGATTTAGTAGATTACATATATTATGAGAAACAAGTTTGGTATACACATCTAAAATAAGTTGCTCCAAACTATGGAATTCAGTTTACAAAGTTTGGAGCATTGTTTCCTTTTCACATTATTGTCTAAGGAGGAAGACATGCTCACTTTTGAAGACTTATTTTCCACTACAAAAAGTATACCTTATGATTGAAGTGAGGGCATTTCAATACACCATATATCATAAGTTACTTTTGAATTTTGATTTTCCTATTAAAGGGAAAAAAGATCAATATAACTACATGTTATTATTAGAATTTGAATTCCATTTAGATCTTCAAGCAGATAGTTCTAATAATGTTTGCCAAAAATAGATGGAGAATGAAGATACAAACTGAAAAAAACAAACCACATAGGAATCAGACAAATATTCCTCAGGAATTTACAGTATCATTCACAAATAATAAAATATGGTGTTACAATAATTTACATAGGAAAAGAATTTGAATCTATCCACTGGATCTGACTGTAGCTAACTGACCATATAACTCATGGTGTCTCAATCAATGTCGAAGTCCAACAGATCAACTCCTAGATGTCCAACAACTCAAACAATCAGTGACAACTAGTTAACTTAGTGCAACTGAGTGTGGTAGGTGGGAAAATGCACCTACTCCACATGCATCCATGCATTATCCATGCAAAGATTGCACTAGCTTCCTGATTGTGAACTAACTGAAAGTAACTGGGGGCTAACTGAGACTAACTAGTACTAACTCAAACTAACTGAATAAGGTTGGTGTCGGGACTCCCGGTGGCTCCTAAAATGTAGGGATTGGTCTAGGAGGCGCCCAAAATGATGCATGCACATGCAATAAGTGGCAGTTAACCTCTAGCAGTGTTCCCCACACTCTAGTTACTGATACATGTGGCCACATTGGGCCAAGTGGACCCAAATAATTAATTAAGGTTCCTAAGTTAGGCTAAATAATCTAATAGACAGTATGGTCAAGGGAGGATTAATAATCCTAACACCCCCCTTGAATCCTAACTTGGAAAACTATGGGCCCTGGTAACAAGACCATAGGTCACCCAAATACAATATAAAATACAAATTTTGCTTAAAACAATCGAGGAAATAGGGGAAAACCTCATGGGAAAACCCCCCACTTAAAATAAGCAGGAATACAAATTTTGAAAAAACTTGTGAAAATTTTTGCTACTATTTGCAGCACTATGCAACAACAGTATCTTGGTTCTGTGCAGGTGAACCCATGAATCCAAAAAAATTGCTTATGTCTGGAGGAATCTTCCTCTTTGGAAGAAGAACAATGCACTCAACTGAATCAGAAATATAAACAATTGCACGGTGAAAATTGGACCCATGTAGAGCAGCTGAAACTATCCGAAGAGAGAGAAAATATTCTTGAGAATTCGAACCATGTGAGGAAAACCCAAGAAAGTGATATATTTCAGCCTTGAACAACAAACCATGAGTGGTAAAATCAGCCCCAAGTGTTAGCAGCAAGTGTCCAGGCGGATGCAGAATGTCTTCCTCTTTACTAGTCCTGTGAGGAGATGGGCATGTGACCAAAGGTAGAGAAGACCCGGGACTGTGGAGAGTGAATGCTTGAGATACATAATATGATATAGATTCATAAATATCCAATAATTCAAAAAATCTAATATCATAAATCTCATAAGAGAAAACTAACATCGAATCATCAACAACAAAATTGAAGGAGATTTGTGGTGCTTGATTTGTCACACAAAAATCGATGAAACATGTTACAAGAAATACTGTAAGATATTGAATCTTAAAACCTGAAACACATATTATCAGATTATAAAATAAATCAGATCCAAAAAGGTTCATATCATATCCAAAACTGTGAAGTGAAATCAAATCCCTAGTAGCAATTTTGAAGGAGACTTGCAGTACTTGATTTGTCACACAAAAATTGATGAAACCAGCTACAAGCAGTACTGAAAGATCATGAACTTGAAATATTGAACCAAGTAATATAAGATAATATCTAAATAATATCATATCAGACCCAAATAATTCCATATCATATCCAAAAATGTTGATGAAATCAAATCCCCAACAACAATTTTGAAGGAGACTTGCGGTACTTGTTTCTTCACACCAAAATTGATGAGAACAACTACAAGCAGTACTGAAGGCTCATGAACCTGAAATATTGAAACAAGTAACATCAGATAAGATCCAAGTAATATCATATCATATCCAATAAAGTTCATATCATATCCAAGAGTTTGCTCCACCGAGATGGTAGATACACAATTTTCTCCTTCTTCAAAATTCCGAATATTAGTGCATGCAATCATGTAGAAATTTGCTGGAAGTTCAAGATCAATGAGAGTGAATGGATCACTCCTAAAACCTGAAATTATTTCCAAAATATATAAATATTTACAAAATATAATATCAACAAACTCATGAGAGAAAACTGACATCAAATCCTCAACAGAACTTTCGAAAGAGATTTTTGGTACTTGTTTCTTCACACCAAAACTGACAAGAACAACTACAAGTGGTACTGAAAGATATTGAACCCTAGAACAAAGTAATATCAGATTAGATACAAATAATATCATATCCTATCCAATAAATTCCATATCATATCCAGGAGTGTGCTCCACCGAGCTGGTAGATGAACAATTTTCTCCTTCTTCAAAACCTTTGAAATAGATTTTTGGTACTTGTTTCTTCACACCAAAATTGATGAGAACAACTACAAGCGGTACTGAAAGGTATTGAACCCTAGAACCAAGTAATATCAGATCATATCTAAATAATATCATATCAGATCCAATAAATTCCATATCAGATCCAAGAGTGTGTTCCAACGAGATGGAAGATGCACAGTTTTTCCCTTCTTCAAAACCCTGAGTATCGGTGCATGCAATCATGTAGGAATTCGTTGGAGGCTCTAGATCAATGAGAGTAAATGGATCACCCATAGAATATGATATTATTTCCAAAATATCCAAATATTTACTTATTTTCACACTAGAAACATGATTAGAGACAGAGAAATCAAATTCCTCACCCTTTCCTGGAGAAATCACTGGTAAACTATGCACAAAATTTATAATAGAAGAATCACTAGAGAATTTTTGCATAGAATGGAAGGAGAGATTTTATTCAACAACAGAGATTCGAATGTCTTCTTCTAGATCATCCATGTGAAGACATGAGATATCATAGATGTCATACACTTCCGGAGTAGCAGGAGAAGGAGTCACTCCAAGGAGACTTTCTTCCATTCGAATTGACTGTGAGGAAGATTCTGCTTCTTCTTCATCTTGAACAATTTCATCAGAGAGAGTAGAGGCCGAGAATTTTGAGTAAATAAATCTTGTGGTTCTGAATGTGCTCCCCATATTTCTATAACAATCCTCATTATGCTTCCCAAATATTCTATCCAGTTTTGTCTAGAGATCCTTTGGGTATTCTGCAAACTCAATAAGGTCTATAAACAAGCTTCGAGAAAAAGTCCCACATATTGCTCCATAAGCTCTATCACTGTCATTTAACCAATATTTCTCATATTCATAAGACTCTTTACCAAGTCCCATAGATACCTCATAGAGACCTTGTCTCTTCAGAGATGCAATCATCTTCAACTTCCATTTTGAATATCTTGTGGATGGAGTGAGAAGAGGAACTGATAATTGTTGATCCTAGATTTGTTATAATTTTTGGAAATTAAATTACTCATTTAAACATATGTTTTATTATCTTTTTGCATATTTTATGTCACATAGATCACTATTCAACTTGGGTATGTATGAATTTAAGGTTTAAATAAAATCCATTTATTATTATAATTTTATGATTTTATTAATTAAAATTGAAATTATTAAAGAACATTTGATATATTAATTAATTTATATATTTGTTTGCAGATTATATCATCTTTTTGGGATAGATTGAAAAAAAGTACGCATTCAGCTTTCCATGTGTACATCACATCTAGCTTGACACCCAACTCGTCATCCAGCTCGCTGCATGAAACTCGTTGGTAGTTTGATAGATGTTAAAACATGTTGCTATAGATTGTAGTCCTGAAGTACACTAGAAAATAGACACTTCGTTCGTCCTAGATCTGTGCCCAGTGTTTCCAGCTCACGGTCCAGCTTGTTGTTCAGCTTTCCGTCCATATCACTTACCAGACTGCACGCTGTTGAGAATTGATTTTAGGCTCTAAAATGTGAAACAGTTTTGCAAACGACTTGCTGTCCACGCATTTGGGTAATGAAGTTCATGTTCTAGATAATCCGCCAGCTTGTAGCCTCCTTTGTTGACACCTTATCAACAGACCACACGCTAGGTTGGTGTGTTAGCTCACATTCTAGAAAACTCACTGTGTACCCTCCTCTGCTCGCCACCAGTCCACCTGCTGCACTAAGGAAGGAGCTGTGCGCCATTTCTGAGAACCAACCATGCTGAAGAAGGAGCCTATGCATACCCTGTCCAATGAAGAGAACCAGACTCACGCTGATGAAGGGAAGATCCTATGCATTGGCCTGTGATCAGTTAAATGCCTTAATAGTTGACTAAATTTATAGAGCAGTTGACCACTAAAGGGTCGACTTTCTCATCCCTGTAAACGTTGTATATAAACACTTTCTTGTGCAGAGTTAGGAGTTGATCATTTTTACTTGCTAGAAAGTCGTTTTTTGGAGAAGAACATTGTATTTCTGTTCCACCGTTTGAATAAAGAGCTATATGCTTTGCTGTTGACAATTGAGTTTGAGTAGAAGTTAGCCAGGCACCACCCCTGATTGCTGAGAGGGCCCCTCATCAACCAGAGGTTTCTTTCCTTTTTCTTGTTTATTTCTTTCATCTTTTTTGTTGTATCTAGTTTAATTTACAGTTTGTTTTATTAGTTCATTTTCCTGTAATGCATTTTATTTCTGAAATTAGATAGTTGAAGTATGCTTTGATTGAGATAGTTAGATAACAGTTTTATTTAACATTGAAGTTAAAGTTAGAGTGTTTTAGGTTATCTATTAAATTTTTATCATTTTCTTTACTTCCTTTCACCTTAAACATGTGTTAAGCTATCTTATGTTTGGTTTCTTGAATTTGTTTCTGATTTCTTTACTGATGTATTGTTTTGTGTTTATGCTTTTGTATTGATTTATCTATGTGCATGTAAAATTTAGTATTCAAAGACATTTTTATTAAGTTTTCTACTTGTTTCTTCCTATTTAATTTAGTTTATTAATTTTTCTACTTGCTTATTAATTAGCTTTTTCCCTGCATCTTAGTTTCCAATTTAAAATTAGTTGTTAATAGTATCATCTTTTTCATTCTAAAGTTATTTGCTTATAAAATAAATTGTCAATTATTTTGTTTAATATTTTGTTCCGCTTCAATTACTTTAATAATTAGGAGTTTGACTCAGTTTTTTCATTTTGAAAGATATTTCGATCTTTTGTTTGTTAAACTATTTACACGACACCCTCTACCTTCACATATATTTTGTGTCAACTCTAAGCCTACCAACCTTGGTCGATAATTAAAGATTAGGTGAATTAATTTAGACATTATAACACCCAACACTTTTGGCGCCATTGCCGAGGAGTTGTTCTGTAAGGTAGAATAGATAGAATTCCATATGAAGCTTAGCAATAGGCTGGTGGTGGGGGAGCGGTAAGACGAGAGGTAAGAACCTGTGCATCTGTTATAACAGGTGCCCCCAAATCCAACAACAGTAGTAGTATAGGTTTTATTTAGTTTAAAGTTTTTCATGAGCAGACTTAGAGATCCTTAGGGTAGATTTGTTAAGACTGAAAAACTTATTGAAATCCCTACTAACTACCATAGGGGACATAATTCCCCAACTACTAACTCACCAGAAAGGTATCGAAAGACGCCTATAGGAAGTAGTTCTACCCTGAAACGTAAGAAGACTCTCTCAAGAGATCTTACCGGGGAAGCCATAGAAGGAGAAGGAACCTTGGCAGAAGGTCCTAAGGACCTCATTCTTGAGGAAATTCAAGAGGATCAACCATTATAAATCTCCAGCCCTCCACTAATTTCGAATCCAATTAATATGACTTTTTCACTAGTAGGAGATCCGAATTTCGTTGACTTTGTTGATCTTACCCAAGTGAAAGTTCTCTTTGGAACCTTAGTAGATCCAGCCATCTCACAAATTGAAACTTCTACAGTAGAACCTACTATCCCTTTAGGATTCAATAAAAATACGGTTGATCAGAGAAAGATTTCTCTCGAAAAAGAACGTTGGGACGCCCCATTGTCACCTTGAAAGGAGCCTCTTAAGTATATATACGTTAAGAATTCAGCTTATATGGATAGACGAGAAGGGAACGAAGATCATGATGAGGTTAGAAATGAAGAAGGAGAAGGGGAAAATCGAACCAAGGCTACCTTCGGGTTCCCTATTTTGGACACTATATAGGATGTAACTATGAAAAACATCCCTCCTTCCTCCTTACCTACTTTCTATGGAAAAAATAATGAGGACCCAGACACATTCTTGTTCAAGTTTGATATCCTTTGTAGGAGCTATAATTATTTACAAGATGCTCATAAATTAAAACTCTTTCCCACTACACTAAAAGATTCTACCTTGAGATGGTTCATGGGATTAGGTGAATTCGCTAGCTGGTGATATTTCTCATAAAACTTTTGCACAAATCTGTGTGATATGTAAAAATTATTCTAGGAGTAGGGGGGAAGTTGTAAAAAGGTTTTGAGAGCCTTTTAGTATAAACTAAGAGGAAACATTCCTAGTTCAGGTGGAGTTACAAGAGTAGAGTTAGGAAACCTATTAGAGAACTTCAAAACTGATATCTTAGGAGAAATGGGTTCTCAATTAGATTCTTTACAAGCCAAGAAGAGGAAGGATGAAGAATGGGAAGAAATGAGTATCAAGTAAACATCCCCAAAGGGAATGTCCATTAAACAACATCTCCGTATGTCACATCTGTACAGAAGAACACCCAACAGATAACTTCCCATCCTTGCCTGGGTTTAAAGCCATCTATAAGAGTGGGGATGTAGTTGAAACGTCTAGGAGGCCTCCTTGGAAACCTAGAGATAAACCAACATATCATAATTTTCCATCGCAATCGCCACTCTATTATCCTCCATATAAACCACCTCAACAATGGAACAATTCAAGTTGGCATAATATGCCACCCCAGTACCCTCCTCCTCAATTTCCACAACAGCAATATTGGTCATAAGGATGGAGAGGACAACCATATCCTCAATCACAACCTATCCCTACACCTAATCACCCTTATCCTTAGCATCAGACAAATTTCTAGCAATTTTTTCCTGGATTTATACCTCTAGTTCCTTCTATCACACAATAGCCTCATCATTTCCAGAATATAAACCCTCCTCGTCCGACATTATTACCTGCACAATCGATACCTAACCCTAATAATAAACTGAATCAAGCTCTCAATAGCATCGAGTTGCAAACTCTTCCATCATATCTTATTTCAACTGTACCTGTACATGAAATTCAATCATGATCGGGAAGAGTTGTGAATAATAAACCCAAGTCATCAGTCATCATTCATGAACCGAGTGAAGAAGAGGAAGATTCAAATGAACCCGTGAATGATGCTATTTTGGAGAACCTGAACATTCCAAAGATTCCAGTACACACCCATCCTCCGCAAGAAACTATTCAGGAGCAAATAATTCTTGCATTTCCAGAAAGACTAGTTGCGCTGAGAGGCACTCTACAACCCAGTATGGGGGAGATCTTGTAACGTGATGTAACGTTACTAACATGTCTGTTGGACTCTGATCTATTAGTATTAATCAGAACTTAAGTTTAAAAATCAACCCGGGTCTGTAGACTTCGAGACACATCCAGGTTTAGTACATAGAGGCTGGACTCATTTGGAAATTAGCTAACTGTAACTGAATCTACTAACAGAAACTAAAATACTGCAACTCACAGAGACAAAATCCTTTTACAAGGGTGACTTCGTTTGTTTCTTCTTAAGCATGCAGTAATTGATTTATAAAAGCATAAAGGACTGAGGTAAAAAGCAATTTAAATAACAGATCTATAACTCTAGGATCATACTACAGAATTCTACCAGTGCTGAAGACACATTCACCAATTAAAATCTTTTACAAGACAATATTCATAATCTGTAAATGTTCTTTACCATTTCACCATTGGATAATTAGCAATATATATGAACTAAAATCTTGATTTAAAACTTCAACGCATTCAGTCTTTAACCATTGAAAAGAACAGAGTTTATCCAATAATGTTGGTGATATACAGCACAATAGAATTTGTAATTTGAACCGTAACTTGAAAGGAACAGAGCATCAATAGAATCGATTTAAAACTTGACTGAATTTGTTCTGCGATTTATAAACTGGAAATTACAAGAAAATGCATACCAATGACACGATTTAGATAGCTAACACCAGAAGTAAATCGCTGCAACCACCAAATCGATCTACCGGCAACATGAAAGTGTGAGAGTTCGACGATGGGGGCCCTCCAAAGCCTTGTTCAGCACACAATGAAAGATTTCACAGAACTAAAGCTTTATATTCATTCACCAGAAAATTGTTTACATAGAGATACCACGCAGTTTGGAAGCACAAGTGCGTTCCTCTTCAAAATCATGATCCCTTCTTCATTGTCTTGTGAATCATTTATACAAATTCAAAATCAAACTGTAATGCTATAAATCTGCATCTAATTTAATGCTAAGAGCTAACGAGATCATCTTCAGAATCGTGGAGTTCCACAAAATCAGCATTGTTCCTTCTTTTGTGTTGAATGCAGAACAGGTGGCTGCCTTTGACTCTAGTTGACTGGACATCTGTACAATCCACATCACCTAACTGTTGTATGTTCATCAAACTGTGGACATTAAGGATCCATTCTTTATCTTCCTGTTCCCTCCTAGCTGTCCTGCAATTGCTCAATCTAGGAGATAATATGGGAAGTTAGTACACCCCGTAGTCTAAGTAAAAATCCTAGTTAAAATGCCTAAAAAATCACAAAACTCAATTTATTAACAAGCAATGACATTATACCTCTTTAACCAAGGTTTATAGATGAACTTTAAAGCTTTTTACTCAATATGGAGGTTTTATGAAGGAAATGAAGGTTATCTAAGAGGCAAAAAGGGGTCAAAAACAGTGCCCAACATCTCCCCCAAGAGGAAACTGCTGCATGTCCTCATGCCAAAAACTTTGACCCTGTTCAAAACCAAAATTTTATTGCTGATTATCCTGCCTTTAGTCTTCAGTCTGTGATGAGGCATCTGTTGATGCCCGAGATGCATAGAGAATCTTCAACCTTTCATACTTAGCCTTGTAAACCTTCCTTTGCTTGTACCATCTATAGGCTTGCTTAGTGATACGTGTTCTCTGAACCTTTATCTTCCAATTAACTTCCCTTAACTTCTCATTCTTTTGTTCAAGTTCCTTTAGCTCGAGTTTCAATCTCTTGATCTCCTTACTGTTTTTGGAAGCTTTCTTTTTCTTCATCTTTATTGGAAGCTGCTCAGAAGTTGCATCCACATCCAATTTTCCATGCTCTTGTGCTGAATGCTCTTTTTCTTCTCCCATAGCCTGCTGTTCTGAGAAGAAAGAACTTGAATCTTTGGGTAATTCCTGTTTGAACTGCTTTTCTTTTTCTCTTTCTTGCTGGTCTAGGAAAAGGTTGATCTTCTTTGTCTGCCTGATTATCTCATCAGGATCTGGAATATCCTGTACTGTTTCAGCTACTAGATCTTTTCCTGGACTCTCCAAAGTATGAATATGTTCCTCATCTTCAAATGCTAATTGACTTTGAGCTTGCTTGTATTTTCTTGACTTTCTCTGATAGGTGGTGAAGAGCTGATCCTGTTTTTGGTACTGTTTTTATTTCTTCTTCACACTTCAAGTTTGTATCCTTCTCTGAGGTTGTTTTGAGCTTGTTGCCTCAGAGTTGTCCTCATCATCATTTATTAGTAATACCTCTTTCTTTTTCTTTTTCCCCTGAGGCGGTTTTGGGCTTGTTGCCTCAGGGTAGGTTAACATCAATAGTTCATCTTCCTTTGCATCTTCTTCAAGCAACTCTTTTTGATTTTCAAATTGATTATGAACTAGGAATTCTGTCCATGTCAGATTCTTCCTATGTAATTCATACTGGATAATAATTTTAATAATACCATAGTGAAAAAGACTAGTTACCTTATCCTTTGAACGCCTTTAGACAGCTTTGGTCATTTTATTCAGGCTCTGAAGCAGGAAGTAAGGCATGTTGAATTCACATTCTCCTTTCAAATGTTGTAGCAGCTTGATGCGATAGAGGTAAATAATGCTAAATCTGCCTTCATATGTAACAAATTTCTAAATGATGTAAACTATCTCATCCCATGGATGGACTAGCCAACTTCTTGGTATCCCTTTTTTCCAATTGACTGATCCTGCCCTAGACCTGCATAAAAATGGCATCCAGACCTTCTCTTTAAACTGTTTGGTTTTGAAGAACCTTTCACCCTGCTGTGGCAAACCAGTGACTTGAGCTAGAATGTCTTCTGACAGTCTAATTTGCAAGTTTCCTACTCTAGCTCTTTCTCCATTGAAGGTCTCAGTAAAAGCTAAGCTAGCTTGCTCATTGTGCCCATTGAATTTCTCAAAGAAATTGATCCACTGTTTATTTGCAAAAAAATCAAGGCAGCTTTCATGGATATCATTTGGATTAAATGTTGCTGGTTCCAACCTAGCTGACATTTTGATTTAAATTGAAAACTTCAATCTTTAACTGTGTCTTTTCTTCTTTCCCACAGCAATACTCTGAATTTGGTGAAATTTCTTTTGGTCTGGAAATGTATTCAACAAAGGAAGGGTTTTAAATCTTACCTCTCTCCAATATCGCTGCTTTTACTTCCTCTTGCATAATTTTCACAGAGATTGGAGCATTCACTGCGTCCTCCTTGCTGACTGTCTTTTCTTCTACACAATCTTCTCTGCAAATAATGTCTTCATATTTCTTGTAGCTCACAATCCTTCTTCCTGTTGATTGTCTTCAGCAAATGGTGTATTACACTTTCTATAACCCACGGTCTCTTTTCTCTGTCAATTCCTTTATACAGCAATCGATTTCAATCTTCCTGTAGCTTACAGCCTTCTCACTGGCAATTACCTTCATACAGCAATCGATTTCATATGCAGAAACAAGAAAAATGGGCTTGGCCTCAAAGAGAATGACCAAATCGTGGTATATACTGCAGAAATCGATTTTGTTTTTGTGCTGTCGTGGGCATCATTCCATGTTCTCTTTCCATCATTTCATAATATGGGATTTCTATTTGATTATTTACTTAGGACAGAAAATGAAAGTAAGGTTTTCATACAACATATTAATCTCTTTATATGCCCAATGTTTGATACATAATTTGGCAATATATACTTCAGTTTATTATATACCCAATGTTTAATAAACAGGCTGTATAAAAGAAGCTTTCTTTTCTCTCAAAAATAAACCTTTCCCTTTCATAAAAACTGTGCTGAAGATGTATATTTGCCCTGTCTTCTTTCAAGTTAACCAATGTATGATGCATTATATACATATACAAAGAATACTTTTGAAATTCTTTTATATCCATGTTTCACTTTTGCTGAGAAAGAGTCCTTGTTTTTCTTCAACTCAATTGAAATTCTGCTGGTAGTATGCAATATACTTCCTGTAGAATGCAATGTATGTTCTGTAAAATGCAGTGCATTTCCTGTAGAGTCCAGTACAGATGTTGACCATGTAAAATTTCTCTTGGGTTTGATCATGACAACCATTCTGACCTCTAAGGTGGAAAATGAAGTGTTGGCAAAGATAAAAAAAAATGAAGTGCTGACAGAGACTAAGTGAGGTACTGGCAGAGATTAATGAAAGGTAAATAAGGAGCTGGTAGAGACTTATCAGAATAATGGCAATAATAGGCAGTCAAGCTTGCAAAAATTGGTAAGATGTCATTACTTATAAACAAAAGAATTTTGAAACTTTTTAAACATAAAAACCATAAATTCTTACAGACTTGCTTGATGTTCCTTTGATGAGCTTGCTGCCAGTGTGAAATTGGTTTGTATTTTGATTGTCCTTCTGATGTCTTCTATCTGCTATTGCCTCAATTTCGTTGATTTTTACTGAAAGCCCGATCTTTTTGCAGATCTCTTCTGCCTTACCACAAGTCAAGGCCCTCTGCCTTTAAAAATCTTCTATATTGCTGGTAATCAGGGCTGGTAATCAGGTCCCTTCTGTTGATGAAAAATCATAATCTTTTGCTTGTGAAAAATATTTGGAGGATTTTTTTTCTTTCAAAAAAACATGAACAGTTCATCCCCCTCACAGGCCTAATTTTTGACTTGTCCTCAAGTCAAACAGGATCTTCATTATTTGTAAAACAAAACAGGAAATTGGAAAAAGACTTTGTTTTTGTGAATTTTCAATGGCCAGGCAAGCCTGGTTTTCCAGAGAAAATTCAAGTTTATACTGTGCCAGCAAATTGGTTTTCACAGCTAAACCTCCTTTTTTCTCTTTTATATTTTTTTTTAATTTGTATTTTTTATTTTTTCTTTTTGTTTTATTTGTTACTGTATCAAAACAGCTAAGGAGTAGGTGAAGGAAAAACACTGATGTCTTTATCCAACACTTGTATTTCCTTTTGCTGGGAAAATTGTTGTATAAATTCTGCCCTATTGATAGGTTTATTGTACAGCTTGAGGCGGTGGCCATTGACCACAAATTGACAGGCTTCATCATCTATGGTTTTAAGTTTGACTGAGCCATTATCATAGACATCAACAATCTCGTATGGACCAAGCCAATGAGTAGTGAATTTAGCCTTGAAATCTTTAAATTTGGAATCAAATAATAATGCCCAGTCACCAACATGAAATTGCTTCTTTTTGATAAATTTATCGTGCCATTGAGCCCGCTGCTGTTGGATCAGAGTGTTGTGTTCTATAGCAGCCTGTCTGATCTCATCTAACTGGTTCAACTAAAGTAATCTTTCTTTTTGAGCCTCAGAAAGATCCATGCCCAAATCTGCTGCCAACTTAAATGTATGAATTTGAAACTCTATAGGGAGGAGGACTTGCTTACCGTAGACAAGCTGGTAAGGAGAAAAACCAGTACTGTTTTTCCAAGTGAGCCTATATGCCCATAAAGCTTCAGTAAGCTTTGCTAACCAATCCTTCCTATGCATCTGAACAGTCTTAGTGATGATGCCTTCTAGGGTTTTATTTGTAGATTCCACTTGGCCATTGGCTTGTGGATGGTAAGGAGTGGACTTTCTGTGCTTGATCTTATATTTTTCTGCTATCTCTCGCACTAATTTGGAAGTAAATTGGGCACCTTGATCAGTCACAATTTCTCTAGGCACTCCAAATCTAACAAAGATCTCTTCAAAAAGGAATTTTACCATAGTTTGCTCCGTAGCTCTTGGTAAAGGCTTGGCCTCTACCCATTTAGTAACATAGTCCGTACAGACTAGAATATACTTCTTCCCTTGTGATGCTGGATTAATTGGACCAATGAAGTCAAGGGCCCACTTCTCAAATGGTTCAATGAGGACTTGAGGATGGAGTGGCATTTCATCAGACCGGACTGGCCGGCCCATCCATTGGCAAGTATCACAACTTCTAACATACCTCTTAGCATCCTTGAAGATAGTAGGCCAATAATACCCTAGATTGAGTATCTTGTATGCTGTCCTTTTATCTGCAAAATGACCACCACACGGTTCGTCATGACATGCCTTTAAAATATCTAAGATTTCATCCTGTCATACACATCGTCTTATAATTAAATCATATCCTGTATAAAAGAGATCACCATTAACCCATGTATGCCTAGCACTTTGTTTAATAATCTTTTTCTTTTCTTTAGAGGTCATAGATGGTGGTAATTGGCCTGATGATAAGTAATTGGCAATGTTAGCATACCATGGAGTGATAACAGAAATTGCAAACAGGTGTTCATCAGGAAAATGATAAAAAATAGGAACAATCTCACTAGTATTGTGTAAATGAGACAGGAAGTCTGCCACTTGATTTTCTCGTCCTGGTCGATCTAGAACAGTGATGTTGAATTCCTGCATTAATAATAACCATCTAGTAATTCGACCATTAGTCATAGACTTGTTCATTAGATACCGTAAGGCCGAATGATCTGTATGGACAAAAATCTCATAACCAGTTATGTAATGACGAAACTTATTTACAGCATGTACTACGACCAACATTTCCTTTTCTGTGACTGTATAGTTTAATTCAGCAGGTGTCAGATTTTTACTTATAAAATAGATTGCATAAGTTAAAGTATGTTCTTTCTGGCCTAATGAAGCCCCTATGGCAGTAGTAGAGGCATCGGTGGAAATATGAAAAGGTAATGCCCAATTTGGTCCCCTTAAAATGGGTGCAGTTGAGAGTTTCTCCTTTAGTGTCTGAAATGCAGATTGACAATCAGTATCCCAATTAAAATTCACATCTTTAGAAAGCAATTTGAACAATGGCAGAGCTATCTTACTGAAATTTGCAATAAACCTATGGTAATAGCCTGCATAACCTAGAAATCTTCTTACATCTGTTTGAGTTGCTGGTTCAAATAAATTTTCAATTATTTGAATTTTAGCAGGATCAACTTTTATACCAGATGCAGAAATGTGATGTCCTAAGACTATTCCTTCAGTCATCATCATAAAACATTTTTCATTACTGAGGGAAAGGTTTGAGTCAACACATCTTTTTAGAATTTTGTCTAGGTTTGCCAAAGAATCTTCAAAATTACTTCCATAAACAGAAAATTCATCCATGTAAATCTCAACACACTCATGAATCAAATCGACAAAGATGGCCAGGACCGCCCTCTGGAAGGTAGCTGGGGCATTACATAAGCCAAAAGGTAAAACCTTATAGGCATAGGTGCCCCAGGGACATGTAAAGGTGGTTTTGTCCTGGTCTTCTGTTGCAATACTGATTTGATTATAACCACTGAAACCATCTAAAAATGAAAAGTACTCTTTGCCAGCTAGGGTATCCAACACCTGATCAATGAAGGGCAATGGGAAGTAGTCTTTTAATGTTGCTTTATTTAATTCCCTGTAATCCACACATATGCGCCATTTACCATTCTTTTTAGGGACAAGAACCAAGGGGGAGACGCATTGGCTGTCGGAAATGGGGTAGATAAACCCTACTTTTAACAACTTTTGCAGCTCTTCTTTGACTATTTCTTTTAATATAGGATTCATTCTGCGTTGTGGTTGTCTAAGGGGTTTAATTTTATCATCTGTGTAGATATGGTGAGTACATGTCTCATGAGGAACACCAGGCATATCAGTGTAATCCCAAGCAAATGCATGTGAATGTGTATTCAGTAAATTAATCAATTGTTCCTCTTGTGATTGAGTAAGATGTGCACTTATATTTAAACTTTTGCCTGGACTGATTTCAATTGTCTTACTCTGAATATCTGTGATTGAATTAACATTGAGAATACCATGAAGTGCTAATGCTAGAGAGTGTATTGTGCAATTTTATTGAAAATTATAACCCAAAACCTGATTTGCTGCAGCATATTGTATGTCTCTTAATTCTTCAGAAATATCAGGTTCAACAATAAAATAATCTAACAAATCGTCATTATTTGCTTCCTGTTGGTCATAGAACTGGTTGATACTCAGAATAGGCTGAATTACTTCTTCTTCTTGTTCTTTAGTTTCATTAATCCAAGACAACTGATCTAAGGTTGAGGGTCTTTGGGAAGAATGGTAGAGTGTGATTTGTTTTCTTTCTGTCCCATGTGAAATAAGCATGCTACCTGACCTACACCCTATGAAGGCATCTGCTGTGGCTAACCAAGGTCTGCCAAGGATCAATGGATGACCTCCTAGGTTAGACTTTGGCTGGAGTACTATGAAATCAACAGGGTACACCCAAGAGTCTAAAGAAATAGTGATATCCTCTAATACTCCTTCAGGTGTGATCTTAGACCTATCAGCTAATTCCAAGACTGTTGTTGTTGGTCTAAGATTCGTCAAACGAAGGTATTGCATTGTTTCAAGTGTCATCACATTAATTGCAGCACCTAAATCGATCAATGTCTTTGGAATTGAAAAATTATTGATAGTAATTGTAACCATTGGAATCCCAGGATCCATATATTTCTCAATAAAAATAGTGTTAGACATTAGTCCTGCAAGATTGCCTACCACTTGTATTTTAGATGGATCCTTTTTCCTTCTATTAAGACATAATTCTTTAACTGCTTTAGTGAAAATTGGAATATCTTTTATAGCCTGCAGTAAAGGAATTTTGACATATGCATCTTTTAACTCATTCAGAACATCAAAGTTAGGGAAGGAAA
>LPNX010362521.1:0-86848 GCA_001517045.1 Pseudotsuga menziesii | reverse complement strand
TTTTGGCATAAATCTTGTATCTCATCAAATGGAAGGTAAGAAATGTCACCTTTGCCCATAACATTTAAAATATCTAAATACTCTTCTCTTATTCCTTTCAAAATTATTGTTCTAATCATCTCTGATGTTAAGGAATTGTATTTAGATTTTTGTAAATTATATGAGAACCTTTCCAAATACTCCTCTAGACTCTCATCTTCCTGTTGAGTCATTCCAAAGATATCATCTTTGAGATCCTTTGATCTACAATAGGCTTGATATTTCCGAAGAAAGATCTTCCTCATTTCATCCCAACTAGTAATAGAGTGTTCTCCTAGGCCCATAAACCACTTCAAGGAGGCTCCCTTAAGGGTAGCAGGGAAAAGACGAAGCTTATGGGTATCATCAGTATACCCATAAGTTCGACACAAGATGTCGAATTCGAACAGGAAAGAGTCAGGATCTTCGGAGGTTAAGCCATAAAAGTTTGGTAAAACAGAGGGTGGAATGTTCTTCATCTTTACATCTTCCCCTAGGATAATACTAGTGTCCAAAATAGGAAATTTGAAGGTAGCTTCCTGATCTTCTTCTATCTTTTCATTTCTCTCATGTCCTCTTTCTTCTTCTCTTTCATGTCTCCTCTCTTCTTCTCTTCTCTCCTGTCTGCGTTTGTTTTCTATCTCTAGCATCCTCTCATACTCTCTTCTCTATTCAGCTGTTGGGCATTTTGACGTTTCTTCCTCAGACATTTTGGAACTACCAACTGTTGAGATAAATCCATTTGGAAGAGAAGCTCCTGTTAGTTCTGTTTTTGGGGTTTTTTTAAGAAATCTTCCTTTTTCATCTCTAAGTCTTGACATAAAAGTAAAACCTACTCCATGTTTTTGCTTAAAATTTTTGTTTTTACCAGAAAACTAAGGTTCCTAAGTCTGCTTCTATAGTGCCTCCCCGGAAACGGCGCCGAAATGTTGGGCTCTGATCTATCAGTATTAATTAGAACTTAAATTTAAAAATCAATATGGGTCTGTAGACTTCGAGACACATCCAGGTTTAGGACAGAGAGGCTGGACTCATTTGGAAATTAGCTAACTGTAACTGAATCTACTAACAGAAACTAAAATACTGCAACTCACAGAGACAAAATCCTTTTACAAGGGTGAATTCATTTGTTTCTTCTTAAGCATACAGTAATTGATTTATAAAAGCATAAAGGACTGAGGTAAAAAGCAATTTAAATAACAGATCTATAACTCTAGGATCATACTACAGAATTCTACCAGCGCTGAAGACACATTCACCAATTAAAATCTTTTACAAGACAATATTCATAATCTGTAAATGTTCTTTACCATTTCACCATTGGATAATTAGCAATATATATGAACTAAAATCTTGATTTAAAAATTCAACGCATTCAGTCTTTAACCATTGAAAAGAACAGAGTTTATCCAATAATGTTGGTGATATACAGCACAATAGAATTTGTAATTTGAACCGTAACTTGAAAGGAACAGAGCATCAATAGAATCGATTTAAAACTTGACTGAATTTGTTCTGCGATTTATAAACTGGAAATTACAAGAAAATGCATACCAATGACACGATTTAGATAGCTAACACCAGAAGTAAATCGCTGCAACCACCAAATCGATCTACCGGCAACATGAAAGTGTGAGAGTTCGACGATGGGGGCCCTCCAAAGCCTTGCTCAGCACACAATGAAAGATTTCACAGAACTAAAGCTTTATATTCATTCACCAGAAAATTGTTTACACAGAGATACCACGCAGTTTGGAAGCACAAGTGCTTTCCTCTTCAAAATCATGATCCCTTCTTCATTGTCTTGTGAATCATTTATACAAATTCAAAATCAAACTGTAATGCTATAAATCTGCATCTAATTTAATGCTAAGAGCTAACGAGATCATCTTCAGAATCATGGAGTTCCACAAAATCAGCATTGTTCCTTCTTTTGTGTTGAATGCAGAACAGGTGGCCGCCTTTGACTCTAGTTGACTGGAAATCTGTACAATCCACATCACCTAACTATTGTATGTTCATCAAACTGTGGACATTAAGGATCCATTCTTTATCTTCCTGTTCCCTCCTAGCTGTCCTGCAATTGCTCAATCTAGGAGATAATACGGGAAGTTAGTACATCCCGTAGTCTAAGTAAAAATCCTAGTTAAAATGCCTAAAAAATCACAAAACTCAATTTATTAACAAGCAATGACATTATACCTCTTTAACCAAGGTTTATAGATGAACTTTAAAGCTTTTTACTCAATATGGAGGTTTTATGAAGGAAATGAAGGTTATCTAAGAGGCAAAAAGGGGTCAAAAACAGTGCCCAACAATGTCGGCAAAAAATAATAGTGATAGTGAATATTATGGGAGAGATATTGTAACGTGATGGAAAGTTTGTAACATGTAGGAAAAAAATAATAGTGATAGTGAATATTATGGGAGAGATTTTGTAACACAAAATAAAAAATAATATCACTTTCATAACTTTATTTTTATTAATAAAAACTAAATTTTCTAATAGGCCAAAATAAATGTCGGCCACAAAAACAATCTAATATGGGGGAGATGTTGTAATCTTCCTACCTAACAAAACAATAAAAAAGTAAAAATTTAATTATCTGTAAAAAAATATGTGGGTCAAGAAAAAAACACAAAATTGAATTATCCGCAAAATAATGTTGGCCTTGCACATGGTTTTAAAATCATGTGTTTTAAAACCATGTGCAAGGCATTCTAAACAACCCATGGTTTTATTGTACATGGTTTAGGAGGGCCTTGCAAATGGTTTTAAGACCATATGCAAGGCCTCCTAAACAACCCATTATTTTAGGAGGGCCTTGCATATGGTTTTAAAACCATGTGTGGGGAAATGATGCAATGTTCGTTCCTAATAAAATAAAAAATATTATATGTCGGCCCTAAATAATATTAAATAATGATAATAATAGAATTATATGTGGAACTTAAATAAAAAGATGTGTCTTTTGATTTGAATCAAATCAATGGATACCTAAACAGAGGTTTGCACCTCGAGAGATTTGATCCATCTCGGTGCTTGATAGAGCCTAGGATTTGGATCTACGCTGGTAATAGAAAAACCTGTAGTTCATCCGGAGTACAACATTTTGAATGAATTAAAGAGTATCTGTATTAAAATACCTCTATTACAAGCTATCAAAGACATACCAATCTATAGTAAGGTAATAAAGGAGCTATGTATTAAACTCCCATTCAAGAATAAAAAGGACCCTCTCACAATTCATGTTATAGGAAAGATGTATGAATGTTTGACAGGCCAGTCTCGGATTGCAAACTATATGAATCCAGGAGCCCCAGTAGTGATTGTAATTATAAACAACACTACCATAGAAAATACATTGATTGATTTAGGATCTGATATTAACATGATGACCACCGTAGTTTTAGAATTCTTACAGTTAGGACAATATCTCCGACCTACTCCTTCCATCCTAGAACTAGTAGATCGTACTACGGTAAAACCTCCTGGAGTCTTGGATGACATTGTTGTATCAGTAGCCTCGTGGGAATACCCTATCGACTTTATGGTTGTAGAATTAAAGGATCCTTCTAAATGGCATCCTATTATATTGGGAAGACCATGGTTAGCTACTGTAAATGCTTTTATAGGATGTAGGGATGGAGATATGACTATTTCCAATGGGTTGTCCACACAAAGACTTATTTTATACCCCCCAGCACAACCAATAACTGAAAATTCATGGTGGTTAAATTGTTATTTCGAGGACGAGGACTTTGATGACCTTTCCCTTCCTAGTGATTTCTCCTTGGCACTTCAAGAGTAGACCACGAAGAATGTATTAAACCAGTTTGTTTCTTCAACAACTTGTACATATTTTCCTCAGTCTTTTGCTCAATTCGATCAGATTTTTGGAGATGAGTTTCAAGAGAATATGGCTCTCTTAATGTTTATAGAAATACCTCGTGTCTTCATGATTGAAGAGCATACATGACCCTATACCATAACTTGCGAGGTTGGCCTTGAAAAATTTCTGCATATAAACGTAGGGTTAAATGAAAACCAACAAGCACAACTGCTTAAAGTTCTTAAGAAACAAGCTAGAGAATTTGCATGGGAATACACCAATATGAAGGGTATACACCCTAACACCTATATTCACCATATTTATATGGATCCAAGCATGTCACCTGTAAAGCAGCCACAGAGGAGGATGAATCCTATTCTAAAGGATATAGTAAAAGAAGAATTACAAAAACTCCTCACTGCTGGTTTCATCTATCCTATATATGATAGTAAATGGGTATCTCGTTTAGTAGTAGTCCCAAAGAAAGTAACAGGGAAATGGTGCATTTGTGTTGATTTTAGGGAGCTAAACAAAGCTACACTTAAAGACTACTTTCCTTTACCCTTTATTGTTCAAGTGTTAGATACTCTGTTAGGTAAACAATATTTTTCCTTTCTTGACGGATATAGTGGTTACAACCAGATTTTAATAGAACTTGAAGATAACGGCAATATCACTTTTACATGCCCTTGGGGAAAATACGCTTATCAAGTTTTTCCATTTGTCTTATGTAATGCACCTGCCACTTTCTAGCGAGCAGTCTTAGGAATATTTTCTGATCTTATACATGACTATGTGGAGGTGTACATGGATGAATTTACGACCTATGGTAATAATTTTCAAGAATCCCTTGACAACCTCGAGAAGGTCTTGATCCGATGTCAAGAAATGAATTTATCCCTTAGTCACAAAAAATGTAAAATGTTACTGACAGAAGGTATAGTTTTGGGACACCATGTTTCTTCCTAAGGAATTAAGGTAGACCATGCAAAGATCGAAGTAATTGTTGGCCTTCCCTCTCCCAAAACTCAAAAAAAGGTAAGAAGCTTTCTTGGTCATGCATGATATTACTGTCGTTTTATTGAAAATTTCACTAAAATAGTTGCACCAATGTTTAAGTTGCTTACAAAGGACGCATAATTCTAGTGGACAGAATCTTGTCAAAATGCTATTGAAATCGTAAAATCTAAACTATCGGTGGAACCAATACTTAGGGGTTCTGATTGGTCCCTTCCTTTTCACATATCTATCGATGCCTCTGATACAGCCATAGGAGGAGTCCTCGGTGAAAAAGAGGGACAAGCACCTTATGCCATTTACTTTATTAGTAAGAATTTGATTCTTGCCGAACTTAATTATACTGTTACTGAAAAATAATTCTTGGCAGTAGTTTATTCCATTAATAAGTTTCGTCATTACATTATAGGTTATGAAGTTTTTGTGCATACCCCTCACTCCACCATTAGATTTCTCATGAATAAACCAATTACCAATGGTAGTGTGACTCGATGGCTTCTTTTATTGAAAGAATTTAACATTACCATCATAGACTGACCTGGTAAAGAAAATCTAGTAGTAGATTTCCTTTCCCGTATTAAACATAAAGATGGTACTAAACCGGTTGATGATACTTTTCCTAATCAACATCTATTTGTTGTATCTGTTAAAACCCCTTGGTTCACAGATATTGCCAATTATTTAGCAACTGGGAAAATACCAAACCATTTGTCTGTTAGATTTTAACATTAATATAGCATTATATTAGGATCTTTAACTGAGAGAATAACAAGCACAAAAATAAAACATAAGAGACAATGAACACAGTGTTTTTCCTCGGGGAAACCATAAATGGAGAAAACCCCGTAACTTCCTCAGAGATAGAATGAACACCAAATAGAAAATCCCAAAACAGTAAGATGATCTCCTGACATCAGTAACCTCTTTCTTCCTAGCACCAGTGTCTTCTTCTTTCTCAACTATGCACTACAACTGAGTGTGAGTGAGTGTGTATCAAATAGAGAGGATAGCTCTCTATTTATACTAATTCCTAACTTGACTAAACCCAACTAGGGCTGACTTCATTAGGTGGGTCTAATAACCGTTGATCAATAGGAGGGTTACCCACAATGACTTGACATGACTTGTTTACATTATAGATCCTCCCGATAGGAACATTGGGGCATGGCATGACTCAATTACATTATAGACACATCTCGGAATAAACATCGAGGTACAAGACACAAGATACATAGGTGAATACATTCTGAAGTTACAAATACATCAACACTCCCTCTTAACTAGGAAGGTATTCTTTCGACACAATTTTCAACACTGGTCTTCTTCTCTATATCAACTGGATCATCTAGTCATCTTCATCTTCTTCATCTTCTTCATCTTCTTCGTCTTGTTCGTCTTCTTCTAAGTCTTCTTATTCTTCAAGTCTTCTTCATCTCGAGATCTAGATCATCACGACTACTGGATCATCACTGCTGGATCATCATTACATTTGGATCATCACTTGATCTAGATCATCATCACATGCTATCTCAGAATGGTTATATCTTGATTCTTCTCGTCACAGGAAGTTCTACAGAGCCAACCCTTTTTCATGCTGGTTGTAGGCCTACCCTTGATATAGGTCTTCAACACTTATATCTAACCCTAAGTCAGAAAGGCTCACCCAGCTCTTACATCTAACCTCATCTTTTCAGAAGGAATTCCTAGCACTCACATCTAACCTCATCTTATCAGAAAGGCTCAGTGCTTACATCTGACCTCATCTTGTCGAAAAGGCTCTGCACTTACATCTGATCCCATCTTGTCAAAAAGGCACAACACTCACATCTGACCATGTGTAAACACATTGTGCCAGAATGGCTTAGCACTTATATCTGACCTCATCTTGTTAGAAAGGATCTACACTTACATTCGACCATGTGTAAACACATGGCATGGAAAGGGCTCTCAGTCCCATACTGAGGATTCCTGGTAACTGACCAGGTGCCTCCATTCTCCTAGAGAATGGCATCAACCCTTATATCTGATCAAGTGGGATACATCCCTCAATCACATAAGAATGGCCATGCACTCACATCTGATCATGTAAGACTACATCGTATAGTCATATCAGAACGACCCTCAGTCCAAGACTGAGTATTCTTGGTAACTAACCAGGTGCCTCCATTCCAAGAACGACATTCAATCCTTACATCTGATCATGTAGGAACCAATTGTACAGTCATATCAGAATGGATCAACACTCACATCTGACATGGAAGGAACCTAAATCCTCTGACCATGATAGAATGGCTCAGCCCTTACATCTGACCATGGAAGGAACTTAATCCTCTCCCATGTCAGAATGGTTCTAGGTCTCATCATTTCCCCTTGGAGGGAACCTCGATCTGGAGAAAACCAAGCTTCTCCCTGAAGTACTCAAACTTCACTCTAGCCAATGGATTCATTAATACATCAGCTATCTATTCATACATCGTGACATACTGGAGCTTCACTGCTCCTCTCTGCACCATATCCCTGATATAGTGATACTTGATCTCGATATGCTTCAACTTGTCATGGAACACTGGGTTCTCTAACAACTTCACACAACTCTGCTTGTCGCAATATATACAAGTAGCATCCATCTGGAGATCAAATAAATCAGACAGTAGATTCGTCAGCCATACCACCTCACAACTAGCTGAACAAGCTGCAACATACTCTGCTTTAGCTGTACTTAGTGCCACCAAGGATTGCTTCCTGTTAAACCAAGAGATCACACTTGATCCCATACTGAAGAAACATCCTGAAGTGCCCTTCCTATCGATGGCACTTCCTGCCCAATCTGAATCAACATAACCCTCTAGGTTAATATTCTGATTCACCTCGTACTGGATCCCATAATCAACTGTACCCTTCAGGTACCTCAGAATATGCTTTGCAACAATCAAGTGAACATGTCTTGGATCTGTCAAAAACTAGCTCAAGGTGTTCATAGCAAAGCAAATATCTGGTCTCATGTTTGTTAGGTACATCAAGGACCCAATCATTTGATGATACATCATAGAATCAACTACTTTTGATGAAGCATCACTTAATAGCTCTAGGTTCGATGCCATAGGTGTGGTTATGGCCTTGCAATCCATCATCCTGAATCCCTTCAGAATCTCTATTGTATGCTTCCCTTGTCCAAGGAAGACTCCATCCGCATTCTGCCACACCTCCATGCCTAAGAAATAGTGCATCATACCCAAGTCCTTCATTTCAAACTCAGTAGCAAGTTTCCTCTTCGTGTTAGCAATCAACCCATCCATACCTATTACAAACAGATCATCGACATATAGCAGGAGTATCACTGGGTTTCCATCTTCAAACTTGTCGTAAAGGTTGGAATCTGCTTTACTCTTGGTAAATCCCAAACTGGATAGGAAACCATCAATTCTACCATACCTCTAGGTGCCTATTTCAAACCATACAGGGCTTTCTTCAATCTGCACACATGAGATTCCCTGTCATGTGTCTCAAAACTGAGTGGCTGTTCAACATACACTTCCTCTTCTACTATACTATTCAAGAAAGAAATCTTGACATCCATCTGGTGTATCTTCTATTTCATCACTGCAGCTAGAGCAAGTATTGATTTGATGGAAGTGTATCTGGCTACAGGTGTAAAGGTTTCTTCATAATCTATTCCTTCTTTCTTAGAGAAACCATGAGCCACGAATCTTGCTTTAAATTTCTCAATGCTACCATCTGCAGCATGCTTGATTTTGTGGATCCATTTGGAAGCTACAATGGAATTCCCTTCTGGTCTTGGGACAACATCCCAAACATCATTCTTCATGATCAATTGATACTCTTCAATTATAGCATCCTTCCATTCTTTCCGTTTTGCCGCTTCTTCATAGTTGGAAGTTTCTTTATCAATAATTTCACATAGTAAGGCTACGTAATTAGAGCAATATCTAGTTCTCTTTCTTCCTCTGGGTGTTTCTTTTGAAGCTCCATATCTTTCTGCACCTTGGATAATTTCACGTACCCAAGTAGGTTTCCTCTTATGAGGATTCTTCTCCAGAGGTGGATCTATAGGTTCTTGAGGTTCTTCAAATTCTCTATCTTCTTCTTGAATTTCTTCGTTCATGATTGTGTCATGAATTTTGGGTTCTCTTGTTTCTTCAGGTTCTTCAGTCGGTTTCTTTTTGGATTTGATGTAGGCTGAATCTTCGTCAAATGTTACATCTCTTCTGATGTCAATCTAGTTGAACCCTGGAAAGTATATTCTGTAAGCCTTCGAGCTTTCAGAGTATCCCACAAATATACCCTTCTTTCTTGAAGGATCTAACTTCGTCCTCTTTTCTTTCGGAATGTGTATGTACACGGGACAGTCGAATATTTTGAGATGGATAACTTCTGGTTTCTTACTGGAGAAGACTTCTTCAGGAGTCTGGTTCTCGAGTACTCTGTGTGGAGTACGGTTCTGTACATACACCGCTGTTCTGGTAGCTTCTGCCCAAAGATGCATAGGAAGATCTTGATCATGAAGCATTGCTCTTGTAGCTTCCATGATACTCCTATTCTTCCTTTCTACAATCCCATTCTGTTTTGGATTATATGGAGTGGACAAATCCCTCTTAATCCCCGAGTCTTTGCACAACTCTTTGAATTCATTTGATGTGAATTCTTCACCATTATCTGATCGAAAAATATTGATCTTCTTTTCAGTGTGGTTCTCGATCAAGGCTTTGAGTTCCTTGAACTTGCTGAATACTTCATCTTTGTTCTTCATGAAGTAGATCCATGTCTTCCTAGAAAAATCATCAATAAATGAAACATAGTATGCATAACTTCTTAGTGAATTGGATGACATTGGATCGCATACATTGGAGTGGATGATTTCCAAGATTCCTTTTGCCTTGCTCTTGCTACATGGAAATGTATTCTTTGTGTTCTTCCCTTTCACACATCCTTTGCATACACCTTCATGTTTTGTCTACATTTCTGGGAGACCTTCAATAGCTTTACTTGCAAGTGGTAGTGCTCTGTAATGCACATGTGCAAGTCTTCTATGTCAAAGCTCATTTGGTTCTACTGAGTCATGAACCAAAGCTTGTTCTAGTTGGACCTTCGATTTGTATAGTCCTCCTTCTTGTTCTCCAATCACTACTGCATCATCGAAAGAGTTTCCTTTTGGCCACATGAGGACTTGGCCATCTACAAATGCAACCCTCATTCCTTTTGCATCTAATGCAGATATGGAGAGGAGGTTCTTCTTTAGTCTAGGTACAAAAAATACATATTTCAACTTGATAGAATTTCCAGAGTCTAGCTTATAGGAGGATTCCCCACTACCTTTTATTGGATACTGGTAGTCATCTCCAAGTTTCACCTTGTGAGGTGATTCATGTTCAGATAATTTCACAAAGGATTCCTTGAATCCTGTCATGTACTTGGAAGCACCACTGTCTATAAGCCAATCATTACTGCCATGTGTGATAGTTCCCGTGCTAGTGGAAATAAGAACATATTCTTCATCACTTGAAGAATCATCACTGTCTTGTCTGTTTCTCTTTGTGGAAGGTTCATCATTCTCTACAGCATGAGCATGATGTCTTCTCTTGTTTCCCTTATTCTTGCGAGAGCTACTTTTGTTCTCAGGACAATCTCTAGCAAGGTGTCCTCTTTCATCACATGTATAGCAAATGAACTTAGACTTATCTCTAGGCTTTCTAAATTTATTCCTTTGATTAGAGTACTTACTTCTGTGATGGCTAGATCTAGTTTTCTTGGATTGTACTATGAGATCTTGATGTTCAGTTCCCATCTTCTCTTCTCGAGCTACTATCTGAGCTTCTTCTTGAGAGCATTCTTACCACAGTCTACTAAACTTGACTAACTTATTTCTGGCACAGATCCCTTGAATGAAAGAGTCCCATGTCCTAGGGAGACCATTCAAGGTGGTTATTACAATATCTGCATTCACCACTTCTTCATCTATTGCTTCCAATTGTTCCTTGATCTGAGAAACCCTTGTAAAGTAAGACTAGATGGTTTTTGCATTCTGGATCTTCACATTCTTCAACTGGTTCCTCAAGGTCATCTCCTGGTTTATGTTCTTTCCCTCAAACAATTTGGTTAGGGCATCAAAAATAGCTTTAGGTGTCTTTAGGGAGGACACCTGTGGTATGAGGTGATCCTTGATTGAATAAGGAATGATCCTCTTTTCCATAACCAACTTCTTCTTGTGTAAGGCCTTAGCCTCATCTCCCTCTGGAACTGGAATCTCCTCATTGATGTAGGAGTCCAACTCATTCTCTTCCAGGAACAGGGAGATCCTATACTTCCATGATTGGAAGTTATTAGCTCCCTCAAGCTTTTCATCAAGCTTGGTATGATGAGACATCTTAAATGAGAACCTCAAATGGAAATACAAAAGATTTAGATCTTACCAGGTCAAGATGTCAGATCTGAATATGGAGCTGAAATTCTATAGTGCTGGTTCAGGAGAAGATTAGGGTTTTTCTTTTTCAGAGTTCTGTCCAACCAAATGCTTTGATTTTGATCCCTAACTTCAATTTTGGAGAGGAGATCAATATAGGCCTAGGCTCACTAAAAAATTCCACTTCTGTGAAAATCCCTAATTTTCGGTAGTAGTGTCGGGTCCAAAACTGAAAAACCTCAGAATTGAATTCTGATTCGACAGAAAGATGTGCCCTAGGGAGGAGAGTTATTCCAACCTTATTTTGCTGAAAATCTGTGGAGAGAGATCCAAAAATTAGGAAGCCCTAGTTCTCGTAGCTGCGTAGTGTCTTCTTCTCAGGTTAGCTCTAATACCATGATGTTATATTTTAATATTAAGCTAGCATTATATTAGGATCTTTAACTAAGAGAATAACAAGCACAACAATCAAACACAAGAGACAATGAACACACTGTTTTTTCCTCGAGGAAATCATAAATGGAGAAAACCCCACAACTTCCTCAGAGATAGAATTAGCACCAAATAGAAAAGCCCAAAATAGTAAGATTATCTCCCGACAGCAGTAACCTCTTTCTTCCTAGCCATAGTGTCTTCTTCTTTCTCAGCTATGTGCTACAATTGAGTGTGAGTGAGTGTGTATCAAATAGAGAGGCTAGCTCTCTATTTATACTAATTCTCAACTTGACTAAACCCAACTAGGGCCGAATTCACTAGGTGAGTCTAATAACCCTAGTGCCTTGGAACTGCGGCGACTTTAACCCTTGACCAATAGGAGGGTTACCCACAATGACTTGAAATGACTTGTTTACATTATAGATCCTACTGATTGGAATATCGAGGCATGACATGACTCAATTACATTACATACACATCCTGGAATAAACATCGGGGTACAAGACATAAGATACATAGGTGAATACATTCCAAAGTTACAAATACATCAACATTGTCCCCACATGAGAAGCGTCGTATTTCAGTTTAGAGTTCCAATTATTCTTGGGTTGATAATGATCTCTTCCACACTAGTCCAGATCTTATTATTTGACGATGCGTGCAGGAGGATGAAATGTCAAACATCCTCCATGCATGCCATGATGGACCACATGGAGGACATTTTTCTGATAAGAGGACGACATACAAAGTATTACATTTTGGTTATTATTGGCCAAGCATTTTTAAAGATACTGCCAAATATGTCAAAAGATGCGACAGTATCCAAAGAATGGGTAGACCTACGTCATCTGATCAAATGCATTTACAACCTCGAGTTATGATTGAACCCTTTGAGAAATGGGCCTTTGATTTTGTAGGACCAATTTCTCCCATGTCTCGTAAAGAGAAATATATTTTAGTAAGCACGGACTATGTCACCAAATGGGTAGAAGCTAAAGCTTTGTTTAGAGCTACAGAGAAATCAGTGGTAGAATTCATATATGAAGAAATATTCACCAAGTTTGGTGTACCTAGAGAAATTGTCACAGATCAAGGTACTTAATTTAGTTCTAAATTAATGAAAAAACTTAGTATGAAATATGGCATCCGACATTGCAAATCTTCACCTTATCACCCTCAGGCTATTGGTTAGGCAGAATCAACTAATAAAGTATTAGAAACCATTTTAACTAAAACAATTCACTTACCTCATAACGACTGGGAAGATAGACTCCCATAGGATTTATGGGCCTGTAGGATAACATCGAGAAATACTACCGGACATACCCCCTATGAGTTAGTGTATGGAAAACAAGTCCTTTTACCTATTGAATTTCAAGTTAAAACCTTTCATATGGTAGCGCAATTAGGCATGAATTGGGATGAAGCACCTAAACAACGAATATTATAGATTAATGAGTTAGATGAGATTAGACAAGATGCACTCCAAATAACCATGCTAATACAGAATCAACGAAAGACATGGCATGATAAATTTATTAAGCAAAAGCAATTTAATATTGGAGATTGGGCATTACTATTCGATTCACGATTTAAAAATTTCAAAGGAAAATTAACTACCCGTTCGATGGGCCCTTACGAAGTAGTTACAACTTTTGACAATGGGCCAGTAAAAATTAAAACAATTGATGGTTCACAAATTTCCTTTGTAGTAAATGGACATAGACTCAGACTTTATCATCAACTGAAATATAAACAAGATTTTATACAAAATGTTTTGCAACAAAATGAAATGGAATTAGTCGAAGGGGAAGCTATTCCTCCTCCTCCTGATCCTTAAAAAGTACTTTGGGTTATTATCACTTGTATATATGTAAATATGTGTGTTCTTTGAATAAATAAGAGTCATTTATAATAGATTGTTTACAAGGGACTCTTTTTCTTTTTATTATATTTATGAATAAATTGGATCATCTAACAAGTGGTTTTGCAGTTTGATTAAAAGTATTCTATCTCTATAAGCAGCACATGGAGTATTACATGGAAAAGGGAAGTATGTTAAAACAATCATCATCTTTTGTAACCTTTCTTGGGGTACTTTTGAAATTTGCAGCTTATAGTGAAAATTAAAAATTTACAGTCCTCTGTATATCATACCTAACTAGTTCTTCTATGATTCATATGGTTTTTGGTATTTTGATTCAAACTTGTATATTTTTGATTTACTCTTTTGAACAGTTGCTTGATAAAACTAATTTCATTATCATATTTTTCACATTTTTATCTTGCACCTATGGATTACTAGTTCATCTTATGCTTGTTATAAAAACTTGTCTCTCAAGTATTTTGGCGATAATTTGAGAGTAAGTGGAATTTTTGTCTGTGGGGAACATTACTTTTATTTTATGAAGAAGAAAGACTGTAAGGTTAAAGAACAACTTTAGGTTATTCTCTTTTGACATGATCTATGGTTATGGCCATTATGAAATTACTTATAAGTTTATCTTGAAAAAAATTGAATTATGTGTTTAGCAGGACTTAACATGCTCCAGTAACAATCGACTTCCATATATTTAATATCATTATACAAGGAAAACCCACTGGAGTACTAAACAAGCTTGCTAGTAGCGGGTCAATGGTAAGTAAAAAAAAATCAAAACACAGAAGCTCGATAAATGCAAGTAAACCCGTCGAGGTACTGAACAGGCTCATTGGCAGCGGGACTATGCTTGCATGGTACCAAGGTAAACCCGTCGGGGTACTGAACAAGCCTGCTGGAAGCGGGGAAATACCTGGTAAAAGAGATCTGGTTAATGCACTACTATGCACATAGTTTGTTAAATAATGATAATATGAATAACATTTTTTAGACTTTCTGAATAAACATGTCTTGGCCAATTGTTTAACATGTCGTTTGAGAATGGATGTAAGTTGGGTTTGACCCTGGCCACCTAATTCAACATATATCTAGGATGTCATTATCCTAGAAATGGGACCCATAGATTGTAAATCTCCCATACTCCGGGGTAAACTTAAATATTTTGTGATGACAGGATATCTTTAAAATGAAGCATAGATGACTAGTTTTTACTGTGGCATTGTTTTGGTTGAATTATTATCATTCATGTGGTCTTTCTAAGCACTGTTATATTTTTCATGAATATACATCTCTAAATCATTTCCATTTACTAATTAGTTTTCTTTTTCTTCAATACACAACATTATATAACTCTTTAATTTTTATTTTTCTAGAACAATCAATTCTTCTCTCTTCTATGGCTTGAGGACACACCATATCTTTGGTTTGGGGGAAGATGGATTTGGAAAAGTTAGATTGTTTTTACTTTTCATTATTTATGATAGATCTATTTATCTCTGACAAATGACAAGTGTTTTCAGGATAATATAAGTAGTGGAACTTGATTATAGCATGAAGCATATTTTTACAAGCAAAATCAATATGAAGAATCAAATGAAGGTCCAAATGAAATACCAAATGACGATTTGAATAAAACATTATAATATTATAGCACTTATAATTAAAATTTGCTAACCAAATTTTGTTTTTTGGAAAATAATTTTTACCTTCATGTGGATGCTTAGAAATTCTTCTTATCATTTCATTATTTGATAATCCTATCCTTTTACCCAATCATGCATGTAAACTATTAAATGACTAATTCTCTTGATTATAAATGTGATTTATACTTTTCATGTCATATGTTCAACCTGCCCAAATTTTTACTTTGGACATGGTTGAATTAATTTAAAAAAAAAACTTATGAATTTACTTACTTATGTATATGCTTGTTGCTCGCTCATGTTTCAAAATTCTCTATGACAGTGTGATCTGTTATCTTTCTTTTTGCTTAGTGGGACCTAACATTTCTTCGGTTTGGGGGAATGTTGATCCTAGATTTGTTATCATTTTTGGAAATTAAATAACTCATTTAAACATATGTTTTATTATCTTTTTACATATTCTATGTCACGCAGATCACTATTCAGCTCAGGTATGTATGAATTTAAGGTTTATATAAAATCCATTTATTATTATCATTTTATGATTTTATTAATTAAAATTGACATTATTAAAGCACATTTGATATATTAATTAATTTATATATTTGTTTGCATATTATATAATCTTTTTAAGACAGATTAACAACAAGTACGCATTCATCTTGCCATGTGCACATCATGTCCAACTCGACGCCCAGCTCGTCATCTAGCTCGCTGCGTGAAACTCGTTGGTACTTTGCCATATGTTAAAATGTGTTGCTGTAGAATGTAGTCCTAAAGTACACTAGAAAATAGACACTTTTTTCATCCTAGATCTGCGCCAAGCGTTTCCAGTTCACGGTCCAGCTTGCTATTCAACTTTCCATCTAAATCGCTAACCAGACTACGCATTGTTGAGAATTGATTTCAGGCATTAAAATGTGAAACAGTTTTGCAAACGACCTGCTGTCCACACGTTTGGGTAATGAAGTTTGTGTTCTAGATAATCCACCAGCTTGCAACCTCCTTTGTCGACACCTCATCAACAGACCATGCATTGGGTTGGTGTGTTAACTCACGTTCTAGAAAACTCACCATGTACTTGTTAGCAGGAATATTTCACCTTCTGTGGATAGAAGCCGTTCCTCTGGTTTGAATGGTTCAGATATAGAACAAATGAACGACAAAGGATGAAGACCCTCCCTGGATATCATAGATACCTGGAATGCCCGTCAGTGACTAAGGAATCCAACAACATTTACATGTGAAATCAAACAACAACAGTAAAGTGGGACAGAAATCAGATTTGCATTAAGATTAAAATGGAGAAGTTTACAACCAATTAAGCCTTAGTGTTGACATGCATCCCCATGAAACCAAAAATTTCATCCCCATAAGCTCCAACTTTGCTCTCTATGCTCTCCAATGGATTGGGCCAAGTGGTCAATCCAACAGCATAACAATACTTCAATGGCTCTCTCACTCAACCATGGATATGAGCTTGTATTTATAAGGCTCAATGGATAGGAATGGTTGAGATATTTGTGGATGAGGTGGCCTCTACAATCCTATGATGGGGGATCTCGAGCTCAACTGACCCATAATGTTAGGGATAAGAGAGGACACGAGGCTCATGATCTAGAAGCCTCATGAATATTCTCTTTTTCCCATTTTACCTAGGGTACCGCTTTTCTCCTTCTATGACAGAGCGGTTTAGGTAAGAAAGGCTTATGGACCAAGGGCTATAAGTGGTGGCACCCATTATGGATAACAAGGAATAGGCGGTGCGAGCAAGGTACCACTCATGGATAAAGGGGAAAGTGCGGTTCTGAGTCTTTTTATGAAAGACTGACAATCAACATGGGTTTCCACTCCAAGTGCTGGGATTAAGGGAAAATAGGTATGTCAAAGGTCTTATCACATAATGATGACAGGATTTTGGTATAATAGGATGCCCCCCCAAAGCATGAGTCTTAGAGGGATACGATAAATGAGATATTTGAGAGAACAAGTCATTGCTAAGATGTGAAAATGTCGGCTCGATCAGAGCATGTAGTCAAGTAGGAATCTGCAGTACATCAATATTTTTTAATCATAGACATAAGTAACCAACTCATGGCTGCAGACCAATACAAGGGAGATCCATGGGTGGAATAAACAAGCATGGCTACTAGAATACAATGTAGATCCATGTGATAGAGGACTCAAACTTGGACATAGCTATCAAACATACAATGTAGATCTATGTCGTACAGATGCAAATTTGAGCATATCCATGACCATACAAATGTGGATCCATGCTAGATATACAAAACTCCATTGCAACTTGGGGGAAAAGCAATGAGCACTTTAAACAAATGCCCAGGGTCTTTGTCTCATCTTCCACAAGGTACGATTCTATCCATGTGATTATAATGATCTGAAGTCGAACGTGGTAGAAACCACTTGATTACTAGCCAATGATGTGAACCGTTAACAAGTGCGATGGAGACCACCATTAATGTCAATGATTCCCAAGGTACCCTAGTACAATCTACTAAGTGTGAATAGATGTCCTAATGTCAAACACCCAGTTGATTCTATAAATCAAAGGTAAATGATGTGAACCTATGTCGAGAGCGAGAGAATCTGTCATTAAGGCATATAGATCTCAAGGTACTAAGTATTTGTTTCTAAGACTACTTCCCGGATGATGAGCTGATGTTGACGGGAATAGTCTCGTCGAAGGAGGGCCATTATGAGTCCCACATCGACAACACGAAACTCAAAACATAGTTTTGGAATGATGTGAATGTATTAACCATAGGGATGACTCAAAAGTACTGACACAAAGACTATGTTGACTATAGAGGTAAACATCTTCAAATCCCCTTTGAACATCAGGCGACACGACAAAAGACTTGGCAGCATGATTAGATGGGACAGACACACAATGCGACAGAGGACAATGCATTCTTTTGAAAGACTCAAAGGAGTGGCATGACTCATGAAAGTGGATTGTCATGGAGTTCAGCTAAATACCCAATTGACTGACATGATATGCAGAAAAGTGCCATGTTCAAAGGTAATGAAAAACTACTTCCATTTATTTGCAAAAATGATTCCCTTCCCATTTCCCCCATCATGATCGATGAGTGCATATTTTCGGTTTTACGAGTTCAAAGAGGGTAACAAACACTCGGTATAGCTTGTCAGAGTACAAGTCCAGACTCATATGTTTACGAACCTGAGAGAGGAGGGGTTCGTTCCCAAAATGGGTCTCTCAATGTTTAATTTAACGAGTCCAATGAAAGAAAACTCAGTATCATTCATGTTTAGAGAGTCCGAATGATTACGGAAGAAGACTCCAAAGGGGTCCTTTTTTGTATGATTTAGTCTCTAAGGTCCAAAAAGGTGTAAAATCATACCTTAGAGAACTCTTCCAGTCATGATTGGCTGGAGTGTTCCTTTTTCATAAATAGTCCTATCCAAACCGAAAAAGAGATAACCTACCGTCAAACGGACGACTCTTAAAATGCTTTAACGAGTGTGAAGAAGACAAGATCGCTTGACAATCTTTTCATATTTAGGAATCCTAAAAAGAGTTTAAAGAGGACTCCATGAGGTTTCTTTACACAATGTCACTTTTTATGAGCCTAGAAAGAATCGGAAATGGACTTGACAATATTTTCATGTTTAAGAAGCCTGAAAAAGAGGTGAAAAGAAGACTCCATGACGTTTCTTTACACAATGCCAATTTTTTACGAGCCTGGAAAGAATCTGAAACAGACTCGGACCTTTGATACTGAGTTTAAAGAGCATGATCAAAGTGTCGTAACAAACGCTCATTGACCTTTTCCATTTTATGGAAGTGCAAAAAAGTCATAAACAAACTTCCAAAGCTTCTTACTATAGTTCTCTTATCATGCAATCGACTCAGAAACAAGTGTTAAATGCGTTCATAACTAGCATTAAGGGATTATGACTGATAAATTTAGAGTAAAAAGTAATTTTACATCAGAACTATAGTATACCAGACCCAAAAATGGCTATATAAGTTATGTAAAGAGTAAAAAATCAAATCATTTTACTATTTACTCATAGTGGAGAGCATTTGGAGAACTTTCTTAGCCAGATATTTAGTCGCTGATATCGGGAGTTCCCACTGTCAGATTTGAGCACTATCAGTTGCAGGTAATAGCTAAAACCTTACTCTTTCTTTTCATAGCATTTATTTTGAGTTTAGATGGGGTTTTGGGATTGTATGGAAAGCCCTAAAACCTTGAAAATGGGCATCGCGCATACCCCTGACAGGATACGCGGTACCTCTCGTGAACCACGCCTAAAACATGGATGACAGGAGGTGCCACTGCCTATCTCCAACAGTGCACAGGTGGTGCCAGCCGTGGAGATTTCAAACTAATAGCACAAGCAATAATAAGTCATTATTTGATTTTAAATGATTAGAGATGATTCTAACGGGTGCTATGATTGTTTTTGGTAGGTTTTTGTTGCTCAAACATGGTGATATGGAAAGAAAGGCAACATGAAATCGATGATGCTTTGGTTGAAAGGAATGCGGGTTGTATTGCCGCATTATGGGACTATGGGCTCCTGAAATTATTTTGAACCCCAAGCATGGTGTCACACGAGCGGTTATTAGAGCACATAATGTGGATGTGGAATCTAGAATAGCAGTACTTTGAGGTTGGGGCCCATATTTTGACAATGGAGGTAGAGGATATCTACTTCCTGACTAGTCTCTCAAGGCGGGATGCCCCCATCTCACTGACAGGTTCTCGTGGAGGGGATATTACCACTCGAGAGCTAATAGATCATCACTATGATCTAGGGATGAGAACATCGGGGAAGAAAATCCCCATCAGAGCAGTGATAGATGGGCCCCTACAGACCGTCCTATTTACTATGCAGAGGGTGGCCAAAAGTTAGGGTGTGCACCAGGCTTCTAGGGCGCACATTTTATATGCCATAGAGGCCATGGCACCCACGGTATTCAACTGGGTGGAAGCCATGCTTCTAATATTCAAATATCAACTGACTAAGTGTCGCTAGGGAGAGTTAAAGCAATTTGGCTTTGGCTCCATTTTAGCCTGCTTCTTCTTCGAGCAGGTTCCACAGATGAGACCTCAGGTGGTCTTCAGAAGTCTGAGAGCACGGGACCCCTGTATGCTGAGGTGGGTCCAGATCATGGCTCGTACAGGAGTAGGTAGAGGGAAGGTGAAGTCCGATGACCCATTCTTTAGATGGCTCCAAGGTCAGATCCTCATGGTTGAGGATTATGCTTATGTAGGTATGGACTTCACCGGATATCTTGACCTACCACTCCCACCTAGCAGACAGTGGGGCAACATCGATAAGAAGCAAGAAACCCTAAAATGGTTGAAATGTTCTTTATGTTTTTTAATGTTTTATATTTTTTATGTTAAGTGACAAGACCTGTATATTCTCATGCAGATGTTGGAGTAGTGCGACCGGGAAGATCTTCTCCATTGGATAGGCGAGGTGGAGCTCGCTTTGTACCACAGGGTGATGATATCACCAGGGAGTTAGAGGAGAACCTGGAGAGGTTGACCTTGGATATCCTAGATGATTCCATTGATGACCTCCTAATGAGGTATTAGAGACCTACTGCGGGAGTACCGAGTCGATTCAATAGGCTGCTGCGTAGAGTAACTAGGGCAGTGATGTGCTACCACCAGAATCACTAGTGTATGAGATATGCACTAAAAGATGACAGCTTTAGGATTTTATATAGTGATTTTTCTTGAAATCCTACATGCTTCAGATGAGGTATCGGGACCTATTTTTTGTAAACTTTTTCATATATATATATACAAACTTTATCGGGTGTTTATATGTCTCAAAAGATAAATGCATTTTATATGAGTTTTAAGTGTCTTTATATGTTTATTTACAATGGACCATGTTTGATTTCAATGTCATGAATGTGCAATATGCCAATCTAGGATGTAATTAGCTAATGAGTCAACAAATACATTATGTTCCCTAGGGATATGCTTCTAAGTGGTGGTTTCAAATGATCTTTCCAGCAAACGTACTGTCTGGAAGAGGCAGAGAAGCACAGGGTTTCTAATGGTGTAAACATAGTTTAAATGGAAAACCACGAGTTGCGAGTCCATCAAGACTACCAGATTACAAAAATCCTGCGAGGCAGCTTTAGTCAGGAGACTAATGACTGCTTCATACTTGGCGATGTTATTAGTAGTGGAACCTATACAAACCGCTCCTAAACTGACCAAATCTTCAGCGGGGGAATAGAGGACCCAAGCAGTTGAGGCGAGATTCAAGGTGTAGCGGCAAGAACCATTGACGAAGTCATAGTGTTGTAATCTCATAGATCACATAAGGTTACCAATAATACATACTAAAACATACATATATGACAGAGACAAGAGATAAGAACAAGTAGGTGAATTAATAGAATATATTACATGAATGGGTCCATACAACACAAAGAATTGAACCGAGTTCTCATCTGGCTCAACAGCCTAATATATATGATTACAAAACAGTTACAAAATAACTACCTGTCGGTTCAGTGAACCGACATGACCTTAGGTGTCTAACCTAATCTCTAGTTTAGTCGGCCGACTGACTTAGTCGGCTGGTCGACTAAGTCAGCTGATCGACTTAGTCGAATATCGTTCAAGTCGACTTATCAAATTGCTCCTCCAACATCTCCCCCACGAACAAAACGTTTCTTCATCTCGAAGAAACAGGGAGGTACAAAATTCTTCCTAACTGGTCTTCATGGGCTGTGAAGTCTAATGGTCGGAATTTTCTGTACACAGAATTTGACAATAGCTGGGGCTGTTACTGCTAGGTGATGTTGTAAATCTGTCCAACTTTGCAATACCTTTTGGATGTCGATGGTGAGTGTAGTCAGGCTTGATAGGATCGACATATTTTCTGAAATGGAGACTTCAGCTATTCTCTCCATGTTGGGACCCATAAACTGGTCCTTCTCCTTTGCAGTCTCGATAAGTCGTTTCATCTGCGGGCAGATGATGTCGACTTTTTCCAAGTTGGGGATATCTTGTTGCACCCATTGATGTGCTTCCCTCTCAAGTTTCTGTAGCTTGGTTGTTTCAAGCACTATTTGTTCTTCTATTGTGTTTCTGAGTGCTTCATTAGTGGTTTTCCTATTTTCTAGTGCCTGGATCCCTTGTCAGGTCTGCCGAGTTTGCTAATAGACTTGCCCGTCGTAAGCAGGATAGTCTCATAGTATTTCTTTAGTGATGACAGACTCCTTCATGTGATCTTGCAGCACTTTATAAGCTTCAGAAAAGGTGGTGTGCTGTGCCATTAGGAGTCGGGCAGTTTCTTCTTTTTGTTCCTCCTTTGTTTCCTAAATCTGGGCTTTGAGTGCCGACACCATGCTTTCAAATAGCTAATACGCCCTTTCGAGCAGTTTGTCGGTGTTGACCTCTACGAATCTTTGCATTACTGAATGGGCTAGGTTTCTGCATTTGTTGAGGAACTCGACCTGTTCTGTGACCTTGTCGTCAAGTTCCTTACGTATCTTCTCGCTCCTCGTCTTTGCTTCGACTGCTAGGGTCTTGAGGAGTTGTCCTAGATCTTCATCAGTTAGTGAGGTTGCATATTTCAATTTGATATGGACCTTTGATGGCTATCCATGATGCTCCTTTTTTAGTTTCTCCTTCATCTTCTTATGCTTTTCCTTCTCTGTTTGTGTTGGTACCTGTGTACCTGCAAAATTTGAGTTGGGATCTTTGGTTTGTGGGATAGTGGTTGATGGTTTCTTTGGTTGGGGAGGTGGGATGACTGCTGCCTCTAGTTGCTTAGATGTAGGGGGTGCATAAGTGGACATAGTTGGTGCCGATGGATGTAATGGGGCTTGTTCTGAGTCGGGGGGTGGTGGTGGTAGTGGAGAGGGTGGTGGTGGTGAGGGAGTTGGTGAATGGTCAGGGGTGATTGGGTTGGGGGAAGTGTGGGTGAGTGGTGGGTTGTCGGGCTTGGGAGGTGAGTCTAAGTTACAGAACATTTGGTTAATTTGGTGATTTATGTCCTCCTCATTTTCTTCTCCTCCAGTTGGTGTAGCGGCTGGTAGGTTGGTTTAGGGTACAGTCGGAGTGATAGTTGCAGTCTGATGTGCAGTCACTTCAGCTTCCTTGTCGGGATTTCTCTCAAAAGTTGAAGTGATAGTTGCAAAGGTTTGGGACTGGAATTCATGTCCTGGTTGGTATCCACCGACCTCGAAGAGAGGTGATTTTGTGGATATCTTCTGTGCTGACATAAATATCTTAGGCAGTTTCTCAATGAATGCCTATAGATCTTTGTCTTTATCGAACTTTTCCTTCACAACTTCTGACATAACACTTTTGCACAAGTTGAGTGGGCTTACTGAATGCTGTTTTGGCACTTGCTCCTCTGCTACTTTTGTTAGGGATGGAGGTGGAGGCATAGACATAAGATCAATGACGTTCTCAGGGATCATCGTGTGGGTAGTATTGGATTTCTTTGGTAGACTCGGTAGTGCTCCTGCATCGACAAATCTCTGAAACTGGGTTTCCATGGGCACCTTGTTTGCTACAGTATCTTCTATTATGTCGAGGGTTGTAGCTTCCAGTTCCTCCTCCTCGTCTGATGATTCGACAATGATAAGCTTGTGCTTACCTTTTCCTTGTTGTTGTTGTTGTGTCTTTAACTTCTTCCTTGCAGCTGCTATCTCTTTCGACAATTTTTAATAGTGCCTTTTTTGATAGCATACTCTGGCTTTTCTGGTTTTGTCTCTCCCCTTGGCTCCTGGGTCAGGATGAGACTTTCTGCAGCTGGAGTGATGACTTGCTGCTTCACCTTTGTTTCTTCTATCTGGGGTTTTGCACTCTGTGCTGTCAGAGGTTTGATGATGATTTGAATTCAGCCAGTGTGTTTTACTGGTGTCTCCTCCGACATAAAGGTGTTGATGTAGAGGTTCAGCTCATAGTCTTCCTCTTTCTTTTGGTCGGTTAGTGGCCCCTCGATCGAGAAGTCGCTCTTCTTTGCTATCGCTGGTACTGGTATTTTTGTTTTAGCTTGTTGATATAGCTCCCGAAAGATATAGTCGACTGATGGATAATAGTTGAGGGCTTTTGAATTTGACTCGTCGCCCTGCATGTACCACACCAAAGTATGGTCGAGTTCTAGTTGGATGTGGGATTTTGTTGGTAGACTTCTTCAGATGTTTTGAGGCACCCTCCATCTAGTCGTGCAGACTTTGAGCTATTGGAGCCAGTTCTCCAACAACACTTTTCCATCTTCAAGTTCCTGCAAATTTCCTCTCTAGGAGAATGGTTTGAATCTCCACATGTGGAACCTTGTCAGTTCCTGAAAAATTGGGTTTCCTTCTGGGCAGATATGGTACATGAATATCCATAAAATGAGGGAGGGGAACCTAATGATTCCTCCCATCTCTTAGCATCTTTCACAGATGGTCTTGACCATGTCGGCGACATATTCAACCCACTTGTATATTTTTCCATTTGTCACAATGGTGTCGATAACTTCTAGCATGTCTAATTTGAGGTCGTTTCCTCGACCTACCAGGGTGAGTGTTATTGCTACTATTTTGGCTACAATTTGTGGCGTTCGGGCTATGATTTGACTAATCATCAACCCCTTCAAGTTTTTTCTCGAAGCCGAACTAGTTAGTTTTTCGACCAGTCCTTCTTTAATATCGACTGGTACTGGGTCTCCTGTGTTTGAGAGACCTGTTAGCTTGGAGATGACTTCTCCAGATATGTCGACCGGTTGATCGAAGTAGAACCGATCGTTGTGGTACTGGCTTATGATGAATTTTACGGCTGTTTATTTGGTGCCACTGAAGCTGGCCATGAGCGGTGCATTGACATAGTTGAATATGGTGTTGTATTTGATTTTCTCCATAGCTTGAGTGGGCTTCTTGTTGACATAAGCCCATTCTTGCATCTCGGTCCATAGTTTTTTCCATGAGCCTTCCTACACCTTGGCATTCTTAATGTTCTTTGTCCTGCACACTAAAGGTGTGTCTACAGTCTGCAGATCCTTGGCTTTGGTTGAGGCTCTAGTCTATTTGGGTGCCATCTTGTTAGTTTGGTGGTCTATTTCACTAAGGTATTCTCAGCTTTTAGTCGACTGGATGCTTTGATGCTCTCTCTGTATGGATTACGGTGAATGATCCTTTGGCGGTCCAATATTTATAGGCAATGCTGTGGATGTTTTGGTCGATAAGTGTATTAATGGCAGACATGATGTTCCAACTGGAACACTTGAGTGTGCATTAATGGTGAATTACTTTCGACACTCGATGTCACGAATGTGCGATGGGACTATCGAGGTCGTCGGTCGATGTCGATTATGAAAATGGTCGATGAAAATGGTCAGTCGATGCAAATGGTTGATGGTGTTATGTCGATGGGCATGATGTCGGTTGTCAAAATTGTAATTTCCTGTCATAGTTTTTTGTATGTACGATATTATTTGCTTTTTTGTTTTTTAGGTTTTTATAGTTTTTGGTTTACGGTTATGGTCGTTATAGGATTTTTTATTTTATTTTATTTTATTTTATGTTTATTTCTAGTTTCTGTAGCGTTTTAGTCGGGCTCCATTAATGAGTTTCCGAAATACTATGCCTTGTAATGTCCTTAGTCGGACTGAGCTGTTGGTATGTATCTCTTCGACAATGTAGGGTCCCATCCATTATGTATGGAGCTTTTTAGGTTTACCTTTTACTCGACTATTGTATAGTAAAGCAAGGTCTCCTACCGACAAGTTTTTGTTCTTGATGTTTCGGTCATGCCATGCTTTTTGTTGTTGTTTCTGTATTTCTTGATGTTGTATTGCCATTAGTCAGTGTTCTTCGAGTTTTCTTAGTTGCAATAGTCGGTCCTTTCTTCCTTGTTCGACATCGACATGTAGGATATCTGCGATGATAGGTGTCTGTTGTTAGAAGTGTAGTGGAACTATTGCTTCTTGTCCATAGACTAGTCAAAAAGGAGTTTGGTCGGTCAAGCATTTGTATGCTGTTCTGTATGACCATAATACTGTAGGTATTTTCTCGTCCCAGTCGTCCTTATGAGCATTACATATTTTAGTTAGTCCTCTTGTTAATGTTTTATTGAATGCTTCAATTGCTCCATTCGACTGAGGATGGTATGTTGTACTCCGACGATGGTCGATTTGGAACTAGTCGGTTAGGGTTTTGATAGTTCTATTGATGAAGTGTGTTCCCTGGTCACTAATTGAGGTTAGTGGACATCCAAATCTAATGATGATATTATCATAGATAAACTTAGTATCTATCTCACTAGAACATGTGTCGACTGGTTCGGCCTCTGCCCATTTAGTTACATATTTGACTACAGTTATGATGTACCTTGCACTTGTCCTTTTTGTTGGTATAGGAAATGGTCCTATGAAGTCTATGGCCTGGATTTCAAATGTCAAACTTGGGTTCATTGATATCAAAGGCATTTTTGTGCTAGGCAGGGGTCGACCTAGTCATTGACATCTGTCACATTGACTGACAAAATTTTTGCAATCCTTGTGAAGTGTTGGCCACCATAACCCAGACTGTTGGATTTTCTTTGCAGTTGTGTCTGCATGGAAATGTCCTCCTGTAGGTCCATAATGTGCTTCATGCATAATGTTGTCTCGTTCATGTTCTAGTACACACCTTCTGAGGATGTCATCTAATCCCAATTTGTATAAGAATCCATTTATAAGACTGTATGGTGCAACCGTCATAGCTAAGATCTGCTTCTTCTTCGTACTCATTCCTTCTGGTGCATGTCCATCTTCCAAGAACTGGGCTATTTCTTCTAATTTTGCTGGGACTACTTCTATCCGAAATAAATGTGCATCAGGTAAGTCATGTTTGACTCCTGTCGGCTCTTCTCTTTTGTCAATTCGGGATAAATGGTCAGGACTAGCATTTAACTTTCCTGGTCTAACAACAACTTCAAATTCGAATTCTTGGAATAATAGTAGCCATCGATAAATCCTTCCATGATGTAGTGGTTTATTCATGAGATACTTAAGTGCCTGATGGTCTGTATAGAATATAAATGGGTTAGCTAGAAGATAATGTCGATATTTTTGTAATGCAAAGACCATTCCTAATGCTTCTCTTTCTGTTGTCGAATAATTTCTTTCAGCTTTGTTTAATTTTATGCTACTGTAAACTATAGGATAATCCATCCCATCATCTCCTGGTTGAGTTAAGATTGCTCCTATTGCTAGGCCTGATGCATCAATATGAACATGGAATTTGATCAACCAGTTTGGAAACCTTAGGATTGGTGCTTCGACTAGTTTTCTTTTTAATTTTTCGAATGATATGTGGCACTCCTCTGTCCAGTTGAACTCTTTATCTTCCCTTAATATTTCTTCAAGTGGATAGGTCATATTTGAATAATATCTTATGAATTTTCTGTAATAGCCTGTGTGGCCAAGTAGCACCCTAACTTGTTTTTGGTTTACTGGTGGTTTTAGGTCAAGGATAATTTTGATCTTTGCATAGTCAACCTTAATACCTTCCTTACAGACAATGTGCCCTAATAATATCCCTATGGGGGTCACAAATATGCATTTCTTGATGTTTAGGGATAGTTGAATTTGTCGACATCTCTCCAACATAAGCCTGAGCCATTTGCAATGATCCTTTAACATGGAGTATATTGTCCAATAATCGAAGTATACTGCCATGGTCTTGTAAATATATTCTTGAAATTTTTTGACAACAATTCTAGAAAATACTGTAGGTGCATTTATTAATCCAAAAGGCATAACCTTGTAAGCAAATAAGCCAAATTCACACACAAAGGTTGTTTTATTTTGGTCTTCTTTAGCAATTGGCACTTGGTTATAACCTGAGAATCCATCTGTAAATGAGTAGCATTCATGTACTGCAACCTCATCTAAGATTTCCTCTGCATAAGGAGTTGGAAATGGGTCTGTCAGTGTCACTTTATTTAGTTCTTTGAAGTCAACACAAATTCTTAGTTTGGTCAGATCATGTTTCTTAGGCTGTACAACCATTGGACTTGCCCATTCTAATTGGTCAATAGGATAGATGATGCCTGTTGCAAGCATGTTATCAATTTCCTTTTTGACTATCTCTTTGTATTTGTGAGTTACTTTATATGGCCTTTTATTCATATGTCTAACATCAGGTTTAGTATCAATCTTCATTTCTCCCATTTCATGGACTAAGCCTTTGAGGTCTTTATAATCTCTACCAAATACATTTGGAACTCTTTTAATAAGTTCACTATCTCTGTGGTCTACTCTTCACTTCAGTAGTCACCAATCTTTGCCATTTTTGGTCGATCATCATTTGAGATGTCGAATTCTCTAGTTTTGACTTTAGCATCTAGCCATTTTGGTGCTTTGGCTTCATTGATTTGTCGACTTCCTTCCTTAAACTGTGAGAATGTGGCAGGGAAGTCAACTGTAGTCATTCTATCGGTATTCTGTTTGTCAGTTGTTTCCACTTTAAGGACTGTACAAATAGGTTTGGTCGTTTTGACATGGTTTGATTTCCATCTAAAGCTTTTCCTTTCTATATTTTCATTTTCGAACTGTAGTCTTGTCGACTATGGTTTTGTCCTCGTTTGTATATTGTTGCATTTCATTGTCTGTCGATTATCTTTTAAGGGTTTGTTTTCGGTTGGCTGGATAAATTCTTTAATCTATTGTGCTGTTTTGACTAAGTTTTTTGTGGTATAAAGTTGAAATATTTAATGAAATTTTCTATGAGTTCATGCCATAGGAATGTTTCACCTCTAGCTTCTTCCATCTTATACCATTTGTTTGGTAAGTCGATGAGGGTTGATGGGAACAGGTGTGGCCATGCTCGTTCATCCTTGTATCCAATTTTTCTCCATTCTTTTTCACATGTCCTAATATGATCTTCTGGGTTTTGTCCTTGAGTGAATATAAGTATCTGAGCCTGTTTGTTTAACTTCTTTCCTGCAAACCTTTCGACAAATTAAATCGAAGCTATTGTCCAGGTATGCAATCTTGTCTGATGGGTATCCCACCATCGAGCAGCTTGGCCTGTAAAAGTTTCTACTAGGCTTTGAAGTCAGCCATGTTCACCAATATTTTCTGGAAACTTGTTCTACATGTATGACTAGTGATTCTCTTTCCTTGTATCTTGGTATTTGTGTAGTATTTACATTGGTAGGTTGTAAGGTAGGCTATTCCCTAGTTTTCTTCTCAAAGATTTTTGGGACAATGGACACTATGAAGCACTGTTGGGTGGGTTTTTTCTACACTTTTTGAATAGTCCAATACCCTCTTGCTTGTGTTTTGTAGTTCTCGATATCCCAATCATATAATCCTGCGTCTGAATTATAACCGAGTCTTGGTTTCCTAAATGAAGTTCTCCATAGATATTAGGTTCTGTATAATCCGCATTGTTTTGAATTTGGTAGAGTTGTCGAACGTCAACTTCTTCATCGATAGGTTCAGTCCAAGATTCTCCTTCGAATGGGTGAATAGGTACAATGACCTTTTGTCAATTTCCTTTTAATTTGATTCTCTCTTTGTCCAGGGATATCGATGCTTTCATCTTTCTACCCCAAGGTCGACCTACTAATGCTGGGAAGGAACTGGATCCTTCCTTAGGGTCAATGATTTCGAAGTCGACTTTGGTCAATATTCGTTTTATAGTTGTGTCAACATTTTTCCAGACTCCAATAGGTTCAATTAGGCCCTGGTCGGCTAGTTTCAGGTATATGTCTAACTCATATAGTCGAGGTCTGCCCATTTGTTCCCAAGTGTCATGAGTCATGATGTTTACCTGTGATCCAAAGTTGAGCACTACTTATCGGACATGGTATCCTTCGATTTCCAGGTCGACAAGTGGGTCGACATCACCTTTATCTTTTTGATTTAAGCTACAGATGTTCTTTGTTTGTTTTTCGAAGTTGTTATGTTTTATTTCATATAGTAAGTCGATGAACTGAGAGACTAATTTGTCTTTTTGTATGAGTTGTATTAATTCATTTATTGTGTTATGTCGATTGTCGTTAGCTTGTTTCTATCATGCAAATTCTTTGAATACATTGGTTGCTTCTTTGTATGTTTGTTTTTCTTTAAGTGGATTAGGGTAGACATTTTTCTCTTTTATTTTGATAATTCTTGGGTTATCACTTCCTGTTTTTTTTCCTTGTCGAGTTACAATATGCAAATTTTTTGTGTTTATTACATCATTTTTTTGCACACACGACAAGACATTAACATTTTTCTTTGTATTTATTTTTTCCAACATGGTAGGGCAATCCTCTAGTGAGTGATCCCCTACTCCACAATGAGTACAAAATTTGAGGTTAGTTCTATCTTTATATGGACAGTCTGCATACCGATGTCCCTCCTTATAACATGTAAAGCATTGTATGGGTCGACGTGGTCGGTTGTCTCAACTCCCAGGGAATCGACCTTGTCCTCCGTAGCCTCCACGTCGATTTTCATACCGGCACTCGTATCTTTGACCTTCATATATTTGACTGTTATGATCATTTGGTAAGTTGTTTTGCTCATTATTTTGTGCAACTGCATTGGTTTAGTAGACTGCATGATAATTCTGTCGGTTCTTCAGGTTCAAATGGCAGTCGTCTGTGTTATGATTTTTAGTTTCACAGATTGCACACCAAGATGCCTTGCCGTTATTCATGTTGAACGGGAAATATTTTGTAGAGTGGTCCCCATGCTCCTGGAAAATGTCACAAAAACATTTTGTCTGCATGAATCGAACATCCTGTCGGCTGTATTCGACCTGTCGACAGTTGTCTTTGGAATCTCCGGCCGTTGAGCACTTTGTGCACCAGATATCCTAATTTTTGAGATTTAACTCCTTTAAAGACTTCTACACAATCTCAAGTTGTTCTTCTAGTTTGTGATTAGTGGAGTATGTTGGTATGTCCTCATCCATTTCCACTTGGAGAGCTTTTGTAAGCCCATCTTAGTAAGATTTGAATGTTTCCAGACTTATGTGTCGGCAGACTTTCTGAGATAAACCTGAAAGAAACCATTGGATTAGTAATTGTTCATCTATAACATAGTCCAGCTGGCTAAGAAGGTCTTTCCATCTCTTATCATAGTCGCAGACAGTTTCTCCTAGATTCTGTGATGTTGTTTTTAGTTTTTTCACTGCCAAATGTTTTGCATCTGGAGATTTGAAAAATGATAGAAATTGCGCTTTGATCTCGGGTTTGGTTGCTCGAGGTTGTATTTTATAAAAGGTCATATACCAAGTTAATTCTCTTTTCCTCAAGGCACCAGAAAACTGTGCCATCTGTCTATCTTCATCCATAACTTGGTTAGCCTCCCAAGTCGAATCACAGATGAACCAGTATCGTCTGGGGTCCTCATCCCCCTCATATAGAGGAATGTGTGCTGACCCGTGACCCATGTCAGAATCACTATCACTAATTTCAGGAGATGGAGGTGGGGGTGGGGGTGGTGGGGCTATTGGCTTATTCATCTCTGCAGAACTATGGTTGACAAAACTTTCGTTCCCATCGGTTGTCGATTCTTCTTCGACTAGTGCTCGGTTAGTGTTGATTTCTCTTGTCAATGTCCCACTACTACTATTTGTCCCCAGTTCTGAATGTTCTGTGTCCTCCAAAGCTGTATTTGGTAGGGGGGTGCTCCTTCATGTGTCAGTAAGAGTAAGTGGATACTTCGGTTGGATGGTACCACTTGAAAGGTAACCCAATTTCCTTCCTTTGGTCGATGGATAATGAGGTGTCTTTGAGTGTATGTCTTGTCGTCTAGTCGACTCCATATACCAAAGTCACCAGCTCCTAGTCAGAGGTCCTCTTCGACAATAGTTTGTATTCGGGTACGCTGATTCAATGGAGAGATAGTTGTTCCTTCATGGGGAGCTCTTAATTGGAGAGCTTCTGGTTGCTCTATCCACAATTCTTCCTCCATAGGGGAAACCTCTTTTTCCATGCCTTCTTCTTGTCAGTCATGACCCAACTTTGGCAGATTTATTTCCTAGTCGGTCGCCCTAGGACTCCTTCCTCTATGTAGCGCTAAGGCTCTTCTTCTTTCTTCCCTCCTTTGTTGTCTCTCTTCCCTCTCTATTTTCTAAATGTCCGACATACCGTTGTGTGATACTATTTTCTTGATTTACCTTTTGGTCAACTTCTCATTACTGGTGAATGGTATCTGCTTCTAGTCGACTAGAATCCACTCCACTTTATCTCAACATATGATCAGCTACCCCAACATACCCTACCCGATGCTTTTAGAAAGCCCGGATAGTTTGGACTACTTGCCTAGGAAGTATTCCCACTCCCTTTCTGCAATGAATTTTTCCCACCTCTTTTGCTTTTCTGACTAGTTAGATTTTGATGGCGGTCCGTGAAGTGATGGATGAGGTTTGAAAATATGACCTACTCCCTTCTTGATCAGAAATTTAAATAGCAAGGTCAGTAAGGAGCACAGAAATTGCTCAGTGAGGTCTATGTAAAATTTCTCTTTGACGGTTTCCACCGAAGTTCTGTCTTCTATTGTTTGCTCCTCATAGAAGTCGTCGACGATTTTCTTGAATCACTCTGATAAGTTTGTTCTTCCTCCTCAGATCAGTTTTTCGAGCAACTGTTGGTATTTAGTCCCTTCCGAATTTTTCATCCAGGAGTTTCTTTAGAAGTTGGAGCACTGATTCTACAAACTTCTCATGTGTTTCTATAAAGAATCTTGCTTTTGCTTGTGCAATTGTTAATCTGTTCCTTTGTGCATAATTCTGCAAATAATTTGCAACTTTACGTTCCCACCAGTCCTTAATCTCCTGTTTTGATATCATCTCTTTGCATACATCTTAGACATGTACTACTGGCAACAGAACCAATGTTGTAATATCACAGATCACATAAGGTTACCAATAATACATACTAAAACATACATATATGACAGAGACAAGAGATAAGAATAAGTAGGTGAATTAACAAAATATATTACATGAATGGGTCCATACAACATAGAGAACTGAATCGAGTTCTCATCTAGCTCAAAAGCCTAATATATATGATTACAAAATAGTTACAAAATAATTACCTGTCAGTTTGATGAACTGACACGACCTTAGGTGGCCGACCTAATCTCTAGTTTAGTCAGCTGACTGAATTAGTTGGTTGGTCGAGTAAGTTGGTTGATCGAATTAGTTGGCTATCGTTCAAGTCGACTTATCGACTTGCTCCTCCAACACGTAGAAACCATCTGCATGACCAAAACATGGTATAAACAGACGTGGACACTAAGCTCAAAACCATCTTGAAAATACTAAAATCACATTGAAATCCAAGCAATATACATATATACAAGATACTATCCAAGAAATACCTAGGCATAGTACCTTTTCAGGTACAAACCATTACGAGGTTTCCCCAAAGGGATTCCATCATAATCAACGAGCTTATAGGCTCCTTTCTCTAACACCTTAGAAATGACGAAAGGTCCGTACCACATGGACTCGAACTTACCCTTCCCTAGTTTGTCATGTCTCTGATCATAAGTCAATATTAGGTCACCCTCATTAAAGACACGAGTTTAGATGGATTTATCATATTGTGCCTTGACATGTTTCTTATGTTCCTCATTAGCCAAGGCAGCATCTCTCCAAGTCTCGTCAAGTTTACTCAAGTACAAAAATCTTTCTTCCTCTATGGAAGTGTCTGGGAGAAGTTTGACGGCAAGTTGTAAGGATGGAATCTGACATTGAATTGGTAAGACAGCTTCGAGTCCATAGAGAAGCTGGAAATGCGTGAAACCAGTGGCTGTTTTCATAGAAGTCCGATAGGCCCAAAGAGCAGAGAAAAGAACGTGGTGCTAGTTGCATTTATGATCTCCAACCATCCGATGAAGCATAGTTTTTAAAAATTTGTTAATGGCCTCTACCTGACCATTATCTTATGGATAATATGGCGTAGAGTTTTCATGGTGAAAACCTAGCTTGGCATTTAGTTCCTCCATCATTTGATTATGGAAATGGGATCCGTGATCAATAACGATGGACTGCAGGACTTCAAATCTAGCTATGATATGATTGAATAGGAAGAGAGCGGTGGTCTTACCATCTTCAGCATATGTAGGCATGGCCTCAGCCCATTTTGTGAAATCGTCAATGGCTGCGATGATGTAACCATGCCCCCCAACTGAGGTAGGATTACAATGCATGAAGTCAATCCCCCATTTGGTGAATGGGCCAACGACAATGATGGGGTGTAGCAGAGCAGGATGGGTGCACTTTTTAGGATAAAAGTGTTGACAAGGTGGGAATCTCTTAATAGCCTCATGATAGTCTTTGAAGAAAGAAGGCCAGAAATAGCTAGCGCGAAGGATTTTCTGGGCTGTAGCCATCCCAGATAAATGACCACCACATGCTCCAGAGTGGCAATCATTCAACACATGTTCAGCCTCCTCATGGGTGAGGCATCGACGGAGAATAGAATCAATCCCATGTCTATACAAGGTATCATTTAGGATGAGGTAGTATTTCGCATGGTGACGGATACGGCAACGATTGTCACAGGATAAATGTGGCTGAAATCGTTGTGTTTGGAGATAAATAAGAAAATATCCATACCAAGGGTCGGTAGTGCTAATCAGGAACATGAATTCATCTAGAAATGAATCATTGGGCTTAGATTCGGTCAAAGCACAGGGAAGATCACACATGAGCTCGACAAATACCAAGGATTTCTTTGATGTGGATTTGGAAAATTCTAGATCAAAATCTTGTAGTATGACTATCCATTGAGAGTACATGCCCCTAAACACTTGACGAGTCAAGATGTAATACATAGGGTTCTGGTCTGCCAATACAGTGGCAGTGCAGAGCAGAATGTAGTGACAAAACTTTTGTACAGCAATGACCGTGGCCAATGCTAGCTTTTCCACACATGAATAGTGAGTTTTGGAATCCATAAGATTCTTACTGGCATAATAAATCACGTGCTCCTGGTCGTGGATATTTTCCTGCACTAAAACCATAGCGATGGTAGTAGCGGAGGCAACAATATACAGAATAAAGTCCTTTGAATAATCCAGGGGGTGTATCATGGGTGAATCAGTTAGAGCGTGCTTATATCAAAGGCGTATTGGGCTTGGTCATCCCAAAAGAACGGGGTGTTCTTCTTTAGGAGAAATATATAATTGTGCATTTTCTTTGCGAAATTGCACACGAAACGGTGGAGAAAGTTTGGCTTCCCTTGCAAAATTTGGAGTTCAAGAAGATTAGTTGGGGCTGGTAAAGCTAAAATGGAGACCATTTTCAAAGGATCAATCCAGATGCCATCTTTGGATACCACAAAACCTAGCAGACGTCCCGTCTCAACGCAAAAAACACATTTATGCGGATTGATCGATATATTATAATGATGGCATCTTAGGAATATCTCTCTAAGATGACTAGGATGGTCCTCCCATCACTGTGAATGAGTAGAGAGGCTTTCAAGGTATGGTTCAACAATATGTTTAATATTGTGAAACGCATAGGACATTGCGTGCTGGAACGTGGCTCCAGCGTTTTTCAAGCCAAAATGTAACTTCTTATATGCAAAGGTTCCCCATGGGAAAATGAATGCCGCCTTATGCTGATCAGAGGGTAATATCTCAATCTGATTATAACCAGAGAAGCCATCCATAAATGAAAAGATGACACTTCCAGCATAGTTGTCAATAATCTGATCGATATGCAGAGTAGGAAAGTTGTCCTTGGGACAAGCTTGATTCAAATCCCTAAATTTGATAAATACTCTAACGGTGCCTTGCTTTTTATTGACAGGGACAATGCTCGATACCCATTCCGTCATGGGTATAGGATAAATAAACCCAGCTTTGAGAAGTTTCTCAATTTCAGCTTTAATAGCTGCGGCTTTCCGAGGATGGACTTGCCTTATTTTTTTCCTGACAGGTTTAGCCGTGGGATAGGTTTTAATCTCATGGACAACAATGGATGGGTCAATCCTCGAAATCTCTTCATAGGACCAAGAAAAAATATCATGGAATTCTTTGAAAAGTGCCTTGTATGCTTCAGATTCATCTGTCGAGCAGTTCTGCCCAACATGAACATACTTGATAGTATCAGGATTGGCTGATATGTCAATCAGATTCATCTAAGTAATGTTGCAAAGGTTTCCTTCAGAATCTGTATCTTGCAACAATATGGGACTTTGGGGTACGTTGACAATATCAGTAGGAAACAAGGATGCATAATCATGGCTAACTGAACTAGTGTTGGGGAGGAACATGGATCTATGATGGCGATCCTCCCAAATGGACTCGTCCATATTCATGATCTCCATAATGGACTCATCAGAAGGAAAAGTCTAAGAGAGATAATCTAGAATGGGAAGAGAAGGTTCTAACCAGTACGGTAAATGGTAAGGATCCGAAGCCACTAGATGAAGGTCATCAGTGTGATCATCGGAAAAGGTTTGAATGGTGTCATACATTGCTTCGTGTGGACTCAACAAGGAGGACTCAACAACTTGTTTTCCTTTAGGCTCATAATCAAATGAGGCGATCACATGGACTGTCGCGGTATCCATGCTAGGAGGAGTGGATGGAAAAATCCCCATGAGGGATGCATCCTTCAACATGCGTACCCCAATCAACTGGTAAGGAGGAGGGGACTGGCCTAACATGGGGATGTTATTAGCTGTGAAGGTAGTAACATTCGGTGTACAGAAATCAAGCTGGTCAATGGTAACAATTCTCCCTCGATATAGAAATTGGACTGTTCGGAATACTGTTGAGGCGACAACAGTCATGGCATAGAACCAATTTCTTCCTAGAAGGAGGTTGTAATATAAGGGGGCATCTACCACTTCTACTTGAATGGAAACAATTCCCCCCCCCAGCTCTACCGCTAGGGTTGATATGATACCATGGGGTTGGAAACCCCATCCGTCAAAGGACTTAAGGGTCATAGGTGATGTTACAAGCTCAAGAGATCTGAGGGCCTTCCAACAAGATAGAGACAAAACTGAGGTCAAAGCTCCTTCATCTAGTACTGTTCGAAATTTTTTCTTTCCCACTACTTTCATAATGATCTGAAAAGCAAGTTTATGAGTTAACCTAGACTCATAGGTCTCAACATTGAAATGAATCAAGTTAGTATTATCCGGGTCTAAAGCTCCTAATGCTGTCAACAAGTTTTTGCATTATGTAGGGAAACTTTGGATTACCTCTAAGGTAGACATTGCACAAGGTTCCTGAGCGAGATCTTCAGCTACATTATAAAATTGAGCAGCTCAGGCATTGGGATTAAAGACATCCTTTCGAAGAGTGCTCTTGGGTGGATGCAAAATCATGTCGAGAGTAGGCTTCTAGATACATAGGGGGACAATAGATGAGGATTCAGGAGAACTAGTAGAGGGAGATTTACCTGAAGAAGAATGATCTTCTTTTTTATCTAGGGGTTTGTCATAATTCTGACTTCAAGTTTGTAGGTTAATGGTATCTGAGGACATCATACAAATTTCCTCTGATGAACTAGAGTTACCCTAATTAGACATGTGGTCTATCAGTTGTTGCTGAGAGGGAAAAGGATCCGTGAGTACTGCGGGTGTGGGATTTGTTTTCAAAAACTGGGAGATTTTGTCCCGATGAGGACACTCCTTTGAGAAATGGTCACCTCTGCATAGCAGACAGGGATATTTTCCCTTTCTTTTCCCTTTATCATTATCACTGTTGGTTGGTCTTGGATTCTCCTATTGGTTTTCGGGTTTTTTATTTCTATTTTTACCCTTCTTTTTATTATTGCCTGAGGTTTGAGTACTTTGAATAGAATTGACCTTGGTGAAAACCTTACCAGTCGAAGGAGTAGGGGTGGAAATCTGGGGTTAATTTGCAGGTTTCACTGTTGATGGGGATTGGATTGAACCAACAATCCCATCAATAGGTACTTGTGCTGGTGGCTTGGAAGGATTGGTGCTGGGGCGAGGACCTTGAGGAATCAGGTCATAAAGAGTTCCAGACTGGGAATAAACCAAGTCTAGGTACTGAGCCCGACTAATAGCCTACTCTTCAGTAATGGCACTGCCCATGGCCACATCTCAGGAAATAGGAGGCAACAAATATTTGGCAAACCAATCAACTAATAACTGATCCGGAATAGGGGCCTTAATAAGCCTTCTTTGCCTTCTCCACTCATGGATATGATCGGATATGTGGGTGGAGGTGTTCTGTTGCAGAGAATTTAAGAGATTAGTACCCGTTTCATAATGAATAGGGAGCTTAAAGTGTGTATGAAACACAGTTGCCAATGAGCCAAAATCCACAAATGAATGTTGTGGGAGTTCAATGTACCACTTCCCAGCTGTACCGGTCAAAGTTCGCTGAAAAAGTCGTAACCGAATTGAATCATCCATGAGGGATTTTGAAGAACACCACAAATGGAATTTCATAACATGGTTCTTTGGGTCGTCTCCCCGCTTCCCATTGAATTTTGGGATGTCTGATGGTAAATTTACTGGAATAGGAGGCTGCGAGGGATTGTGTCGAATGGGGTCATTAATCAACTTGGACAAATATGGTAAGTCCAAAGTTGCTAGGAAAGGTAACTGACGGTTGGGTTGTACATACTGGTAATATTGATATGACATATAATTACAAGTAGGACCATACATGGACTGAAAGACAGGTTGCTATGAGGAAGAAATAATAGAAAATATGCCCGCAGGGGGTTGATTTTTGGGATTAGGACCGCTAGGGCCTCTAGGAGGAGGACCGCCAGAGCCTCCAGGACCACCAGGACCACCAAGACCACTAGGACCACCAGGAGGCAAACCACCAGACCCTCTAGGGCCACCAGGAGGTAAACCTCCAAAGCCGCCAGAACCATTAGGAGGAGGGACACTAGACCCTCCAGGGCCTTTAGGAGGAAATCCACCAGGCCCCCTAGGACCATTAGGACCATAAGGACCATAAGGAGGAAAGTTGCCAAATCCTCCAGGACCATTAGGCTCCCCAGGGGGAGGACTTTAATAAGGCGGTCCTCCGGCACCTCCCACAGTATTTATAGGTATCCCCCCCATAACTGGCATGTAGGACCACTTGGGTTGCCCCCATGGCGTAAAAGTATTACTAGGGTATGGAATTCCAGCATAAGGCATCCCTGTAGGATTGGGTGGATGATTAATGTTACCTACAGGTATTTGATAACCATAACCTCTAGAAGATTGAATGGTTATAGGTTGTGCCCCCAAGGGCTGACCTGAACTGGATGGGGGATTAACCACATTAGTATGGGTGGGAGGGACATAAACTATAGATGGTTCTATATTAGAGGTCTGCCCTTGACTAGGTACGATTTTGGTGTCAGATAACGTAGGTTGTGCTAGGGGTTTCCCCCTGACATTAGAAGGTACTGACGAAATAGGAATTGAAGGTTGGGCCCCATGTGTAGAAGACCTGGGAGGATTTGGAATAGACATAACATGGGAGGTTATGGGGTTGGTAATTTAACCTGGGTTGTGTGATGTTAATACATGATCTATAATTGGTTCAATGGGTCTCATAGAATCAGAAAGTGAACAATATCCCACAGGAACAGATGTGGAACGTGATGGTATTGGGCCTAATAGTTCATCTATTTGCTTGTCAATCTCCTGTGCATGGAGAATGGTAGCACGGTATTGCCTACGTTCTTCTTCATCTTTAGGAGAGTTTAAATGGGTGCCAAATGAGGCAATGGCCTGTCCTATAGAGGTATCCCAAAATGGAGCATTAGGACCATAATCTGGATGAGTAGTATCATCAACATGACCTTCAGTGGGAGAATGGAATGAGGTATTTCCCCGAGAAGGTTGTTGGACCAAGGGAGGTGAGTGTGAAGAATATGGTCCTCCACTTTCTGGAACCACATTATCTCCCACTTGGGAGGTGGTGGCATCTCCTTGGTCGATAGCTTCCATTGGAGTTTCTCCTGAACCAGGAATAAAATAAAGTGTTAAGCCCCATACTCTTCTGGACTATCTTAACTTAGCCAGTTTGTACAGTTCCTATCTAACCTAGGGTTTGAAAAACTAGAAAACACACCAAAAATTTCCCACAAGCTATAGGTCAAAACAAGCACACTTAAAATGATAGGAGTTCAAATAGTCAGGTCGCTCACCAAGACTGTGAAAAAGGTGCCACTAGTGATATACCTCGAGGGTACGTGCGTAGTAATCTCCCTCAATACTTTTTTTGGTGTATGGCTCCAAGCAAGACGACCAAAGGGCTTTTCTCAGATAGATAAGGTATCCTAGTGGGTTCTCCTGATATACTCAAGGTACGTGGGAGCTCGAATCGATAGTAGTGATGTCTAATGCATAACCATACACAAGGGGCCTTTCGATATACAATCAAGTACGTGAAGTACATTTTTATATACCTCAAGGGTACGTGAAAGGCCGTTCGATATACCGATGGTACGTAGAAGAACCGCGTGAGTCCCGGGATGTAATGCAGACAAATAACGATAGCTCCTACGCTTAACGACGCCCGAACATGTCTCTAACCTATCACTCCAATTGCTATGTAAATTTTAACCTATAACTACCGTTAATTTTAAAGTGGACGGTTAGGTGAATACATGGTGTTTTGACAGAAAAGTAAAACCATGCAATATGCTTATGCAAAATATTTCACTTTACCCTTCAATATGCCTACTTACAGGAGGGAAAGAGAGTATTTTCTTTTGTTTCAAAACCAAAAATATTTCCAAACAACAGTCTTTGACACAAAATCAAAGACAAGCAACACTTTCCAAATTGATTTCTCTTTTCTGAAAGGAATGAGAAGGGGAAGAATCTATTTTCCTAAAAGAAAAACAAGAAGCACACTACATGCAAATGCACTCTATTTTCAATTTTCTTAAAACATAGGCAAATCTAACTTAAAACTACCATTTTATTTATTTATTTTGACAAGATAGTACTAAATGCATAAGAGACGAAAGAACATGAAGAACCTGAAAAATTGTAAAGCCAATCAGAGATCCAATGTCCAACGCTCAATGATGATAACCTAATCTCAGTCAAAAATTTTCTTTTTTAAAGGAAGAAAAATAAGTTTTCTATGAAAACAAGAAATGAAACCTAGAAGTTAATTCAATGTCTTTCTTTCAGTCTATATCACAGAGATGAAAAGAGATCTTACTAACACCCTAAGCTTTTCAAAAAACAAGAAATACTTCGTAATCAAAACCAACAAGCACCAAAGTGAATGAATAATCAAAAGTCTAACCTAGCTTTTGAATTTCCCAATCAAACCAGTCATTAACCATAAAATTCCAAACCACAAGCATCAGATTCTGACACACAAGCCTGAAAGAAAATCAACTCAAATTTTTTACAAAAAAAATGAGAAAAAGGAGGTCTTGGAATGAATCCTACCTGGCACCATGCTTCTCAGGTATTGACAGAGGGGTTCTATCCCAGCACCGCTTCTCGCCAACAGAACTTAGGTGGTGGCACCACGGGCTACTCACTAGGTTCAGGCGGTGGCACCGCTTCTTTCCCACTGCATAAGGGTGGTTCCCTGTAAAATTCCAAGACACATAGAGAACGACAGACTAAGTCAGAAAAAGACTAGATCAAGGTAAAAATTGATAGATTGAGAGTGAGAAAGAGCATAAAAGGTTGAAAATAATTCAGATCTAGATAGATCTGGAAGTTTCAGACCAAAATCCATTGAGTCAGATAGCAAATCTAACTGAAGAGAGTTAAAGAAGGAGACTGGATTCGGATAAGAGTTGAAAGACTGAGGAAGATTAGACCAACTGATACATATATTCATTCCCCAGTGGAGTCGCTAGATTTGTTAGCAGGAATATTTCACCTTTTGCGGACAGACGTTGTTCCTCTGGTCTGAATGGTTCAGATCTGAAACAAATGAACGACAAAGGATGAAGACCCTCCCTAGATATCGTAGATACCTGGAATGCCTGCTTCGATATTAAAATTGTGTACCTGTAATCATATTAAACATGCAAACACATAAAATCTACCAGAACATAATCTAGTAATCCATGTCAGTGACTAAGGAATCCAACAACATTTACATGTGAAATCAAACAACAACAATAAAGTGGGACGGAAATCAGCTTTTCATTAAGATTAAAATAGAGCAGTTTACAACCAATTAAGCCTTAGTAATGACATGCATCTCTATGAAACCAAAAATTTCATCCCCATAAGCTCCAACATTTCTCTCTATGCTCTCCAATGGCTTGGGCCAAGTGGTCAATCCAACAGCATAACAATACTTCAATGGTTCTCTCCCTCAACCATGGATATGAGCTTGTATTTATAAGGATCAATGGATAGGAATGGTTGAGAGATTTGTGGATGAGGTGGCCTCTAAGATCCTATGATGGGGGATCTTGAGCTCAACTAACCCACAATGTTAGGGATAAGAGAGGACATGAGGCTCATGATATAGAATCCTCAAGAATCTTCTCTTTTTCCCATTTTACCTAGGGTATTGCTTTTCTCCTTCTATGACAGAGCGGTTCAGGTAAGAAATGCTTATGGATCAAGGGCTATAAGTGGTGGCACTGCTTATGGATAACTAGGAATAGGTAGTGCGAGCAAGGTACCACTCATGGATAAAGGGGAAAGCGCGGTGCTGAGTCTTTTCATGAAATACTGACAATCAACATGGGTTTCCACTCCAAGTGCTGGGATTAAGGAAAAATAGGTATGTCAAAGGTCTTATCACATGACGATGACCAGATTTTGGTATAACAGTACTCTCCTCTACTCGCCACCAGTCCACTTGCTGCGCTAAAGAAGGAGCTATGCACCACCTCTTAGAACCAACCACGCTAAAGGAGCCTGTGTGTACCCTGTCCAATGAACAGAAATAGACTTGTGCTGATGAAGGGAAGATCCTGTGCATTGTCCTGTGATCAGTTAAACGCCTTAATAGTCGACTAAATTTAGAGAGTAGTCGACCACTAAAGGGTTGACTTTCTCATCCCTGTAAACGCTATATATAAACACTTTCTTGTGTAGAGTTAGGAGTTGATCATTTTTACTTGTTAGACAGTCATTTTTTGGAGAAGAACATTGTATTTCTATTCCACCGTTTAAATAAAGAGTTGTATGCTTTGCAGTTGACAATTGCGTTTGAGTAGAAGTTAGCCAGGCACCACCTCTGATTGCTGAGAGGGCCCCTCATCAACAAGAGGTTTCTTTCCTTTTTCTTGTTTATGTCTTTCATCTTTTCTGTTGTAGCTAGTTTAATTTACAATTTGTTTTATCAGTTCATTTTTCTGTAATGCATTTTATTTCTAAAATTAGATAGTTAACTGTGCACATAGTTTTCTTTTGAATTTGTTTTCAGTCATTTTATTTCCAGTTTACTGTTCAGTACTTGCAAACAGATAGAATATATTGCTTTTAAATTCAGTTCTGTTTATTTCCTTTATGTTATAAGTTATAAGTTTATGCAATTTAAATTTCAGTTTGTTTATTAACATGCAATGGTTTCTTTATGTTCATGAATTTGTTTAAGTTTATTTCACTGTTAAATGTGCTTAATAAGTAGGTTTACTTATTACCTTTATGCATTAGATTTATATCTGCATGAATTCAGCTAAAGACTAGATCATTTAGGTTAATTTTTGTCATTTTAACTATGCAGATTGTCATTTGGACAGCCTGTTTAAACTTTCATTCAAGCACCCCTTTCAGACTCACATTTCAGTGTGTCATTCAACCCTTAGTTTCGTTTTTAGTATTTTTAATGTATTTTGAGATTGTTTTTAGTTCTGTTTTGTTAATATTTGAAGTATGATTTGATTGAGATAGTTAGATAATAGTTTTATTTAACATTGAAGTTAAAGTTAGGGTGTTTTAGGTTATCTATTAAAGTTTTATCATTTTCTTTACTTCCTTTCACCTTAAACATGTGTTAAGATATCTTATGTTTTGTTTCTTGAATTTGTTTCTGATTTCTTTACTGATGTATTGTTTTGTGTTTATGCTTTTGTATTGAATTATCTGTGTGCATGTAAAATTCAGTATTGTGTGTGTTATATTTAGCATGTTTTTAGGTTATTCCTTTTTTCGTTGTGTGATTACTGAAAGAGACTTGTAGGACATAATTCAAAGACATTTTTATTAATTTTTCTTCTTGTTTCTTTTTATTTAATTTAATTTATTAAGTTTTCTACTTGTTTCTTTCTATTTAATTTATTTTATTAAGTTTTCTACTTGCTTATTAATTAGCTTTTTCCTTGCATCTTAGTTTCCAATTTAAAATTAGTTGTTAATAGTATCATCTTTTTCAGTCTAAAGTTATTTGCTTATAAAATAAATTGTCAATTATTTAGTTTAATATTTTGTTTCACTTTAATTACTTTAATAATTAGGATTTTGACTCGGTTTTTTCATTTTGAAAGATCTTTCGATCTTTTGTTTGTTAAAATATTTACACGACACCCTCTACCTTCGCATATATTTTGTGTCAACTCTAAGCCTACCAATCCCAGTCGATAATTAAAGATTAGGTGAATTAATTTAGACATTATAACACCCAACAATAATATTGAATCCATATAAAGTTGAACCTGTAAAATATCACTGCAAAACACTAAAACATATGAACTATTAGAATCATGCTTTTCCTCTCAACATGAACATATTTTCAGGGTCCGTCACACCCTCTCCATTGCTCTGAATAAATCCATAGCTAGCAAATTATCATAGGGGACTTCTGTGGAAACCCAGCTGCTTTTGATGTTCGATGGGGAGAAACAAGCATGAAACCTTCATGAGAAGGATTTGATACCATATTAGAATTTGAATGCCATTTAGATATTCAAGAAGATAGTTCTAATAATGTTTGCAGCAAATATATGGATAATGAAGATACAAACTGAACAAAATAAACCACATAGGAATTAGACAAGTATTGCTTAGGAATTTATAGTATCATTCACAAATAATAAAATCCGGTGTTACAATAGTTTACATAGGAAAAGAATTTGAATGCATGACATGCAATTCGAATCCATCCACTGGATCTGACTGTAGCTAACCGACCATCTAACTCATGGTGTCTCAATCAATGTTGGAGTCCAACATATCAACTCCTAGATGTCCAAAAACTCAAACAATCAATGCTAGCTAGTTAACTTAGTGCAACTGAGTGTGGTAGGTGGGAAAAGGCACCTACTCCACATGCATCCATGCATTATATATGAAAAGATTTCACTAGCTAACTGATTGTGAACTAACTGAAAGTAACTAGGGGATAACTGAGATGAACTAGTACTAACTCCAACTAATTGAAGTAGGTTGGTGCTGGGACTCCCAGTGGCTCCTAAAATGTAGGGATTAGTCTAGGAGGCACCCAAATTGATGCATGCACATGCAGTAAGTGGAATTTAACCTCTAGCAGTGTTCCCCACACTCCAGTGACTGGTACATGTGGACCCATTAGACCAAGTGGACACAATGGTACTAGTGGACCCAAATAATTAATTAAGGTTCCTAAGTTAGGATAACTAATCTAATAGATGGTATGGTCAAGGGAGGATTAATAATCCTAACAGCTATAAGGTTAAACTAGAAGAATCAATAGTAAAACTAAGAGGCCAAAGCATAATAATGAGTTGAAAACATAATTATATGATGAATTATTCTATATGAACACATATCTAAAATGTGATCATGTTAATGTGTAGTGCAAAAAAAATACACAACTAAAAAAGAAAATGTTCAAAAGGGAGTTTATATGAAGAAGTTATGGCCCTATTTAGGTTGTCAACAATAATTACACTAAACCCTATGTGAAAACAACATATATCACAGTGTAGAGGACATATAAAAACATTAACAAAATACATAATTAATATGTAGAGCACATAATTTAACTGGAATAAATCCTTTAAAACATTTAATATTCATAGCTCGAAGTAAAGGTGCTAATTTTAGATGCTTAATAGAAAGGATCCCAATGAATGTTAACTTGGCAGTTTGTACACTCACATGGAATCCTTGGCTAATTACATTAAATATAGTAGTGATGATGTGAAAATCGCTCATTGGGCACAATTACTATGTTGCAATATACTAGTTGTATTCAAGTGACATGAAAAGAGTGCTAACATGGAAAGGTATGACTTGACAACCTAGTAGTAGAGAATGACATATCTAATGGGCTTGTAAATGACACATTATTTGGCCCATATTAGTGGCACCTAAATTTTACTAAGGAGATAAAATGATATTATGTTGTGAACCTAATGATATTAAATCACCCTTTCTAAAAGCAGATGCATGTTTGTCTTTAATAATTGTTTTGACATGTGGTTGAGTAATGTTTCCTATTTTTTCTTATTTCCTTTGATTTATTTGATGGGATGTAGGACTAACCTAGGTCAAATAAATATTAATTTGTGGTGGAGTTATAGGTTGAGGTTATCTAAAGGACAATTTCAAGAAATCAACTCAATCCCCCTCAATAAGGTCACTAGACAAACTAGAGTATGATTGAGAAATGTAAGGGATCATGTCCCATCATCATCCTCATGAGCTGCTAGAACTTGAAAAAGGAAATAATTACCATAGAAATTTGAATTCCTAAAGGGGGAATCCAACCCACCAAATTAGGATACACATTTCCAGTAAATCATGGTACAATTTTCATTATTCAAAGAGCTAATTGAAGAGGGTAGTTTGGAGCCTATTCAAGTACAAATATGAGTAGGATGGATAGGGTAGAGGACTATTCTTTTCATTTTTATTCTATTCTCTCTCTTCATCATTTCCATTCATCCCTTGGTAGTCAAGGTGCATTGTACTAAGAGGCAACTTGCTTTCTTGTTGTTTCATGGCATATTTTTAATAAAGAAGACAATGTTGTGTTGTAGCTATAGTGTGCTTATTCAACGAGGGTTCTAGGAGCTTCTTTGGGTTGATACCAATCAAGGGAAATAGCAATAACCATTTTATTCATTTCCTTTATTTTTTATTTGCTTCATTAATTTTGTTTTCCTGTAGTAGATAGTTTATGGTATTTCCTTTACAACATTTTCACAACAATCACTTTCCAACGGTTATGTCATTAATTTTACAACATATTTGAAGCTGTCATGCTTGCATGAGTTTCTATTATATTGGTTTATGCTCTTATGATTCTTCACTTATGTGCTGTGTTGATTGAGTACACTCTTTTATTAATATTTATACCCAACTTAACAGATAGTGACAAGACAATCCTTAGTTCCCTACTTATAAGTTTGGAAAACAGGGCTTGTCCTCACTAGCATGACAAGAAATATGATTGAGCAAAGGAGGATGAATTTGGACATATTTGTCATGTATTTCATTCTCTAGTTAGTTCATGTTTTAAATTTAATTTCCTAAGCAGGAAAGTTTCAAATTATTCCTTTGCAATTGCATAAGTAGTGCACAACGCCTCTAAAATTGTATGAACCTTGGGTAGAAATTTAAAGTTAAGGTTGACGATTTTAAAAATTCTTGTTACAATTTCTATGACCATCAATGTCACCGTTGATTTGGAATTGTTTTTGTTTCTATTAATATGGTAGTATTGCAATGGGGAGACAAAAATCCATGGTTCCGAGCTGACATGGTTAGAGTTGACAAACGTGTGTGGTCAAAGCATGCATTGCAACATGTTGTTGAGTAGTTCATAGGTCAAACATGGTGGGGTAGTCTTGAGGTTCTAGGAAGTGCCAGTGGTCAATGGAGAGGGAGAAAGTTGGGATTTTTGGGATGAGTAGAGAGGATGGAAAAACCATTTTCATGATCAGACTTTAAGAGGGGCGATGACGCCCAAGGTATCTTCAATAAAGCAATGAATTCCAAAATTAAATGAAGGGTGTAGATTCCAAGAAATAGAATTCATGACCTAAAAAGGGTGCATGCACTATACAATAAAGATGAGCGCTATAAATCCCATGAGAATCACCCAATACACATAACCATTGAGAAACCACATTGGAATATGGAAAACCACAAAACTCCATTGAGAAAAAACAAAGAAGTGCTAGAATAATAAAAAACCTCTTGGATAACTAATATGACAAAGGATCGAAGGTATTGAAAAAAAGATCAAAGCCACTATACTAAACCCAAAAGAAATGGCTAGTAAACAGAAAAAGGTCATCATAAAATCCAAAAAAATTGCCAAGAAATTCAAAAGAAATGTGAAATAAATATTGAATGTTGAAGGAAATGAAATGGTCATATTTCTGCCAGGATGTACCAATTTTGTAGAAACTAAGCAACCAATTTTGATCTCCAAGAGTATATCTAAAGAGATCTCGAGTTTTATTTGTAGTTTTGAAAGAAGGAATTTGTAGATCCGTAATCAATAAAGGAGGTTACTAGGTTTGATTGGTGAATTTGAAAGTAAAATGTACAAAATCACTAAAATCACCTTCTTGATCTTAGAGAAGGGCTAGCCTTTTTCATACTTTGATTCCATCTAAAATATTGAAACAGTGAAACAATTGAACACTTTAAGCACTAACTCAAAACATAAATCAAACAAAAGGAACACCGTAATTTACATGGCAAATCCCTCAAAGAGAGAAACATCTATATAGAAAAAAATCATTGCATTGTCCACACATTCCTCCTCACTCTCTCATCTCAATATCTCATGAGGCAATGGTGTAAAACCCATTACATAGGTATTAAGAGAAACCAACACATTAAATGTCACCAACCACATCATGAATACAATCCACTAATAGTACCATGATGGATGATAATTAACCCATGGAGTAACCTATTTTCTCTACATTTTGGACTTTCGAGTGGGTTTTGGTCGGAATCCAATAATTTGTTTTTGGGAAAAATTCAAGTTTGGAAGTGATCAAATTGTATTTTTGAATCTATAAAAAGGTTCAAAACCCTAAAATACCCCCATGGCACCCACATTATGCAATTTCCATAGCTAATGTATGTGATTCTATGATTTTTTAGAGATTTCCAAGATAAGGTCAAATTAGTTACAAGTGTCTACATTAAATGAAGTAAGTTAATAAATGGACAAATTCAACCATTTTTTGGTAAAAAATTCTTCCCAAATTTCAAAAAATGAGTAGATTAAGGTGGAACTTGGAATCCTAAAAAAATACTCATTGAAAATGTTGAACTTATCCACTTCTTAATTCACTTCCACCTTAAATACCCGCTAAATCAATAAATAACTAAAAATATTATTCCACCTTAATCTACTCTCTTTTTGAAAATTTTAAGATTTGTAAATTCTTAAAATAGTTAAGACTCTTAAAGGTAAAGTTCCATGGTCAAAGTTTCCATCAATCAAGTGAAATTATAAGTTTTAACAAAATTCCTACATTTTGGGATGAATTTAGACAAAAAAAGTGGTTGAATTTTTCCGCTTATTAACTTACCTCATTTAATGTTTCCCTTACACGCACACACAATTAAAACATATATATCAAGTGGAAATATAAATTTAAACAAAATTTGTACAATTTTGGGAATATTTTTTACCAAAGAATGGTTGAATTTGTCCACTTAACTTACTCCATTTAATTTCCCTCTCTAAGGGTTTTACCACATAAAATTATGGTGTTCCTTTCAAAAGGAACACAATAAACACAATAATTTATGTGTTAAAACACTCAAAGTGGAAAACATTAAATGGAGTAAGTTAATAAGTGGACAAGTTCAACCTTTTTTTGGTTAAAAAGGGAACACCATAATTTACATGGTAAATCCCTCAAAGAGGGAAACATTAAATGGGACAAGTTAATAAGTGGAGAAATTCAACCATTTTTTGGTCAAAATTCTTCCCAAAATAATTTATATGGTAAATCAGTCAAAGAGGGAAGCATTAAATAGAATAAGTGGAAAAATTCAACCATTTTTGGTCAAAATTCTTCCCAAAATGTAGGAATTTTGTTAAATGTTACAGTTCCACTTGATTGATGGAAAATTTGAGCATAAACCTTTAATTTTAGGAATTATATCTATTTTAAGGATGTATAAATCTTAAAATTTCCAAAAAATGAGTTGATTAAGGTGAAACTTTCCATCCTAAAAAAATACTCATTGAAAAATGTTGAACTTATCCACTTATTAATTTGCTCCTAGAAGAAAATGGAACCACTCACTGGTTATTCACCAAGCTGCTTCACAAAGACTCCGGTCACTCTGTAAGTATCTTCAATATGTATGTTCCTGTTTTGTTCGCAGAGAAAAAAGAATGCTGGGATTCATTAAAGTCTTTTCTCAACCAGCACAAACCTGAAAACTTAATAGTTGCCGGGGACCTTAATGTTACCCTTGCATTGGCTGAGAAAAGAGGGGGTTCGATTGTCCGGGACCCTGCAAGAGAATGGGTGGAAGACTTGATGCTGGACTGGGACCTTGAAGACATCAATCCTGAAAATGGGAAATTTACTTGGACCAACAAAAGGATTGGGCCTGGCCATATTGCTGCTCGCCTTGACCGCTTCCTTGTCCATTCCTCCTTCCTCACTCTTGGTCTCATGGCATCCTCCAAGATCCTCCCGCATTATACCTCTGACCACAAGCCGATCTCATTATCTCTCTACCTTGGGAAAAAGCTAGGCCCCATCCCCTTTCGGTTCAGCCCAATCTGGGTCAATTTGGAAGGCTTCCATGAGATTGTTTCCAATTCCTGGAATGAACCTGCCTTCGGATCCCCTTTATTTGTATGGGAAAGCAAACTCAAAAGACTTAAATCTGCTTTGAAAGCTTGGGCCAAAGGACTTAGTTCCCCCACGGATGAAAGGAAAAGAGCTCAGAAATCCCTGGAGAGGCACCAGCTAGTCTTGGAAGAGTCCCCGGTCACTCTTGCCTTGCTTAATCGGGAGGATGAACTTCAAAGGAACTACCACAAATCTTGTAGAGAAGAGGAGATATACTGGAGAACCAAGTCAAGAACGCTTTGGCTCCAAGCTGGAGATAAAAACACAACCTTTTTCCACAAGCAAGCTCAGGCCAGGCAAATCTTCAATTCCATTAATGAAATACAAATGTAAGACCATGTTATAAAAGATTTCAATGAAATCAAGGAGGCTGCCCATTCTTTTTTCAAAGACCTTTACTCTGCTCCGGACTCAGCTCCGGTGGACCCAAAGTCCTACCCTCTATCAGATATTCCAAATTTGATCAGTGATGATGATAACCAGCTGCTGAACAGACCTGTAAGCATTAGGGAAATCAAGAAAGCCCTGTTTAAAATGGAACCGGACAAAGCTCCTGGGCCGGATGGATTCACAACCCGGTTCTACATCTCTTGTTGGGACACTATCAAAACAAACTTGTACAGAATGGTTAAGAAAGCCCAAAACTGCTCCAAGCTGGGGGGCAGCACAAATTCCTCTTTCTTGGCCCTTATCCCAAAAGAAAAAGGAGCCAAAATTTTCAGTAGATTTAGGCCTATATCCCTCTGCAACACGGGGTATAAAATTGTTACTAAAATTATGGCTAACAAGCTGAAAAACTTATTGCCAAAATTGATCCCGGAAAATCAAGGCGGGTTTGTGAAGGGAAGACAAATTCTGGACAATATTATCCTTGTCCAAGAAGCCATTCACACCAGCTACAGGAAAAAAGAAAAAAGGCATGGTAGTAAAGCTGGATCTGGCATGTGCCTTTGATAGAGTCAGGCATGATTTCCTCTTTGCTGCCATGAGCAACTTTGGATTCAATCAGAGATTTATAAACTGGGTTAAAGCTTGCATCTCTAACCCCTGGATTGCTCCTTTGGTTAATGGATGGCCCACCAGCTTCTTCAGAGCCTCAAGAGGACTGAGGCAAGGCTGCCCTCTTTCCCCTGTGCTCTTTGTCCTCCAAGCTGCTGTTCTAAGCTTCCAACTGAACAGAAAACTCCAGAACAGATCTCTTTCAGGTATCAAAATTGTCCCTAAGGTTAATGAGGCCAATCACGCCCAGTTTGCGGATGATACCCTGCTTATGGGCACAGCCGACCTCAATACAGCTGGTAAATTCAAAGCAGAACTGGATTTCTACAAAATCAGCTCCGGAAGTGAAATAAATTACCAGAAAAGCAATATCTTTGGTTGGAATTGTACTCCCCAAGAAATGCTGGAGATATCACAGATACTTGAAATGGAAGGCCTTACAGCCTGGGATACTTTTACTTATCTGGGCATTCCAATTTTTAAAGCTTCCCCGAAAGTTACTCATTGGCTGCCCCTGTTGGATAGGCTAAAAAATAAAATCCAGGCATGGGGAGCAAAATGGCTCAACAGAGTAGGTAAGGTAATCTTGATGAACTCTGTGTTAGCCAGCCTTCCCATTTTTCAATGCTCAGTCCTCCTTGCTCCCAAGACCATTAAAAATAAGATTTCTGAGCTGCTCCATCGATTTCTCTGGGAGGGTGGCAGGAATAATGATAAGAAACTGCATCTGGTGAGTTGGGACAAGGTTATGAAGCCCAAAATGGAGGGGGGGCTTCAAATTAGAGATGTGTCAATCCAAAATCTGGCCATGGGTGGCAAGATCCTTTGGAATATGATCACTGGGAAAAGAACCTGGAGTAAACAAATTCTCAAGAAAAAATATTTTAAAGGAGATAGGGAAAGATGTTTGGAAAGGGACACAAAAGTGCAGAAGGGGTCCCCAATCTTCTTGCTCTGCAAAAAAGCTATCCCGTATTTCACTTCAAAGCTCACCTGGATCCCTGGGAATGGAGCAAAAATCCAGATCTGGAATGACTCTGTTCTTGGAGAACAGCCTCTTCATGAAGTCCACGAATTGGATAATATCAAAGCTTGGCTTAATGACAATAATCGCACCACTCTGTGGGACATATCGACCTGGGGAAGTGATGAAAACGCAGCCTGGGAAAGCTGGAACTTGGGTGATTACCCAATCGATCTTCAGGAGGAAGTGATGGATCTGCTTGATCACCTTCAAGGGAAAACGCCCATAAGTGCCAGAGCAAGAGATAAACGTGGCTAGGGCTCACGTTCTGGAAAATATACTGCTGCTGATGGTTAGATTGCTATTCAGGCGATTCCTTGGGCCTCTCCAAATCCAGCACCGTGGAAATCCTTGTGGCATTACCAGTCAATTCCAAAAATTGATATTTTTATTTGGACTGTGCTCCACAATGCAATTCTGACCACAGACAATCTAAGGAGAAAAGGCTGGGCACTGCCTTCTCCCTGCCCTCTATGCACCAGCGCTGAGGAAACAGCTGATCACCTTTTCCTCTTCTGCGACTTCACTAAGGAAGCCTGGAAATCCATGCTCTGGCCAATCGCTGTCTCTTTACCTGGCACATTTTCGGAGCTCATCAGCGATTGGTCTGTTCTATCTCCCTTCAGCTTAAACAAAAAAATCACTCTCAAAACCATTTGGATGTGGATTCCAAAATTTTTATGCTGGAAAATATGGCTGGAAAGGAACAATAGAGTCTTCAAAGAAACCAGCAGACTCCCTCTTCAAGTGGCTGTTCAAGCTAAAATCATGCTATCAGAAGCTCTGAATTGTAAGCCTGGAATAAGCAACAAGGCCACCATCTCTGCTGAAGAAGAGCGCTGGGTGAAGGAATTTCATCTAAATCCTCAAAGCAAAGATACCAGTAACCCTCCTCAAACGGCGAATTGGGAAATTAGACTCGAAGAACAGGAATTTATAAAGTGGAGATCTGCTCTTGGCGAATGGTGCTTGTTCTTTGACGGGGCCTCGAAAGGGAATCCTGGTCAAGCTGGGGGAGGAGGCATCATTATTGAACCTGACGGCAATCTCCACCTGTCCTTCGCCTGGGGTCTTGGGCACGCCTCAAACAACAAGGTTGGGTATCTGGCTTTGTGGCAGGGCCTAATTCAAGCGAGAAAGATGAATATTCAAAAGCTCTCTATTTTTGGTGACTCGAGATTAATTATCAAAGCTCTCTGCTCTAAAAAAATGCCAACGGACATCAATCTTGTCCAAATCCACAGGAAAATTCTTCTCCTTTTGTCTCATTTCAGATCTATCAAAGCCCATCATGTCTTAAGGAATTTAAATAGCCTGGCGAATGCTGAAGCTAACCAGGGCACCCTGCTGAATAAAAACCAGCTGATAATTAATGGAGATCTCTCAAATGTCAGGATTCCCTAAGGCTAAAGCTGATTGCTGTTGTTTTTTGATCCTTTGAGTCATGCTGGCTTTCCAAATGAGTTCAAGTTCAGCTTTTGTCAAAAACAACAAACTGAAGAGGAAGTTCAGTGTAGAACACCGGAACAAGCATTGTAAGAATCAGCAGTCTTTTTGCCAGACCATTAATAAAACTCTAACCGTTTTCGTAAAAAAAAAAAAAAAATTTGCTCCTACATTAAATATCCACTAAATCAATACATACTAAAACAAAATCATTCACAATTAAAACAAACACACACACTCACACACACATGTATGGAAATCTAGGGAATGTGTACTCTCCTTGCTCGAGGCTTAGGTGACGAATATGATTGCGACATTGATGCAACCGAGAATTCAAACCAAAGAAGGAGAACATAATACCGTGAGAGAAGTAGAGAGAGAGAGAGGACATGCTTCCCACACTCTGATGTTGCACAATCTTATACATTTGTCCACACAACATTGATTTCAATAAGTGATCACATGCCTATACTCCGATTTGGATTTGAAAGAATCACGTAATAAAATGTGGATTAAATTTCATGGAGGGTAACCAACTTGCAAGTTACCGCTTTTTGACACTATATGGCCATACGGGAGGATCATGCCCATATTGGGTTGTATGTCAACTATGGAATTGATATGGTATGTAGTGGCCTTAGATAGGGTTTCATGATTACTGTAAACCACTTGGAGTCTAGATTTCTTCAGAAAACCTTAGTACCAACTAAGATATAAAAATGGGAACATTTCTCTTTTTTCCTTAGTTTTTAGATATTTGGTTTTGTTTTTTATGACCAAAAGGGGGTCTCCTATGGGGCCTCCTAGACCCCGTAGTTGTCCATCTGGTGGTCGAGGGACATATGCTTTTTATTCCTTTTGACATTGATGGGACCCATAAGGGATCATATCATAGTCCATTAAATAGATCTTGAGATATGAGATCTAGGGTTTGGGTTAATCATGACATATTGGTTGATTTTACTTGTAATAGGACTTCTAGCTCTAAGCATTTCATTATTTATAGGGGGCCTTATTTTGCTAATATTGGGAAACTTGATTCCTTTTTAGCTAATAGCCATATTCCAGAGCCTCGTCCCAACAGATTTGGTGAACAAGAATCTCTTTCAAGTGATTAATTTTAGAGATTAAAACTTCATGGTGATCAAGCCAGGGATCGCAGATACTTAAAATGCTAGAAGGTTAAACAAGGTAAATCATTGTGTGTTCTTGGAAATGAAATTACTCTTAATATGGTATCCAACCTTTCTGATAGGGAATTATTGGGGAATTTTGAATTCATTAAAATGAACAGGAAGGATATTCTAGATTGGATCTCGAAGAAGTGGAAACCTATTATCGATTACGCTTTGAGAGTCACTACGCTGGTAAATGGATGTGTGGTTGTTCATTTCCTCTTAGAGGATGACCTGGATATTTTGTTAATAGATATTGGATCATTGGTAAAGGCTATTTGGTCTTATGCGAATGGCACTCGGATTTTAATCCCATGAAATAGAAATTGAAGCGACGAAATTTATGTGTTTTTCTTCTAGTCTTCCTTATCCATTGTTGGTCACTTGAAGCCTTCAAGGCCATGGAAAATTGCATTGGGAAGTTCATTCTGGTGGAGGAGGATACTCTTACGGCCACAAAGAATATTATTCCTAAGATTCTAGTAGATATGGAGGTATCGATGGGCTTACTTGATGAAATTAAAATTCAGTGGGATAGGGGATCTTTTATTCAACACCTAGATTACTGGAGAATCCCTTTCCGTTGCATTCTCTGCCATGAGATAGGGATTTTGAGGAATAAATGTCCTTTTGATTCTTCAAAGGAGATTAGGGTTTCCTCTAAAACTTCTTCATCACCTGGTGTTCCTACGTAAATGGACAATAAACTCAAGTATACTTTGACTTTGGATGGAAAATCAATTCCTTGTTTCTTGGGAAAGTTTCAAAATTCCTTACCTGTTTTATTAAAATTTCTATCTAAGGATGATATTTTAGATTTGATTCTTACAAATTTGGGGGTGGGTTCTTTGGAGGATAGGGTTTCATCCAAGGTATGGAACCTGGGGTTCCTTTACAAAAGGATTCTTTTGAGAATCCCCGATTTTTTGGGTTTGAAACTTGTGAGGTGACTCAGGGGTGTAGTGTGCATGATTTTGTTGATAGACCGATTAAATTTGATTCTCATTTACAGAGGGTAACTGGTGTTTCTAAGGATTCCTTCGTCTTAGAATATTAGCCAGAAGGTGGGATTAGTACTTATGATTTCCTTATTTACCTTCCCAACAACCACACATGGATATTGAAATCTCTTCTTCCCTTGTTTTGGATAAATTTGATCATCCATCCCAAGACCCTCTTACTTCTCTGTATGTGATTCCTCCTTTCGATAAGGTGGGTTTAAGATAAGAGCCTCTTTATGTCTTCTTGGGGATTGCAAATCAGGATCCTGAGACTATCCCTATTTATTCCATTCATTTTACTAATGTTACCACTAGAAAAAAAAAGGAAAATTTGGGGCTTCTAATTTCTTAGACTAAGTTCTTCAACAAAAATGTGTCAATCCCAATATCTCTTATTTGTTTACTAAGGGTCTTCCTGGAGAGGGTGGTTCTTCTTCTTCTAGAAAATTTTGGGCACTTAAAGAAAGATCACCCCAAAAGAGGGTTCCTTAATGAATTTGTTGTCCTTCAATATTAGAGGGCTTGGTAGTTCCCCTAAAAGAGATGCTCATAAAATATTGATAGAGGTAATTAATTCTAGGATTATTATGCTTCAAGATACCATGGTTGTTGGAAACTTGGGTTCATTAGTAACCTCACCTTGTCAGATGCGGGATTCGACCTTTGGACGGAGATGAATGTCGAGGGAGTCAACCATTGAAATGTGTTGACCACCAACTAAAATATGAATTGACATTGTCCACTTCAGGTCCTCCATCCCATGACCTATGGACAATTATAACTATCTTGGATTTTTTTAATCCGCCTTTTATGGACCTTTGCTCTCTTTATTGTTGGGTTGGGCCTTTACTCAAACCTATTTATAGATAGCCTTCTTGGCTGGTGTATCATTCACAACACATCATGGTGATCATGGGAGATCATGGTCTCTCACGTGCTTAAGTGCAATTCGGTGTCTTTACATGCCACCATTAATTCATGGAATCTCTTTTCTATTTCTGCTGATTAATTCCTTCTCCAACATGGTATCAGAACTAAATGGTGTTCATGATATAAATTTTTGTAGAATGAGTAGAGTTCTGTCTATGGTTTTATGAGCTACATTTTATTGGGTCAAGGAGAATGGTGAACCATTGGATTCGACCAGCGTGCCCTAATTTTGGCATGATTTGAATTATCTAGTTATTTCAGGATCAAAGCATTGCTAAAAATATATAGGCATGAAGATGTAACTTTCAGGAGGATGTTGAATAGTGTTGTCTATTAGATGATGAGTTCTGGAAACGTCTTGAGTGTTTTTCTAGACTTATGATTCCCTAGTCTATTTTGATGAAGCATATTGAATTGTATTAATTGATAGAGTATCGACGAATGCCATTTTTTTTGGTTTGAATAGAGGTGATCTTATCATGTGAACGATCAGAGGTTGACGCATTGTTCAATTGTTTTTGGATCGATTGACTGAAGGGTTCTATTGGATGGAAAAATTGCATATCGAAGCTGTCGAATTAGCATCGACTAGTGACTTGCACTTGCCTTGATTTCCTTTTGTAATCTACTTACTAAGCCATTGATTATTTAGCTTTAGTTGATAGACATATGCTTGACTTGGTGTAAGTCAGCTAGCAAAAATCGATACATTTGTGCTTCACTTGTGCATTGAAATCCTATTGAAAATGGGTATGATCACCGACGATGAAGCTTTGGTTTTCTAGATATTGCAAGAGATTTGTGCAAACAAGGCCATTGCCTTAGAATAATCTCATAACTGACTTCATAAAAAAATAGAAGAATTGTAGAGTTACAGACTGAGAATCAATGACTGAAGAATGATTTGGCAACATCCCATACCCGGATGGAAGAAGAGGTTTCCCTACTTCAAACTAGTTTTTTGTAGCAGTTTGATGAGAAACATCGACATATTTATGTGCTAGATAGTACCATGTAAAGCATTTTCTAGAATTTGGTAGAAGAATTTGAAGATAAGTCTGAGTTGGTTGATGAATTGGAAACATAGGTTAAATCTCTTTCTCACGAAGATATTGATGGCTTGAAAATGAAGATTTGTAGACCGGAGTCAAAGAATGTCCATATGACTAATGAGGCTTCTCATTTGTAGGCCTATGTTGACGAGCTTCATGAAGAAGTTCCCCCTCTTCAAGAAGACAATAATTGTTTGTTTGAAGAATATCAAACTTTGAAAGAAGATTATGATGCTATGTTGTTGGAGTTGATTGAGAAGGATGAGGCTATCAAGGGATTGCAGTATTGCAAGCATAGTCTTGAATAAGAGGTGTGTAGACTACAGACTATTGAGAATAAAATTGTTGATCAATGAGCTGACGAGAACAAGTTATTCAAGGTACTAACTTTTGTGTAGAATATTGTTGAGATGACATACTCACCCATTACTTCTTCCACCTTTAATTCTCTTGCTTATAGCCCAGTTATTTGTGAACTAAATTATTGTAAGAAAATATGTTCATGATGTTGTTGTTTCATCACATAATTTGTTGGCTACTAATGATGTTGTTTCTCTTATATTTGATAATCATATTACATGTATTGGGTCTCGATTGTTGAGCAAAATGGGATATACTAGAGGAGGAATTGAGAAGAATGGACAAGGTATTGTTGTTCCTATTTCCCCTGAAATGAAGACATCTAGAGCTGGTCTTGGATATGATGGTGCTACACCTAGTTTTGTTAACACTAGGAAAGTTTTGTTTGTTCCTGGAGCTGTTGATACTGATTCACTTGAATGAATTATGGAAAGTGATGAGATGGATGTCACAGACGAAACAAGAATTAAATATGATTTTAAAGATGACAGTACTGTTGATGGGGAGGGTTGTTCTTATCCTATCGGTGAACCAGAACATGATCTTGCATCCTCTGTTCCGTTAGAACATACATTTATGCCATTTAGACATCCTCATAAAAAGAACCAGAGGAATTTTCCTCGGAATTTGAATTCTTGGAAATTTGGCAACTATTCTTTCAGAACTTTGAAGAAAAGATGTGAAAGATAGAATTGAGGATTAGTGCCAACTGCTCGGATCGATTATGGTTAGATTGATGATTAGCAATGGAATAATTTGAACAGATACTCGAGTAAGTCATATCAATGTATATATTTGACTATACTATCATGACCTTCTCCTCTTGCATGATTTTGATTGCTTTGAACATGGTCGATTGAGACTCGACTAAAAGAGAACAATTGAGCGAGACTTGATCGACGATGGATATCAACAGATGAATCGATTGGTGATGAATCTACTAGAATGGTTGACTGATGGATTGACCTACAATGCTTGTCATACTGACTGGATTAGTTATGGTCGACTACACTTGGAATAGTCATGCCCATCAACTGCAGTATTCAACTACTTTGATTACCAAATTAATTGGTAGTGATCAACTGAGCTTTGATCACTGGTGATCGTTTACTGAGAGTTGCGAATGATATGATTTTCTTCCCAGTTGTTTTTAAGGGGAGGAGAATTGAATATTTGAAGGCCTTTTTATGAGGTAAACCCAACAATTGTTGACTCAACTATTATTGACGAGTCAACTTGACCGACTGAACTTTGTTCAAATGCATTGCTTACAATTTTGTGGGAAACCTGATTTAGTACTATTGGGATTAATTGATTTTTCGATGGACAATGACTGCATTATTGATAGAGAATTCCTACACTTGTTGCACTATTGACAAGTCGACTACTAGATTGGTTCGTTTTGTCTGTTGTTTAGTCATCTAACTAATTGGGACTGTATTTGGACAAAAATATTACACAACATTTGGACAACTGTGTTAAGTTTGATAGAGTACTGATGGTGTTTCAAAATTCTTCGAGGAGTGTTTATTGTACCTATGATTGATGAATTTGGTGTGAAAATTGTGTTTTGATGGTTGTGTTTTATTAGTCTTTGCAGTTCATATCAAATTAAGAGGGGAGTTCTATGCAATTTTTTCTTTCCTTCAAGATGATTTTACGGGGGGTAGGGGGCTGGAGGGGGGGTGGGTGGGGGGGGGGGTTGGAACCTTTGGTTCATTAGTAACCTCACCTTGTTGGATTTGAGAGTAGACTATTGGGAGATCCAATTGCTAAGGGATTCGACCATTGAAGGGTGTCAACCATCGACTAAAATATAAATTAATGTTGTCCACTTTGGGTCCTGTAACACATGACCTATGGACAATTATAACTACCTTGGATTTTTTTAATCCACATTTTATGGACCTTTGGTATTGTGATTGTTGATTTGGGCCTTTACCTAAACCTATTTATAGATAGGATTCTTAGCTAGTGTATCAATCACAACACATCACGGTGATCACGAAGAATCATGGTGCTTGATGTGCTTAAGTGAAATTCAATGTCTTTAGACACCACCATTAATTATGGCCATCTCTTTTCTATTTTTGTTGATTAATGAATGCTCCAAAAATGGTTCCTTCAGTCAAGGGTTGTGATTTTTTAAAAATATTTTCCCCATGTGGAAATGTTGCAGGTTAGATGCCAAAGGGAATTCTGGCTAATTCTTGGTTCCTTGGAATCCAACTTTTGATGATTTCAATCCCTACTCTTTTTTTTCAGGATTATAAATAGAAGGAAGGATTAGAGGATTGGACAAATTTCTTAGGATTATAAATGTGTACGGGATTTAGAACTAGAGACAACATTTTTTAGATTTGATTTTAGTCTCTAGGTTATTGAACGACCCTTCCTTGATAATGAGATGGGATCTCAATCTTACCTTGTCCTCTTCTAAAATATGGGTTTATGGAAATTGATGGATCCTATACTTCGTTATTTCAGGAAAATATTTGAAGAGGAAAAAATATTTGATGTAGCTCCTTTTGTTATGGTCCTTAGATGGACAAATGGGAGACTGGGTAAAGCTGGCATTGCTAAGCAACTCGACATATTTATTATGGAAGAAAAATTTGCACAATTTGATGGGAAGATTTATGTAATATCCCTAATATCCAGTCAAATCAGAATATTATCTCTGATGCAACTTTAATAGAAATTTTATATGAAATTTTCACTGAATCAAAAATATCTTGAGACTAGGAAAAATAAGGGAAAGTGGCTGATGCTTTTTGCAAATAGGGAAATGGGTTGTTGGGAGAAATCAAGGAAAATTTAGGATTGATAAAGTATATTCCATAAAAAATTTAAATCTAGGACCATTTAGGTTTTATAATCAGCTCCGCTGAAACCTACTTCCACGCTTCTGGGTCACCCAACCGTGCAACTAGGAAGACTTTTTCAAATACAATCAATCAGGGGCTTGGGAAAGGTTCAAATGTGTTGAAACAATGGTAATAAGATTCAAAGAAATTTTTAGACATTCAAGAATAATTCTGGAAGGATTTGGGGCTGCTAGAAAAGATTTGGAAAAAATTGATAGTTTTGGCCCGAGGAGACCCTACATAGAGAAGGCTTCCCAAACAGGGTACATCCTCAAATAATTCTTAGTATGAAGGTTGAGATAGATATAGGGGTATGTTAAAAACCTAAAACAGCTTACGAAATTATATTTGGATGCATATATCTCTCAGAATTAATAAAACTGTAAGACTAGTTAAATTTGCCTAGTCATCTAGCAAGGGTGCACATTAATTCATGAATTTCATACTAGAATGAAATAATACCAAAAAATGAAGTTTTACAGAGGTAAATATATCATCATTAATCATATTATAACATTTAAAACTCCTTCCAGGGATATTAGTTTACTCCCATTACATTATACAGTCAAATACCCCACTAGATGGTCACACAAATCACTTCTCATGAGCACTTAATCATGGAAGCTCTATAAGAAAGAATATTACTGTCACGTACATATTAGAATGAGTGGGAATCAACCACAAATGTTGAGATGGACTTTATGGGCCCCTCCTTATCTCAATTCACCTGCAATAACATAGAAGGGGAAAAGAAAGAAGAAGGGGAATGAGAACCTTGGGGCGTATCTCCCAAGAAACTGAGGCACAACACTCAGCAATAAATTATTAGCTTCATAGAAATCAAAATAATTAACATCCAAACTAGTAAATGGATTTAGAAGCATCCTTAAATAACCACTGAGTGACTTAGTTGACTTGTTGTGCAAGTCCTTCACCTGTTGAGCAAATTGCCACTTGCTTAACCCTAACCCTAGTGATGAATTCACCCTCCTTAAGGAAAATGTTGAATTTTTAATACCTTGGAAGTTGTTCCCCCGGGTTACTTTTGCCTAAGTCACTAGAGAAAGGGGTTTTGTAACTTGGACTTTATATTAATGACTTGAGATGAGCATTAAATGCACTTTAGAGATTAAAGTGTACTTTAAGTAAAAATTTGAAAAGTGAGTGAATTAATTTTTATTTTATGTAGAAAAGTGATTTTATCACCGCTCATCTAATATAATCTGGGCCCTTGGATTAGATGGATTTTCACTCACCCTAATTTTTTTTACCAAAAAGGAAAATTTTCCAATTGAAGAGGCACTTTTGCATTTTGAGAGAGAGAGAGAGCCAATTTTTGAGAAAGAGAGAAAAACTTAGGAGGGCATTTTTTCTTTGGCATGGAAATCGAGGTGGAGAAAGAAAACAGGTAGGGGAAAAAATTTCAAGGAAGCAGTGAGCATTAATTTCTTCCTTACCGTACAGTATAGATTCTGTATAGGGCATGAATCTCGAGGGAGAGTTTTTGGGCAGGAAATTCGAGGAAGTGAGTTTGGGCATGAATTTCGGAGAAGGTACAATTGACATGTTTCCCAAGGAAACAATGTACGGTAGAATCCATACATCCTGTACATACGATGATCGTACATTCTTGTAGCATCACAGATATTGAGGAGGGTACAAACCAAAATCTTTTCGAGTTTGCAAATTTCTGAGTTGGCACAAAAATCGAGGCATAATTTTTCCCTCTCGGTTGAGATAAGTTGTGACTGATATTTTTGTCTACTACTGTATTTTTCAAATATAAATAAATATTTTCTCTCTCATAGGTTTTCCTTAGAGGTTGTGGTTTTTCTTGGGTCATTGGACCAAATAGTCTAAATATTTATGTGTGAATGCGTTTTTATTGCTGCTCATAAAAGTTGTAGAAATTCTTCTTTTGTTCCAATCCTATATTATTTATGAGAAATGATCTAATTTGGAAAATAATGTTAAATTTGGTTGGGCATTAAACAATGTTTTAAATGGAGTTGTAAACCAGGTTAGGAGAGTGCTGAAAATTCTACATGGTATCAAAGCTTTGTTAAAGAAGGGCAGACTTTTACACAGTGAAAAATTTCAGACTTCAGTGATTTCATTTGTCAGTGGGAAACACCTTATTGAAACTTGAACTTTGCAGGGAAAATGGAAACATGACTTAGGTTTGAGGATAGGCTTGATGGGGCTAGGAATTTTGTCCCATGGAAAGCTAGACTGGTGCTGATATTGGAGGAAAATGAGTTATGGGATGAGGTAGTTCACAACACTACAACAAATCCTATTGTAGTACCTACTTCCACTGATTCAACAACACTTTATGCCTTCAACAAGGACCAAGGTATTTTTTAAGGATTGTAATATTATACTTAAGTATAGTATTCTAGGCGATTGTTTTAGATTGAAAAAAAACATGTTTATAGATAGGTAGGTGAATATTAAATATGAAACATATAATTAACACTAAATTGTGTAAATTTTGGAGAATATTATGATAAAAAAGCTTATTTTATGTAAATATAGGCGATATTAGAGACTGAAAAGTGAATTTATTTTTTGAAAAAACCTAGAAAATAGCGAATTGGAAAAATTTCGCCACTAAAAATTACCCTCACAAGGACATAAAGGCTAGAAGAATTATCCTAGATGTAGTTAAATAACACGTGATCCCACACGTTTCTAGTAATACTCATGCTTATCATATGTGGGATGCTTTGACCAACTTGTTTCAAAGCTCAAATGAAAATAGAAAGATGGTTTTGAGGGAGAATTTGAAAAGTATTAAGGTTGACAAAGCTGAGGGTGTGATTTCCTACCTTTCTAGGATCTCTCAGGTGAGATATGAGCTTGCAATAGTGGGGTAGGTTGTTTCTGGTTCTAAGCTAGTGCAAACAACTTTGAATGGGGTTTCAAATCCTTGGGATATTTTTTTGGAGGCTATAGTGGATAGGGAGAACTTACCTACCTAGGACAGGACTTGGGATGACTTTGTTCAAGAGGATACCTAGATATGTCTTGTGCAAGGAAGCTCTTCTACTAGCAGGGAGGATGAGGAGAATGTGGCGTTGACTGGAAAGGGAAATAATAATTTCAAGAAGGGCCCCAAGAAGGGGGGGGCTAAGTAGTAGGATGGATATAAGAAGGACTTGAGAACTGTGAAGTGATTTGCTTGTCAAAAGTTTGGGCACTATCCTGGAAAGTGCCCATAGAAGAAGAAGAAGAAGCAACAACATAAAATAGATTCAATAGAGGTTCAGGAGTTTACAACTTGATTTGAGAGAGAGTTTTCTCTCTGTACTGGGCATGTTGATATAGAGAGAGCATCCATCATCACCAGTGCAGATAATGATATTGAGAGCGAGTATTCCTTGTTTGCTGACCATTATTTGAGTGCATCCACCACAATCATGTGGTATATTGATAGTGGAGATTCACGCCACATGACAGGTGCTTGAGAGATGTTCTTCAATCTTTCACAAGCAGGGATTGATGTGTAGGTTGTGTTGGGGGGAGAAATAGTTATCAGAGTTGTTGGGAATGGGACCATCACATTTCAGAGAGAGTCCATGAGTCCCATGATTTTGAGGGATGTATTGTTTGTACTTGGGCTGAAGAAGTACTTGATCTTAGTTTCCATGATCAAGGATATGGGTCTTGGGGTGTCCTTCCTGGATGGAAATGTGCATGTTTTTTCCCAATACTATAGGACCATCTGCCTCTTACACCATTGGATTCAGATGTGGGAAACTGTACAAGATCTTGTTTTAGCCCCATCAATGTTTGACACATTGTAGTGGAAACGAGCTTTGTGAGCTATGGCACAGGAGGATGGTTCATCTACATCATCCATCTTTGAGGATGTTGAGGTAAATGGTTCCAGATTTTCCAAGGTTCAACACTAAGCACAATGATGTATGTAGGGGGTGTTCTTTGGGAAAGTACACCAAGTCTGTTTTACAAGAAGTGATAGCAGGTCAACATGAGTTCTTGATTTGATACATTCTGACTTGTGTGGTCCTATGCTAGTTGTTTCTTTGAGAGGGTTCAAGTATTATGTGACATTCATCGATGACCATTCCAGGAATACCTGGATCTACTTCCTGAAGAGCAAGAAATCTAAGGAGGTATTGCAGAGGTTCCAAGAGTTCAAAACTCTTGTGGAGAACTAGACTGCGAGGAAGATTTGGGAACTCGGATCAGATAACGAGGGTGAATATACCTCCAAGGAGTTTGATGAGTATTGCAGATAGGAGGGAATTTAGAAACAATTGATAGTACCATACACTCATGATTAGAATGGAGTGGCAGAAAGGAAGAACATATCTATTGTTGGAGCATCGAGAGGCATGTTACATGATCACTCACTTCCTTTCTACCTTTTGGCATAGGCATGTAGTACAGTTGTATACCTTCAGAATAGGAGTCCCCATCATGCCATGGGGAACAAGACACATGATGAGAGTTTCATAGGAAAGAATCCCGAGGTGAGTCCTTTTCAGATATTTGGTTTCCTCACATTTCACATGTCCCTTATGAGAAGAGGACAAATCTTGATCCCACAGTAGAGAGAGGGATATTTGTGGGTATGATGAGACTTCGAAGGCCTTCCACATTTATCTTCCTTCTATGAGAAAGGTTGTTGTGATGAGGGAAGTGATATTTGAGGAGCCGGACTTCAGGAAGTCTAGAGAGTCAAAGCAGGGAGAGCAACAGGATCCCACACCTTTGGTAGCTTCACAGGTACCATCAGTGGAGATGACAGGTTCACAAGTTTTTGGGGTTACTGGACCACAGAGTATAGGCACAAGATCTCCAATTTTAGTGGTTTAACCAGCAAGGTGTTTGGGGAAAGGTTTTGGTTCTCAGGTCACAGGTTCACCATATAGAGATACAAGATCATAGGGTTCACTAGCTCCTGGTACACAAGTTTCTAGGCCTTCTACCTCTAGGAGTTCATTGTTGAGGACATACCAATTTGGGAGAAACCTCCAAGTAAGAAGATGATTGTTGCTAATCTTCATGATTCATATCCATCTACATTTGAGGAGGCCTCTGAGTATCATGTTTGGAGAGATGCCATGATTAAATAGTACCATTCCATCATGAACAATGATGTTTGGGATATTGTTTCGAGACCTAAGGGGAAGTAAATGGTGACTTCTCAATGGCTTTACAAGGTAAAGCATGCTGTAGATGGAAGTGTGGAGAAAGGCAAGGCTCCGTTTGTGGTGCGAGGTTTCTCACGGATAGAGGGCATTGATTATGATGAGACCTTTTCATTGGTTGGTTGTTATACTTCTATTAGATCATTGATTTCCATTGCTACTGATATGGGTTGGAATATCCATCAGATGGATGTGAAGACCACATTTCTCAATGGAATCATACATGAGGAGGTTTATGTGGAGCATCCATAGGGATTTTAGATTCACGGGAGAGAGTCTCATCTGTGTAGGCTAAAGAAAGACTTGTATGGGTTGAAGCAAGCTCCTTGAGATTGGTATTCCAAGATAGGCTCTTACTTACCATTAATGGGTTTTCAGAAGAGTGAGGTTGATATGAATCTCTATTTCATCATGGTTGGAGATGATCCACTCATTATTCTGTTGTATGTGGATGATTTGTTTATCACAGGGGGAGAGAGACCTATTGCATTTTACAAGAGAGATCTTGCTTCAGAGTAGGATATGATGAACATTGGGTTGATGCACTATTTTTTGGGATTGGAGGTTTGGAAGGAACCTGGTCATATTTTCCCGGGGCATGGAAAGTATGCAGTTGATATTATGAGGTGATTTAGGATGGAGGATTGTAAGATGATGTCTACACCTATGATCACCAACTGAAAGAAGCTTCATTCTTCTGAGGGATATTTGGTGGATCCCATTGATGTAATTGTAACTTCAAAATGTATTCACTTGTATTTCTTATGTATTGTAACCTGATGTTTATTTCGAGATGTATTTGTAATGTACTTGAGTCATGTCATGCCTCGAGGTTCCTATTGGGAGTTTCTATAATGTAAAAAAGTCATGTCAAGTCAAGGTGGGTAACCCTCCTATTGTCTAAGGGATAAAGTCCCCGCAGTTCCAAAGCACTAGGGTTATTATACTCACCTAGTGAATTCGGCCCTAGTTTGGTTTAGTCAAGTCAGGAATTAGTATAAATAGAGAGCTAGCCTCTATATTTATCACACACTCACTCACACTCAGTTGTAGTGCATAGTTGAGGAAGAGAAAGACACTGGGGCAAGGAAGAAGGAGGTTACTGATGTCAGGAGATCATCTTACTGTTTTTTGGGTTTCACTTTTGGTGCTGATTCTATCTCTAAGGAAGTTGCGGGGTTTTCTCCATTTATGTGTTCCCTGAGGGAAAACACTGTGTTCATTGTCTTTTGTGTTTGATTGTTGTGCTTGTTGTTCTCTCAGTTAAATATCCTAATGTTATGCTAGCTTAATGTTAAAAATCTAACATGGTATCAGAGCTAACTTGAGAAGAAGACACTATGCAGCTGCGGGAACTAGGGATTCCTACTTTATGGATCTCTCTCCATATATTTTTAGCAAAAGAAGGGTGGAATAACTCTCCTCCCTAGGGCGCATCTTTCTATCGAAGTAGAATCCAATTCTGAGGTGTTTCAGTTTTGGACCCGACACTCCTGCCAAAAATTAAGGCTTTTCATAGAAGTGGAATTTTTCAGTGAGCCTAGGATCTCCTCCCCAAAATCGAAGTTAGGGATCAAAATCAAAGCATTTGGTTAGACAAAACTCTAGAAAAGCAAAACCCTAATCTGCTCCTGAACTAGTACTACAGGATTTCAACTCAAAATCCACATCTGACATCTTGACCTGGTAAGATATAAATCTTTTGTATTTCTATTTGAGGTTCTTAGTTAAGATGTCTCATCATACCAAGCTTGATGAAAAGCTTGAGGGAGATGATAACTTTAGAGCCTGGAAGTATAGGATCTCCCTGGTCCTGGAAGAAAATGAGTTGGACTCCTATATCATTGAGGAGGTTCCAGTTCTAGAGGGAGATGAGGCATGGGCCTTACATAAGAAGAAGTTGGTTATGGCAAAGAGGATCATTGCTGATTCTATCAAGGATCACCTCATACCACAGGTGTCCTTTCTCAAGACACCTAAATCCATGTTTGATGCCCTAACCAAACTGTTTGAAGAGAAGAACATCAATAGGAAGTTGACTATACAGAACCAGTTGAAGAATTTAAAGATCCAGAATGAGGAGACCATCCAGTCATACTTCACAAGGGTCTCCTAGATCAAAGAACTGCTGAAAGCAGTAGATGAAGAATTGGAGAATGCAGAAATTGTGATGACAACCTTGAATGGCATCCCTAGGTCATGGGATTCTTTCATCCAAGGAATCTATGCTAGGAAGAAGTTAGTCAAGTTCAGTAGACCATGGGAAGAATGTTCATAAGAAGAAGCTTGAATAACAACTTGAGAAGAAAATATGGGAAGTGAAGATCAAGCTCTCACAGTACTCTACAAGAAAGGAAGAAGGGAAAATCATCATCACCAAGGTAAGCATTCTCATCAGAACAATAATTTTGTAAGAAGGGATCCATCCAAACTCAGATGTTATACATGCGATCAAATAGGACACTTTGCTAGAAATTGTCCCATGAATAAGAATGTATCCAAGAAGAAGAATAACTCCAAAATAAGACATCATGCTCACATTGCTGAGGATGATGATCCTCCCAGAAAGAAAGTAAAACAAGAAAATGAAGACTCTTCAAGTGAAGATGAATATGTTCTAATCTCCGCTCTCACGGGAACTGTCACTCATGGAAGCAAAGATTGGCTTATTGACAGTGGGGCTTCCAAACACATGACAGGTTTCAAGGAATCTTTTGAGAAACTATCTGAACATAATTCACCCCATAAGGTGAAACTTAGGGATGCCTACCAATATCCCATAAAAGGTAGTGGTGAATCCTCCTACAAGCTAGACTCTGGAAAGTCCATAAAAATGAAGGATGTCTTGTTTGTACTAGGACTAAATAAGAAACTTCTATCCATATCGGCACTGGATGCAAAAGGGATGAGGGTTGCATTTGTAGATGGCCAAGTCCTCATGTGGTCAAAAGGAAAGACTATTGACAATTCAATAGTGATTGGAGAACAAGAAGGAGGATTATACAAATTGAAGGGTCATCGAGAACAAGCATTGATCCATAACACAGTAGAGCCAAATGAACTTTGGCATAGAAGGCTTGTACATGTGCATTATAGAGCACTACCACTTTCAAGCAAAGCTATTGAAGGTATTCCATAAATTTAAGCAAAACATGAAGGGGTCTACAAAGGATGTGCGAAAGGAAAGAATACAAAGAAGACATTTCCAAGTAGCAAGAGCAAGGAAAAAGGAATATTGAAAATCATCCACTCCGATGTATGCAGAAAAATGTCATCAAGTTCACTAAGCAGGTATGCATACTATGTTTCTTTCATTGATGACTTTTCTAGGAATACATGGATTTACTTCATGAAGAACAAAGATGAAGTTTTCAGCAAGTTCAAGGAATTCAAATCCTCTATCGAGAACCACACAGAAAACAAGATCAAGACCTTTCGATCAGATAATGGTGGAGAATTCACATCAAATGAATTCAAAGACTTATGCAAATATACAAGGATTAAGAGGAAGTTATCCACTCCATATAATCCACAATAGAATGGGGTTGCAGAAAGGAAGAATAGAACCATCATGGAAGCCGCAAGAGCAATGCTTCATGATCAAGATCTTCCCATGCATATATGGGTAGAAGTTGCCAGAACATCGATGTATGTACAGAACCATACTCCACACAGAGTACTTGAGAATAAGACACCTGAAGAAGTCTTTTTCGGTAAGAAATGAGAAGTCAACCATCTTAGAATATTCGATTGTCTAGTGTACATACACATTCCAAAAGAGAAAAGAATGAAACTAGATCCTTCAGGAAAGGAGGGCATATTTGTGGGATACTCTGAAATCTCAAAGGCTTACAGAATATACTTCCTAGGATTCAAGAAGATCGACATCAGTAGGGATGTGACATTTGACGAAGACATAGCTTACAACAAATCCAGAAAGAGACCTGCTGAAGAACCTGAAGAAGCAGAAGCACCCAGAATTCATGATACAACCATAAACAAAGAAATTCAAGAAGAAGATCAAGAATTTGAAGAACCACAAAGACCTGTAGATCCACCTCAGGAGAAGAATCCTCACAAGAGGAAACCTGCTTGGGTATGAGAAATTATCCAAGGTGGGGAAAGATATGGGGCTCCAGAAGAGAATCACAGAGAAAGAAAGAGAACCAGATCGTGCTCCGGATATGTAGCTTTACTATGTGACTTTATCAATGAAGAAACTTCCAATTATGAAGAAGTGGCAGAATGAAAAGAATGGAAGGATGCTATGATCGAAGAGTATCAATAGATCATGAAGAATGATGTTTGGCATGTTGTCCCAAGACCAGAAGGGAAGTCGGTTGTAACTTCCAAATGGATCTACAAGATCGAGCATGCTGTAGATGGTAGCATAGAGAAATATATGCAAGATTCGTGGCTCAAGGTTTCTCCCAGAAAGAAGGAATAGACTATGAAGAAACCTTTGCACCTGTAGCCAGATACACTTCCATCTGATCAGTACTTGCTCTAGCTGCAGTGATGAAATGGAAGATACAAAAAATGGATGTCAAGACTGCTTTCCTAAATGGTGTAGTGGAAGAGGAAGTGTATGTAGAACAACCACTTGGTTTTGAGACACATGACAGGGAGTCTCATGTGTCCAGATTGAAGAAAGACTTGTACGATTTGAAACAGGCACCCAGGACATGGTACAAAAGAACTGACAGCTTTCTATCCAGTTTGGGATTTACCAAGTGTAAAGAAGATTCCAACCTTTACTACAAGGTTGAATATGGAAACCCAGTGATGCTCCTACTGTATTTAGATGATCTGTTTGTAACAGGTATGGATGGGTTGATTACTGATACAAAGAGAAATCTTGCTTCTGAGTTCAAAATGAAGGACTTGGGTATGATGCATTATTTTCTAGGCATGGAGGTGTGGCATAATGCAAATGGAATCTCCCTCGGATAAGGGAAGTATGCAGTAGAGATCTTGAAGAGGTTTGGGATGATGGACTACAAGGCCAAGACCACACCTATGGCATCGAACCTAAAGCTATTGAGTGATGCTTCATCAGAGACGGTTGATGCTATGGTGTATCGTCAGATGATTGGGTCCTTGAGGTATCTAACGAACATGAGGCTAGACATTTGATTTGCTGTGAACACCTTGAGCTAGTTCTTGACAGATGTGAGGCATGTTCACTTGATTGCTACAAAGCATATTTTGAGGTACCTAAGGGGTACAATTGATTATGGGCTCAAGTGTGAGTCGAATCAAAAGATTAACCTGGAGGGTTATGTTGATTCATATTGGGTAGGAAGTGCCATCAATAGGAAGAGCACATCAGGGTGTTGCTTCAGTATGGGATCAGGTGTGATCTCTTGGTTTAGCAGGAAGCAATCCTGTGTGGAACTGAGTACAGCTGAAGCAGAGTATGTCATAGCTTGTTCAAATAGTTGTGAGGCAGTATGGCTGTGGAAGCTACTGTCTGATTTATTTGATCTCCAGATGGATGCTACTTGTATACATTGTGACAACCAGAGTGGCATGAATTTGTCAAAGAATCTAGTGTTCCATGACAAGTCAAAGCATATCGAGATCAAGTATCACTATATTAGGGATATGGTGCAGAGGGGAGCAATGAAGCTCTAGTATGTTGCGATGGAGGAACAGATAGCTGATGTGTTGACAAAGCCGTTGGCTAGGGTGAAGTTCAAGTACTTTAGGGAGAAACTTGGTTTTCTCTAGATCAAGGTTTCCTCCAAGGGGAAATGATGAGACCCAGAGCCATTTTGACATGGTGAGAGGATTGGTTCCTTCCATGGTTAGATGTAAGGGCTAATCCATTCTGTCATGGTGAGAGGATTGGTTCCTTCCATGTCAGATGTGAGTGCTGAGCCATTCTGATGTGACTGTAGGATTGGTTCCTACATGATCAGAAGTAAGCACTGAGTGCCATTCTTGGAATGGAGGCACTTGGTCAGTTACCAGGAAATATCAGTCTGGAATTGAGGGCCATTCTGATCACATTCTAATGTGACTGTAGGATTGGTTCCTACATGAACAGATGTGAGCACAAAGCCCTTCTGACATTGGTTGTCAGATGTAAGTGCAGAGCGCTTTCAGCATGAAGGATTGGTGCCTTGCATGGTTGAATATAAGTGCTGAGCCTTTCTGACATTGGCTGTCAGATGTAAGTGCATAGCCTTTTGGCATGGAGGATTGGTTCCTCGCATGGCTGAGTGTAAGTGCTGAGCCTTTCTGACATTGGTTGATGGATGTGAGTGCTGGGCATTTCTGACAGGGTTGTGGGAGGTGTTCCCACAATGTGAGTGTTGGGCGTTCCTTTCTGATATGATTATGAGATTGGTTCCTACATGATCAGATATAAGTGTTGGGCAGGCCATTTTGACTTAGGGTTAGATATAAGTGTTGAAAGAAGACCTACATGGAGGCTAGGCCTACAACCAACATGAAAAAGGGCTGGCTCTGTAGAACATCCTGTGATGAGAAGAATCATGAGATAGCACCCGTGAAGATCCAATGGTGATGATCCAGTACATATTTTCCAGATTGAGGGATGATCCAGATCCAGTGATGATGCTCTAGAGATGATCCAGTTCGAAGGATGATCCAGGTCCAGTGATGATGATACAGATCGAGTGATGATCCCGATCCAGATAGAGGTGAATTGAAGATGAAGATGACTTGAAGAAAGAGATGAATTGAAGATGAATATGACGAGGACTTAATGATGATCCAGATGATACAAAGAAGAAGACTTGTGCTGATAAATTGTGTCGAGAGAATAGCTTCCTAGTTAAGAGGAAGTGTTGATGTAATTGTAACTTCAGAATGTATTCACTTGTATTTCTTATGTATTGTAACCTGATTTGTATTCCAGGATGTATTTGTAATGTACTTGATTCATGTCATGCCCCAAGGTTCCTATCGGGAGTTTCTATAATGTAAACAAGTCATGTCAAGTCAAGGTGGGAAACCCTCCTATTGTCTAAGGGTTAAAGTCCCCGTAGTTCCGAGGCACTAGGGTTATTAGAATCACCTAGTGAAGTTGTCCCTAGTTGGGTTTAGTCAAGTTGAGAATTAGTATAAATAGAGAGCTAGCCTCTCTATTTATCACACACTCACTCACACTCAATTGTAGCGCATAGCTAAGGAAGAGAAAGACACTGGGGCAAGGAAGATGGAGGTTACTAATGTCAGGAGATCATCTTACTATTTTTTGGGTTTCACTTTTGGTGCTGATTCTATCTTTAAGGAAGTTGTGGGGTTTTCTCCATTTATGGTTTCCTTGAGGAAAAACACTTTGTTCATTGTCTCTTGTGTTTGATTGCTATGCTTGTTGTTCTCTCAATTAAATATCCTAATGCTATGCTAGCTTAATGTTAAAAATATAACATATCCTACATTATATCACCAGCTCATAGGTTCTTTGATGTATCTAGTCAACTCTACGCGAGATTTGTGTTTTGTAGTGAACACTCCCAGTTAGTTCATGGTGGAGCCTAGGAGGGTGCACTAGGTTGCCACAAAACATGTTTTGAGATGCCTTGTAGGTACAATGGATTATGGTCTATATGTTGATGTATTTGTAACTTCGGAATGTATTCACTTGTATATTTTATGTATTATACCCCGATGTTTATTCCGAGAAGTATCTGTAATGTAATTGAATCATGTCATGCCTCGATGTTCCTATCGGGAGATTCAATAATGTAAAAAAGTCATGTAAAGTTCTAGTGGGTAACCCTCCTTATTGATCAAGGGTTAAATTCCCCACACTTGTGGGGCCCTAGGGTTATTAGAGTCTCCTAGAGAAGTTGGCCCTAGTGAGTTATTGTCAAGTCAGGAATTATTATAAATAGAGAGTGAGCCTCTCTATTTAACACACATTCACTCACACTCAGTTGTAGCACATAAGTGAGAGAGAAGAAGTTGTTGGGACAAGAGAGAGAGACTACTGTTGTCAGGAGATCATCTTATTGTTTTGGGGTTTTACTTTTGGTGCTGATTCTATCTATGAGGAAGTTGCAGGTTTTTCTCCTTTATGGTTTCTCCGAGGAAAATCTTTGTGTCTATTGTCTCTTGTGTTTGATTGTTGTGCTTGTTATTCTGTCAGTGAAAGATCCTAAGATAATGCTAGCTTGAATGATAAAAATCTAACATGGTATCAGAGCTAACCTGAGAAGAAGACACTGTGCAGCTGTGAAAACTAGAGCCTCCTAATTTTTGGATCTATCTCCACAAATTTTCAGCAAAAGGAGGTTGGGCTGGCTCTCCTCTCTAGGGCGCATCTTTCTATCGAAGCAGAATATGATTTTGATCATTTTCAGTTTTTGACCCAACACTGCTGTTGGAAATTAGGGATTTCCCTAGAAGTGGAATTTTTGAGTGAGCCCAGTCCTGGATTGATCTCCTCCCCAAAATCAAAGTTTAGGGATCAAGATCAAAGTTTTTGGTTGGACAGAACTTTGGGAAAGTCAAACCCTAATATGCTCCTCAACCAGCTCTGTAGAAATTCAGCTCCAGATCCAGATCCAACATCTTAACCTGGTAAGATCTAAATATTTTTTATTTCCATTTGAGGTTCTCAGTTGAGATGTCTAATCATACAAATCTTGATGAAAAGATTGAGGGAGATTATAAATTCCGAGCCTAGAAGTATAGGATCTCCTTGGTCCTGGAAGAAAATGAGTTAGACTCTTACATCACTGAAGAGGTTCTAGTTCCATAGGGAGATGAGGCTAAATCCTTACACAAGAAGAAATTGGTCATGGCTAATATTATTATTGCTGATTCAATCAAGGATCATCTCATACCATAGGTGTCCTCCCTAAAGACACCTAAATCTATGTTTGATTCCTTGACCAAACTGTTTGAAGGAAAGAACATAAACCAGAAGATGAATTTGAGGAACCAGTTGGAGAATGTGAAGATCCAGAATATGCAGACCATATAGTCATACTTCACAAGGGTCTCCTAGATCAAAGAACAACTTGAAGTAGTGGATGAAGAAGTGGAGAATGCAGAGATTGTAATGACCACCTTGAATGGTCTCCCTAGATCATGGGACTCCTTTATTCAAGGGATCTGTGCTAGAAGAAAGATAGTCACCTTCAGTAGACTGTGGGATGAATGCTCACAAGAAGAAGCTCGAATAGAAGCTCGAGAAGAAAAGATGGGAAGTGAAGATCAAGCTCTGATAGTACACTCCAAGAAAAACAAAAGGGACTATCATCATTCTAAAGGTAAGCATGCTCCCTCCAAAAAAACTCAACTCATATGTTATACTTGTGATGAGATAGGACACTATGCCAAAAATTTTCCTAGAAACAAAAGAAACTCCCACAAGAAGAAGAACAACAAGAGAAGAAATCATGTTGATGCTACAGAGGATGATGAACCTTCTAAGAAGAAACTTAGACAAGAAAGTGATGATTCTTCAAGTGATGAAGACTATGTTTTGATTTCCTCTCTCACGGGAACTATCTCACATGGAAGCAATGATTGGATTATAGATAGTGGGGCCTCCAAACATATGATGGGATTCAAAGAATCATTTGTGAAAATATCAGAACATGAGTCACCCCACAAGGTGAAACTTGGGTATGACTACCAATATCCAATAAAAGGTAGTGGTGAATCCTCCTATAAACTAGACTCTAAAAAGTCTATGAAGATGAAGCATGTATTATTTGTACCAAGACTAAAGAAGAACCTCCTCTCCATATCTACATTAGATGCAAAAGGCATGAGGGTTGCATTTGTAGATGGCCAAGTCCTTATGTGGTCAAAGGGAAAGACTATAGATGATGCAGTAGTAATTGGAGAGCAAGAGGGAGGACAATACAAATTGAAGGGCCAACCAAAACAAGATTTGGTCCATGACTCAGTAGAGCCAAATGAGCTTTGGCACATAAGGCTTGCACATGTGCACTATAGGGCACTACCACTTGTAACAAAAGCTGTTGAAGGTCTTCTAGAAATACAGACAAAACATTATGGTGTCTGCAAAGGATGTGTGAAAGGAAAGAACACAAAGAAGACATTTCCAAGTAGCGAAAGAAAGGAAAAAGGAATCTTGGAAATCATTCACTCCGACGTATGTGGTCCGATGCCATCCAGTTCATTAAGCGGGTATGTATACTATGTTTCTTTCATTGATGATTTTTCTAGGAAGACATGGATATACTTCTTAAAGAGCAAAGATGAAGTATTCACCAAGTTCAAGGAATTCAAAGCCTTCATTGAGAACCCCACAGAAAAGAAGTTCAAGACTTTTCGATCAGATAATGGCAGAGAATTCACATCAAATGAATTCAAAGAGTTATGCAAAGATTTATGGATTAAGAGGGAGTAAACCACTCCATATAATCCACAATAGAATGGGGTTGCATAAAGGAAGAATAGAATGATCATGAAAGCTGCAAGGGCCATGCTTCATGATCAAGATCTTCCCATGCATCTATGGGAAGAATCTACCAGAATAGTGGTGTATGTACAGAACCGTACTCCACACAGAGTACTCGAGAAAAAAACACCTGAAGAAGTATTTTTCAGCAAGAAACTAGAATTCAACCATCTTAGAATATTCGGTTGTCCCGTATACAGACACATTCCAAAAGAAAATAGAGCAAAGTTAGATCCTTCTAGAAAGAAGGGTATATTTGTGGGATATAGTGAAAGCTCAAAAGCTTACAAAATATATTTCCCAGGATTCAAGAAGATTGACATAAGTAGATATGTAACATTCGACAAAGATTCATATTATAAGAAAACCAGAAAGAGACCAGTTAAAGACTTCGAAGAAATAGAAGTACCCAGAATTCAAGATACAACTATGAACGATGCAAATCAAGATGAAGACCGAGAAATAAAAGAACCCCAGGAACCTGTAGATCCACCCCAAGAGAATAATCCTCACAAGAGGAATCTTGGATGGGTACAAGAGGCTATCCAAGGTGTAGAAATATATGGGGCTCCAGAAGAAATACATAGAGAAAGGAAAAGAACTAGGTCCTACTCCGGTTATGTAGCCCTGTTATGTAACATCATTGATAAAGAACCTTCCAACTATGAAGAAGCGATAGAGAAGAAATAATGGAAGGACGCTATGATCGAGGAGTACCTGTTGATCATGAAGAATGATGTCTAGGATGTTGTCCCTAGACCAAAGGGGAAGTCTATCGTGACTTCCAAGTGGATCTACAAGATCAAGCATGCTACAGATGGTAGCATAGAGAAATATAAAGCAATAATTGTAGCTCGTGGATTCTCGCAGAAAGAAGAAATATATTATGAAGAAACTTTTGCAGCTGTAGCCAGATACACTTCCATCAGATCAGTACTTTCACTGGTTGCAGTGATGAAATGGAAGATACACTAGATGGATGTCAAGACTACTTTCTTGAATGGTGTAGTAGAAGAGGAAGTGTATGTGGAGCAGCCACTTGGTTTTGAGACACATGACAGGGAGACTCATGTGTGTAAATTGAAGAAATCCTTGTACGGTTTGAAACAGGAACCCAGGACATGGTATGATAGAATTGACAGCTTCCTATCCAGTTTGGGCTTTACCAAAGTAAAGTAGATTCCAATCTTTACTACAAGATTGAAGAAGGGAACCCAATGATACTCCGACTATATGTAGATGATCTGTTTGTAATAGGTATGGATGGGTTGATTGCTGATACAAAGAGGAAGCTTGCTATTGAGTTCAAAATGAAGGACTTGGGTATGATGCATTACTTTTTAGGCATGGAGGTGTGGCATAATATAGATGGAATATCCCTGGGACAAGGGAAGTATGTGGTAGAGATCCTGAAGAGATTTGAGATGATGGATTGTAAGGTCATGACCACACCTATGGAATCGAATATGAAGCTATTGAGTGATGCTTCATCAAAATTAATTGATGCTATGATGTATCGTCAGATAATTGGATCATTGATGTACCTGAAAAATACAAGAACATATATTTTCTTTTCTATGAACACATTGATCTAGTTCCTGATAGATCCTAGACATGTTCACGTGATTGCTGCAAAGCATATTCTGAGGTACCTGAAGGGTACAGTTGATTATGGGCTCAAGTATGAGGAAAATTAAAAGATTCACCTGGAAGGTTATGTGGATTCTAATTGGGCAGGTACTACCATTGATAGGAAGAGCACTTCTAGGTGTTGCTTCAGTATGGGATCATGTGTGATCTCTTGGTTTAGCAGGAAATAATCCTGCATGGCACTAAGTACAACCAAAGCAGAGTATGTCACAGCTTGTTCGGCTAGTTGTGAAGCAGTGTGGCTGAGGAAGCTATTATCTGATTTGTTTGATCTCTAGTTGGATGCTACTTGTATATATTGTGACAACTAGAGTTGTGTGAAGTTGTTGGAGAACCCGGTGTTCCATGACAAGTCAAAGCATATCGAGATCAAATACCACTATATCAGGGATATGGTGCAGAGAGGAGCAATGAAGCTCCAATATGTTGCGAAGGATGAAAAAATAGCTGACGTGTTGACCAAGCCATTAGCTAGAGTGACGTTTGAGTACTTCAAGGAGAAGCTTGGAGTTCTGCAGATCAATGTTCCTTCTGAATGGAAGTGATGAGTCCATGAGCCATTCTGACATGGTCGTAGGCGGGGCCTCCCATGGTCAGATATAAGTGCAGAGCCCTTCTGACATGGTGAGAGAATTGGTTCCTTTCATGATAAGATATAAGTCTTGAAGGCCATTCTCTAGGAAAATGGAGGCACTTGGTCAGTTACCAGGAATATTTAGCCTAGAGCTAAGAGCCATTCTAATATGACTATGGGATTGGCTCCCACATGATCATATGTAAGGGTAGAGCCATTCTGATATGACTATGGGATTGACTCCTACATGATTAGATGTAAGGGAAGTTCCATTTTGACATGGGGGAAGGCTAGGCCCTCCCATGGTCAGATGTAAGGGCAGATCCATTATGACATGGGGGAAAGCTGAGCCCTCCTATGGTCAGATGTAAGGGAAGAGCCATTCTGACATGGGGGCAGTCTGGGCCTTCCCATGATCAGATGTAAGGGCAGAGCCATTCTGACATGGGGGAAGGTTGGGCCCTCCCATGTTCAGATGTAAGGGCAGAGCCATTCTAACATGGGGGTAGGATGTACCCTCCCATGGTCATATGTGAGGGCTAGGTCATTCTGACATGGGGGTAGGATGGGACCTCCCATGGTCAGATGTAAGGGCTGGGCCATTCTAACATGGTTGTGGATGTGTTCCTCCCATGGTTAGATGTGAGTGCTGGGCATGCCATTCTGACATGGGGGCAGTTCAGGCCCTCCCATCGTCAGATATAACTGCTGAAGAAGATGAAGACCTACATCGAGGCTAGGCCTACAACTAGCATGAAAGAGGGATGGCTCTGTAGAACTTCCTATGACAAGAAGAATCAAGAGATAACACCTATGATGATGATCTAGAGATGATCCTGATCCAGAGATGATCCAAATCCAGTGATGTTCCAAATCCAAAGATGATCCATATCTAGTGATGAAGATGACTTAAATATGAAGATGACTTGAAGATGAAGATGAATTGAAGATGAAGATGACCTGAAGATGAAGATAAATTGATCCAAATGATACATAGAATAAGACCCGTGCTGATAAATTGTGTCGAGAGAATACCTTCCTAGTTAAGAGGGAGTGTTGATGTATTTGTAACTTCATAATGTATTCACTTTATATTTTATGTATTGTACCCCAATGTTTATTCCAGGAAGTATCTGTAATGTAATTCAGTCATGTAATGCCTCGATGTTCCTAATGGAAGATTCAATAATGTAAACAAGTGATGTAAAGTCATAGTGGGTAACCCTCCTTATTGATCAAGGGTTAAAGTCCCCACAATTGTGGGGCCCTAGGGTTATTAGAGTCTCCTAGAAAATTCAGCCATAGTGAGTTATTGTTAAGCTAAGAATTAGTATAAATAGAGAGTGAGCCTCTCTATTTAACACACATTCACTCACACTCAATTGTAGTGCATAACTGAGAGAGAAGAAGTTGTTGGGAAAAAAGAGAGAGACTATTGTTGTCGGGAGATCATCTTACTATTTTTGGGTTTTACTTTTGGTGCTGATCTATCTCTGAGGAAGTTGCATGGTTTTGTCCTTTATGGTTTCCCCAAGGAAAATATTTGTTTCTATTGTCTCTTGTGTTTGATTGCTTTGCTTGTTATTCTCTCAGTTAAATATCCTAAGATAATGCTAGCTTGAATGATTAAAATATAACACTATATTATAGGAGATCGGATGGGATTAGATTGATTGGATTCACAGTTCTGATTGGGAAGACAGTGTGGAAAATTGGAAGACCACTTCTGGATGTTGTTTCAGTTTGGGCTCGGCACCAGTGTTGTGGTTCAGTCGGAAGCAAAAGTCTGTTGCATTGAGTTCTGTAGAGGCTGAGTACATGAAAGCTAGTCAAGACAGTTGTGAGGCATTATGGATTTTCAAGATATTGGTGGATTTATTTGATTAAGAGCTAAGGCCTATGGTGATATAATGTGACAATCAGAGTTGCATCCAACTCTCTAAGAATCCTGTATTTCACGACAGGTCAAATCATATTGAGATCAGATACCATTTCTTATGTGATTATATTCAGAGAGGATTTGTGGCATTGCAGTACATTTCCACTGATGAGCAGGTTGCAGATATCCTAACGAAGTCTCTTGGAAGAGGCAAGTTTATTCATTTCAGAGACAAGTTGGGTGTGGTGAAGAACAACTTCCTTGGTAAGAGGGAGTGTTAAATTTTTAATAAGTTAGAAGTTGTTCCCAAAGGAGAATTTTGCCTAAGTCACTAGAAAAAGGGGTTTTGTCACTTGGACTTTATATTAATGACTTGAGATGAGGATTAAATCCATTTTACAGATTAAAGTGTACTTTCAGTAAAAATTTAAAAAGTGAGTGAAGTAATTTTTATTTTATGGAGAAAAGTGATTGCCCCGAGAGGCGCTCTACAGCCCAGTATGGGGGAGATCTTGTAACGTTGTAAAGTTACGTAAAACAGTTACATAGATGTCAGCTATAAAAAACAAAACTTTTAATTATCTTCCAAAATAAATGTTGGCCACAAAAACAATCTAATATGGGTGAGATGTTGTAATGTTCCTACCTAACAAAATAATAAAAAATAAATAAAAAATTTAATTATCTGCCATAAAAAATTGTCTGTGAGAAAAACAACACAATATAGGAGAGATATTGTAATGTTTCTACTTAACAAAATAATAAAAAATAATAAAAATAAAAAAATTGAATTATCAACAAAAACAATGTCGGTCATGCACATAGTTTTAAAACCATGTGCAAGGCCTCTTAAAAACCCATGGTTTTATTGTACATGGTTTAGGAGGGCCTTACAAATGGTTTTAAAGCCATGTGCAAGGCCTCCTAAATAGCCCATGGTTTTGTTGTACATGGTTTAGGAGGTAGTTGCAAATGGTTTTAATACCATGTGCAAGGCCTCCTAAACAGCCCATGATTTTAGGAGGGCCTTGAACATGGTTTTAAAACTATGTATGGGGGAGATGTTTTAATGTTTTTTCCTAACAAAATAAAAAATATTATATTCAACCATAAATAGTATTAAATATTAATAATAAAAATATTATTTGCGGACCTTAAATAAATGTCAGCCACAAAAACAATCTAATATGGGTGAGATGTTGTAATGTTCCTACCTAACAAAATAATAAAAAATAAATAAAAAATTTAATTATCTGCCATAAAAAATTGTCCGTGAGAAAAACAACACAATATAGGGGAGATGTTGTAATGTTTCTACTTAACAAAATAATAAAAAATAATAAAAATAAAAAATTGAATTATCCCATGACCAAAAAAATGTTGGTCATGCACATGGTTTTAAAACCATGTGCAAGGCCTCTTAAAAACCCATGGTTTTATTGTACATGGTTTAGGATGGCTTTACAAATGGTTTTAAAGCCATGTTCAAGGCCTCCTAAACAACCCATGGTTTTGTTGTACATGGTTTAGGAGGTAGTTGAAAATGGTTTTAATACCATGTGTAAGGCCTCCTAAACAACCCATGATTTTAGGAGGGCCTTGCACATGGTTTTAAAACTATGTATGGGGGAGATGTTTTAATGTTTTTTCCTAACAAAATAAAAAATATTATATTCAGCCATAAATAGTATTAAATATTAATAATAAAAATATTATTTGTGGACCTTAAATAAAAAAATGTGCCTTTTGGTCTGAATCACATTAAAGCTGATAGTTGAGTGCAATACTTAAGAAGAGGTTTGCACCTCCAAAGATTTGATCCCTCTCGGCGCTTGATAGAGCCTGGGATTTGGATCTATGCTGGTTTTATCACAACCACTCATCTAATCTAATATGGGCCCTTGGATTAGATGGAATTTCAATCACCCTAATTGTTATTACCTAAAAGGAAAATTTTCCAAGTGAAGAGGCACTTTTACATTTTCAGAGAGATAGAGCCAATTTCTAAGAAAGAGAGAAACACGCAGGAAGGAATTTTTCTTTGGCTCATAAATCTAGGTGGATAAAAACAACAGGTAGGGGAAAAATTTCAAGGAAGCAGTGAGCATTAATTTTTTCGTACTGTACAGTAATGTACAATACAGATTTCGTATAGGGCATGAGTCTTGGGGCATAGTTTTTGGGCACAAAATTTGAGGTAGTTAGTTCAGGAATGAATTTTGAGGAAGGTACAACCAATACGTTTCCTAAGGAAGTGTTGTATAGTACGTGCTGTACAGTCTTTCCATACAGCAGCCGTACAGTTTCATAGCAATACAAAAATTGAGGAGGGTACAAACATAAATTTTTTGAGTTTACAAATTTTTGAGTTGGCACAAAATTTGAGGCATAATTTTCCCTTCCAGTTGAGATAATTTGTGACTCATATTTTTGTCTACTGCTATATTTCTCAAAGATAAATAAATATTTTGTCTCTCAGAGGTTTTCCTCAGAGGTTGGGTTTTTTCTTGGGTCATTGGACCAAAATTTTCGAGTCTGAATATTTATGTGTGAATATGATTTTATTGCTGCTCATAAAAGTTGTAGAAATTCTTCTTGTGTTTTAGTCCTATATTATTTATGAGAAATTATCTAATTTGCAGCATAATGTTAAATTGGGTTGCGCATTAAACAATGTTTTCAATGGAGTTGTAAACCGGGTTGGGAGAGTGCTAAAATTTTTATAGAAAATAGAAAGTAAGAGGCTTAGGTGATGTTTCCTTGTTTGTTCCCTTTAGTACAAAAAGGAAATTGCACCCTCTTTGACCCAAAAGTTGCCTTCTTTGTGTCTAATTGCTTTTTCTGCACTTTCCTATTTTGAAAACTGTGTTGCTTTTCCTGCTTTTGACAACTGCTATCTTTTTTTATGACGGTTTTCTTTTTTCAGTATTTTGAGAGTTTCTAATTTTCCTCCTTGGAAATATGGCTTGACCAAGTGCACCCTCTTGACATGGAAACTTATTTTCCACATATTTAATTGCACAATAATTAATAATGACAATTAATAAAACCAAGTACATGCCTCCTAAATAAAAATTTAATAAAATTCCCTAGGTTAATTAATTAATGCATCTTTTGACCCGCTAGGTGTTAGGCAAGGTCAACTCTTTTGATGTCCCTTCAAGGGAGGGATATTACAATCCTTCCCTCCCAAGTCTGCTTGTCCTCAAGCAGAATCACTTCAGAGTCCTGCAAAATTTGTCCTCCATGTTTCTGCTACACCACTCTGATCATAATCATTTCTTTAATGACCATTATTTTAACAAAATTGTCAATCTAATTAAGGTAACTGAGTAGAATTCCTAGATCCCACTGCCTCCTCTATAAGGATCCAAAAGTTGCTGTCACCTTTGGAAATATGTCATTCCCAAGAATGCCAAGGTCCCATGGTTTAATCTTCCTCCTTCCAAACATCAGTAACAATAACAAAATTTTATCATCATAAAAAATGAAATCCATGATGTGGATATCATACCACCAAACTGAAAATTTATAACTCCCAATGAAAAATTGGAAATATTTGAGACTTCCCCACCCAACATAAATTTATTTATGTGCTTGATGCACATCATCACTAAAGCTCACAATTTTGTTGCTGCCATGGAATAGGCATGAGTCCCATGTCCAACCCCAACGAATATAGGCATCATCCAAGAAACAAATATGCGCAAACTACTCACAATAAGATGATGCATCACCATTATCTCCATGAATGCAAGAAGGAAATGTAAGTGTGTGTCCCCTCATCCAATGAGGGAATGTACTAACCCTCCAACCAAAAGGTCCATGTGAAAACATCTAATGGATCAACTCTCTCCCACTGGTCAAAGGGTGCAAGCATCCATCTAAATGTGTGGGTTTCCTCCATAGAGGCCACCTTGTGCAAGATATATTTGTCAATAAATTCTCTTGGTAGTTTTCTTGCTTAGCTTCCTTCCACTGATCATGAGCAAAAACTTTTCTGCAAGAAGACTCCATGTGTGACATGTACTCTTCCACCCAATCCATATGTGGATGAATGTCATCAAGTGGTAGAAGTATGTGCCTACGTTTCTACTGGGAAGGTAATGGTGCATCCATAAAGTCATCATGAGAACCTATGGGAGCCTCCTACTCCTCATGTGGCACCAACAAGGAAAATTCCTTCCCCCAATTTTCATCCCCACCTAATATGTCTGAAATAGAAGTATGGGTAGAACTGTGAATAAGCTCTCTGCTATACTTATCCAACCAACTTATGGCTGCATATTATTCATCACTGGCTGATCCAACAAAGGTGAGCTCAAATAACTCTTCCATGGAGAAGAGACTCTCTCCAGAAAACAACTCTAGTTTTATTTGGAAATGATTAAGTGCTTGGTTCTAATCAAGCTTGTCTGCACAGTCCTCAAGAACATGCAAATCACAATGCACCTCATGTGCATGTGTATGGGAGGTATCTATTGGCTGAAAAATAAGTCTTTGTTGATGTTCATATGTCAAGAAAATTACCTTCCCAACAAAAAAAATATTGCAGAAATAAAATTCTTCATCTCCCAAGGTCTTCATTCCAAAGGTGTCTCTATCCACCCAATCAATGGATGAATAAGGAATTTTATTTTTTGATCCATATGGAATGTGATCATCCATATTTCAGATATATAAGAACACTTCATCCTTCCTCTCAAACTCAATGAGTGCTTGGTCAATATTTTCTTAGTCATATCTTTTCTCAACCATATGCAAATCCGTTCCTTCGTCATGGTTTTCCTCCACATGAGGTCCCTTCAACACATCCAAAGTAGTTCCTACTGTTACCAACTTTTCTGTACCATAGTTGGGTTACCTGAGGAGCCGCCAATTGACAGACTTGTTCAAATTCTGACTCCAGTGTATCAGTTGATCCGTCTGCTTGTCTAGCCAATATTGGCTAGTCACTTTTTGATTTGAATAATTTTGACCATGGCCCCACGGGGTTTGTAATAAAATGTGCTAGTAGGATATTTTTGAGTGGTTCAGTCTCCTAAGACGTAGAATTGCAAATAGGGTATTCCAGGGAGTTTTTTTCCCCGGACAATTATGCTTTGCCTTCAGCCGAGTATAATTGACGAGGTTTTCTCCCGCTTCCTCCAAAGCTGGAATGCCCGATGTTGAATTCTGGGCCTTGGGGGGTTATTAGAGCCCAACTGAGTGTTATAAGCCTACTAGACATTATTTAGATAGATCATGGTCATGTCCTAAGTCATGTGGACACATAAAAAATTTTGAAAAAATCTTTTTCGAACAGTGAAAAAATATTTTTTAATTTTTAATTACTTTTCCTAAGTTTTTTGGGTTAATTTTTCCATAAATTAAATGGAAA
>LPNX010362480.1:0-87792 GCA_001517045.1 Pseudotsuga menziesii | reverse complement strand
GCCTCTATTTATCTGAAGGAAATGAGGCAGTTCTCGAAGGTTAGGGAGGTTGCAGCAGTTAATGGGATTAAGGTAAATGAAACAACTAATCTCCCATTAACCCGTGTTTTTAAAAATTAATTTTGAGGGAGATATGCGCGGGTCTGTAGTAAGGCAACCCACGCATCATGCGCGACTTTGTATAAGGGCAACCCGCGCATAGATCTATGCGCGACTTGCTGGACATAACACTCGCGCATATGCGCGACATGCCAATAGGGAAAGTCGCGCATGCACTCCAAATCTCAAAATAGCAAAGTAACCAGCTGGGCATATAGGGAATGTATTTCATCATCAACCAAGGTATAATGAAACTGGGCAAACCTCAATCCATAAGTGTCCTTTTGTGTGCCGACCTGAGGGATGTCAGCACTCGGACGGAGAGGTGCCAATCAGCTGTATAACATCATGGGTGAGGCATCACCAAAGAATTGAGTCAATCCCACATCTATACAAGGTATCATTTAGGATGAGATAGTATTTTGCATGGTGACGGATACAGCGGCGATCATCGTGGGATAAATGTGGCTGAAATCGTTTTGTTTGGAGATAAATAAGAAAATCTCCATACCAAGGGTCGGTAGTGATAATCAAGAACATGAATTCATCCAGAAATGAATCACTGGGCTCAGATTCCATTGAAGCACAGGGAAGATCACACATAAGCTCGGCAAAGACCAAGGATTTCTTTGATGTGGCTTTGGAAAATTCCAAATCAAACTCCTAAAGTATGACTATCCAACGGGAGTACTTGCCCCTGAGAACCTCATGAGTCAGGATGTAATACACCGGGTTCTGGTCTGCCAATACAGTGGTAGTGTGGAGCAGAATGTAGTGACAAAAATTTTGTACATCAATGACCGTGGCCAATGCTAACTTTTCCACACGTGAATAATGAGTTTTGGAATCCATAAGATTCTTATTGGCATAATAAATCATGTGCTCCTGACCGTGGATATTTTCCTGCACTAAAACCATAGCGATGGTAGTAGCAAAGGCAGCAATATACAAGACAAATTCCTTTGAATAATCCTAGGGGTGTATCACAAGTGAATGAGTCAGAGCATGCTTAAGATTATCAAAGGCACGTTGGGCCTGGTCATCCCAGAAGAATGGGGTTTTCTTCTTGAGGAGACGCATATAACCGTGCGTTTTCTCTGCAAAATTGCACACGAAACGACGGAGAAAGTTTGCCTTCCCCTGCAAACTTTGGAGTTCAAGGAGATTAGTTGGGGCTGGTAGATATAAAATGGTGGCAATTTTCAAAGGATCAATTCGGATGCCATGTTTGGATACCACAAAAGCTAGCAAACGTCCCATCTCAATGCAAAAAACACATTCATGTGGATTGAGCTATATATTATAATGACGACATCTCATGAATATCTCTCTAAGATGACCAAGGTGGTCTTCCCATCGCTGTGAATGAGCAGGGAGGTCGTCAAGGTACGGTCCAACAATATGTTTAATATCATGAAACACATAGGACATTGCACACTGGAACATGGCTCCATCATTTTTCAATCCAAAAGGTAACTTCTTATATGCAAAGGTTCCCCATGGGAAAATGAATTCTATCTTGTGCTGATCAGAGGGTAATATCTCAATCTGATTGTAGCCAGAGAAGCCATCCATGAATGAAAAGATGACACTTACAACACAGTTGTCGATAATCTTATCGATGTGCACAGTAGGGAAGTTGTCCTTAAGACAAGCTTTATTCAAATCCCTAAAGTTGATACAGACTCTAATGGTTCCCTACTTTTTATTGACAGGGACAACGTTCGATACCCATTCCGTTAGGGGTACAGGATAAATAAACCTAGCTTTGAGAAGTTTCTCAATTCTAGATTTAATAGCTGCAACCTTCCGAGGATGGACTTTCCTTAGTTTTTTATTGATAGGTTTAGCCGTGGGATAAGTTTTAATCTCATGGACCACAATGGATGGGTCAATCCCCGACATCTCTTCATAGGACTAGGAAAAAATATCATGGAATTCTTTGAAATGTGCCTAATAGGCTTTAGATTCATCTGCCGAGCAGTTCTTCCCAACATGAACATGCTCGATAGTATTAAGCTTGGCTGATATGTCAATCGGGTTCATCTGAGTAATGTTGCAAAGGTTTCCTTTAGAATATGTATCTTGCAACAATATGGGACTTTGGGGAATGTTGACAATATCAGTAGGAGACAAGGATGCAAAATCATGGCTAACCAAACTGGTGTTGGGGAGGAACATGGATCTATGATGGTGATCCTCCCAAATGGACTCATCCGTATTCATGATCTCCATAATGGACTCATTGGAAGGAAAAGTTGCAGAGAGATAATCTAGAGTAGGAAGAGAAGGCTCTAACCAGTACGGTAAATGGTAGGGCTCCGAAGCCACTAGATGAATGTCATCAGTGTGATCATTGGAAAAGGTTTTAATGGTGTCATACATTGCTTCATGTGAACTCAACGAGGTGGAATCAACAACTTGTTTACCCTTAGGCTCACAATCAAATGAGGCAATCATATGGACTGACATGGCATCTGTGCTAGGAGGAGTGGATGGAAAAACCCCCATAAGGGATGAATCCTTCAACATGCCTAACCCAATCGACTGGTAAGGAGGAGGGGACTGGCCTAACATGGGGATGTTATTAGCTATGGAGGTAGTAACATTTGGCGTACGTAAATCAAGATGGTCAATAGTGACAATTCTCCCTAGATGCAAAAATTGGACTGTTCGGAATACCATTAAGGCGACAATAGTCATGGCATAGAACCAATTTCTTCCTAAAAGAAGGTTGTAATCTAAAGGGGCATCCACCACTTCTACTTGAGTGGAAACGGTTTTTCCCCCCAGCTCAACCGCTAGGGCCGATATTAGACCATGGGGTTGGCAACCCCATCCGTCAAAGGCCTTAAGGGTCGTAGGTGGTGTTACAAGCTCAGTAGAGCCAAGAGCCTTCCAACAAGACTGAGACAAAATTGAAGTTGAAGCTCCTTCATCTAGCACTGTTCAAAATTTTTTATTTCCAACTAATTTCGTAATGATCTAAAAAGCAAGTTTATGCGGTAACCTAGACTTATAGTTCTCAACATTGAAATGAATCAAGTTAGTATTATCCGGGTGTAAAGCTCCAAATGTTGTTAACAAGTTTTTGTGCTATGTAGGGAAACTTTGGAGCATTTCTAAGGTAGACATTGCACAAGGTGCCTGAGCGAGATCTTCAATCACATTATAAAATTGAGTAGCTCAGGAATTAGGGTTAAATACTGCCATCCAAAGAGTACTCTTAGGTGGACGCAAAATCATGTCGAGAGTAGGCTTCTCGATAGATAAGGGGACAATAGACGAGGATTCAAGAGAACTAGTAGAGGGAGCTTTCCTTGAAGAAGAATGATCTTCTTTTTTATCCACGCGTTTGTCATAATTCTGACTTAGAGTATGCAAATTGATGGTATCTGAGGACATAATACAAATTTCCTCTAACGAACTAGAGTTACCCTGATTAGACATGCGTCTATCAGTTGTTGTTGAGAAGGAAAAGGATCCGTAAGTACTGCGGGTGTGGGATTGGACTTCAGAAACTTGGAGATTTTGTCTCGACAAGGACACTCCTTTGAGAAATGGTCACCTCTGCATAGCAGATAGGGATATTTTTCTTTTCTTTTCCCTTTATCGTTATCAATGTTGGTTGGCCTTGGAGTCTCCTGTTGGTTTCCAGGTTTTTTATTTGTATTTTTACCTTTCTTTTTATTATTACCCGAGGTTTGAGTACTTTGAATGGAATTGACCTTGGTGGAAACCTTAGGAGTCAAAGGAGTAGGGGTTGCAGTTTGGGGTTGCTTGGAAAGTTTTGCTACTGATGGGGACTAGATTGAACCAACAATCCCATCAACAAGTACTTTTGCTAGTGGCTTGGCAGGATCAATGCTTGGATGAGGAGCTTGAGGAATCAAGTCATAAAGAGTTCTAGACTGGGAATAGACCGAGTCTAGATACTGGGCTCAACTAATAGCCTGCTCTTCAGTAATGGCACTGCCCATAGCCACATCTTGGGCAATAGGAGGAAACAAGGATTTGGTAAACCAATCAGCTAATAACTGATCCAGAATAGGGGCTTTGATAATCCTTCTTCGCCTTCTCCATTCATGGATATGATCAGATATGTGGGTGGAGGTGTTCTGTCACAGAGAAGTTAAAAGATCAGTACCCGTTTCATAACAGATAGGGAGCTGAAAGTGTGTAAGAAACACGGTTGCCAATGAGCCAAAATCCACAAATGAACGTTGTGGGAGTTCAATGTACCACTTCACAGCCGTACCGGTCAAAGTTCACTGAAAGAGTCGTAACTGAACGGAGTCATCCACGAGGGAGTTTGAAGAACACCAAAAATGGAATTTCATAACATGGTTCTTTGGATCGTCTCCCTGCTTCACATCAAACTTTGGGATATCCGATGGTAGCTTTACCAGAATGGGAGGCCACGAGGGATTGTGTTGAATGGGGTCATTAATAAACTTAGCCAAATTTGGTAAGTCCAAGGTTGCTAGGAAAGGTAACTGACGGTTGGGTTGCACATACCAGTAATATTGATATGGCATATAATTACCAGTAGGACCATAAGTGGACTGAAAAATAGGTTGCTGTGATGAAGAACTACTGGAAAATTCACCCTCAGAGGGTTGATTTCTGGGATCATGACCGCTAGGACCACTAGGGCCTCAAGGAGGAGGACCACTAGGGCCACTGGGACCACCAGGACCACTAGGAACAGTAGAAGGCGAACCACCAGATCTATTGGAGCCAGCAAGAGGCAAACCTCCAAAGCCTCTGGAACCACTAGGCAAAGGGCCATAAGGGGGAAAGCCACCAGGCCCCCCAGGACCACTAGGACTATTAGGATGATAAGGAGGAAAGTTTCTAGATCCTCTAGGACCATTAGGCCCCCCAGGGGGATGGATTCCATAAGGCAGTCCTCTGGCACCTCCCACAGTATGTATAGGTATCCCCCCCATAGCTGGTATGTAAGACCAGATGGGTTGCCCCCATGGTGTAAAAGTATTACTAGGGTATGTAATTCCAGCATAAGGCATTCCTGTAGGATTGGGTGGATGATTAATGTTACCTACAGGCATTTGATCACCATAACCTCTAGAATATTGGATGGTTACAGGTTGTGCCCTCGAGGGCTGACCTGAACTGGATGGGGGATTAACCATAGTAGTATGGGTGGGAGGGACATAAACTGTATATGGTTCTATATTTGAGGTCTGTCCTTGACTAGGTACAATTCTGACATCAGATAATGTAGGTTGTGTCGAGGGTTTCCCCCCTGGCATTAGAAGGTAAAGATGAAATAAGAATTGAGGGTTGAGCCCCAGCTGCAGAAGACCTGGGAGGATTGGGAACAGACATAACATGGGAGGTGTTGGGGGTGGTATTTTGACCTAGGTTGTGGGGTGTTATTGGACAATCTATAATCGGTTCAATGGGTCTCATAGAATCAGCAAGTGAATGATATCCCATAGGAACAGATGTGGAACATGATACTGTTGGGCCTAGGAGGTCATCTATTTGCTTATCAATCTCCTGTGCACAGAGAATGGCAGCACGATATTTCCTACGTTCTTCTTCATCTTCAGCAGAGTTTAAACAGGTGCCAAATGAGGGAATGCCCTGTCCTACAGGGGTATCCCAAAATGGAGCATTGGGACCAAAATCCGGATGGGTAGTATCATCAACATGACCTTCCATGGGAGAATGGAACGAGGAATTTCCCCAAGAAGGATGTTGGACCAAGGGAGGTGAGTGTGAAGAATATGCTCCTCCACTTTTTGCAACCACATTATCTCCCACTTGGGAGGTGGTAGCAGCTCCTTGGTCAATAGCTTCCATTGGATTTTCTCCTGAACCAGGAATAAAATTGGGTGGCAAGCCCCGTACTCTTCTGGACTGTCTTAACTCAGCTAGTTTGTACAGTTCCTATCTAACCTAGGGTCTGAAAAGCTAGAAAACACACCAAAAAATTTCCCTACACAAGCTATAGGTCAAAACAAGCACACTTAAAATGATAGGAGGAGTTCAAAAAGTCAGGTCTCTCTCCAGGATTGTCAAGAAGGTGCCACTTGCGATATACCTCGAGGGTACGTGCGTAGTAATCTCTCAAAATGCTATTTTCGGTGTATGGCTCCAAGAAAGACGACCAAAAGGATTTTCTCAGATGGATAGGGTATCCTAGTGGGGTCTCCCGATATACTCAAGGTATGTCAGAGCTCGAATCGGTAGTAGTGCTATCTAATGCATAACCATACACAAGGGGCCTTCTGATATACAATCGAGTACATGAAGTACCTTTCTATATACCTCAAGGGTACGTGAAAGGCCATTCGATATACCGACGATACATGGAAGAACCGCGTGAGTCTCGGAATGTAATGCAGACAAATAATGATAGCTCCTATGCTTAATGATGCCCGAACACGTCTCTAACCTATCACTCCAATTTCTAAGTAAATTTTAGCCTATAACTACCGTTAATTTTAAAGTGGACGGTTAGGTGAATGCATAATGTTTTGACAGAAAAGTAAAACCATGCAGTATGCCTGTGCAAATATTTCACTTTACCATTCAGTATGCCTACTTACGGGAGGGAAAGAGAGTATTTTATTTTGTTTCAAAACCAAAAATACTTCCAAACAACAGTCTTTAACAAAAAATTGAAGACAAGCAACACTTTCCAAACTGATTTCTCTTTTCTGAAAGCAATAAGAAGGGGGAGAATCTCTTTTCCTAAAAGAAAAACAAGAAGCACACTACATGCAAATGCACTGCATATTTTCAATTTTCTCTTAAAACATAGGTAAATCTAACTTAAAAATACCAAATTTTTTATTTTGATTGAGATAGTTCTAAATGCATAATAGACGAAAGAACATGAAGAGCCTGAAAGCTTGTAAATCCAATCAGAGATCCAATGTCCATCACTCAATGATGATAACCTAGCCTTAGTCAAAAAAATTCTTTTTTAAAGGAAGGAAAAAGAAGTTCTATATGCAAACAAGAAATGAAACTAAGATGCTAATCAAATGTTCTTCTTTTAGTCTATATAGCAAAAATGAAAAGAGATCTTACTAACACCCTAAGCTTTTCAAAAAACAAGAAATCCTTTCGCAAACACAACCAACAAACATAGAAGTGAATGAACAATAAAAAATCCTAATCTAAATTTTGGATTTCCCAATCAAACCAATATTAAACCATAAAATTCCAAACCACAAGCATCAGATTCTGCCACACAAGCATGATAGTGTAGGACTGAAAGCAAAACAACTCAATTTTTTACAAAAAATGAGAAAAAGGAGGTCTTGGAATGATGCCTACGTGGCACCACGCTTCTCTGGTGTTGACAAAGTGGTTCTATCCTAGCACCGCTTCTCACCAATGGGATACAGGCAGTGGAACCGCGTGCTGCCCACTCTTTTCAGGCGGTGGCACCGCTTCTCATACCCTACATAGGCATGGTTCCCTGTAAAAATCCAAAACACAAAGAGAATGATAGATCAAGTCAAAAAAAGACTAGATCGGGGTAAAGGCTGATAGATTGAGTACAAAAACAGAGCATAAAAGGTCGAAATGATTCAGATCTGAATAGATCTAGAAGTTTCAAACCCAAATTCACTAAGTCAAATAGTAGATGACTAAAGAGAGTTAGAGAAGGAACCTGGATTCGGACAAGAGTTGAAGATCTGAGGAAGATCAGAACAACTGATACATATATCTATTCCCCAACGGAGTCGCTAGATTTGTTAGCAGGAATATTTCACCTTCTATGGACAGTAAGGTGTTCCTCTAGTCTGAATGGTTCATATCTAGAACAAATGAACAAAAAAGGATGAAGACCCTCCCTGGACGCTGTAGATACCTGGAATGTAATGCTTTGATAGTAAACCTGTGTACTTGCAATCATATTAAACACACAAACACATCAAAGCTACCAAAACATAATCTACTAATCCATGTCAGTGACTAAGGAATCCAACAACATTTACATGTGAAATAAAACAACAACAGTAAAGTGGGACGAAAATAAGCTTTGCATTAAGATAAAATGGAGAAGTTTACAACCAATCAAGCCTTAGTGTTGACATGCATCTCCATGAAACCAAACAATTTCATCCCCATAAGCTCCAACTTGCTCTCTATGCTCTCCAATGGCTTGGGCGAAGTGATCAATCCAACAGCATAACAATACCTTAAGAGTTCTTCCCCTCAACCATGGATATGAGCTTGTATTTATAAGGCTCAATGGGTAGGGATGGTTGAGAGATTTATGGATGAGGTGGCCTCTAAGATCCTATGATGGGGGATCTCGATCTCAACTGACCCACAATGATAGGGATAAGGGAGGACACGAGGCTCATGATCTAGAAACCTCGAGAATCTTCTCTTTTTCCGATTTTACCCATGGTACCGCATTTCTCCTTCTATGACAGAGCGATTCAGGTAAGAAACGCTTATGGACTAAGGGCCATAAGTGGTGGCACCGCTTGTGGATAATAAGGGATAGGTGGTGCGAGCAAGGTACCGCTCATGGACAAAGGGGAAAGTGTGGTACTGAGCATTTTTGTGAAAGATTAACAAAATGGTATGAGTTTCCACTCCAAGTGCTGGGATTCAGGGCAAGTAAGTATGTCAAAGGTCTTATCACATGATGGTGATAGGATTTTGGTATAACAGGTATTGTGGACCATTTGAGATATTGTCAAGAGTTGGACCAGTGGCTTATCAGTTATCTTTGACACCTAATCTCATAACACATAACATATTTCAGATTTCTAAATTGAAAAAGTATATGCACGATGCTACTCATGTAATTGATTGGAATGTTATTCAGGTAGAACCAGAAGGATATTTTCAGGTGGATCCAGATTGTATCCTCAACAAGCAAGAAATTTTTCTCCGGAATCACACTGTTCAACAAGTAAAGGGGCAATGGAAGCACCTTAGTCCAGAAAAAGCAACATGGGAATTGGAAAGTCATATGCGAGAGGAATATCCAATTTTATTTCCTGGAAGATTTAGATGATACTTAAGAAACCTCGAGGACGATGTTAAACTTAAGAGGGGGTGTTTGTAACCCACCTAGAACTAAAGACATTTTATTTTTGAGAAGACATTACTTTAAAATTTATTGTAAAGCTTTATATTGCTGACCAAGGATGACCAAAGATGACAATAATTGAATTATTTTATTATTTAATAATTAAAAATAAGAGACACCTATCCAAAGAAGATTGTTGGAGAGTGTTCACCGACCCACTAGGAGGAATGATTTTCTATAGAAGGCCAAATGACAAATGGCATCAACATCATTCACTTTCTAGTTGTTGCAGGAGGCAACATCCCTATAATTGTGGTCATGTTCCCAAGAAAAGAGAAACTAAATAGGTGGCTCATTTAATTGCAAAACTGACTCAAATACCTAGGAAAGCTTATATATACCATCGAATGAGAAGGAGGCTCACTACATTATAATAGATTAGAACCTTGTGGTTTTGTTGGATACCGAAAATTTAGGCACATAAGAGGAATTTGATGAGGGGAAAACTAATGTGGGTTGCTAGAGTGTTGATTTTAATTATGATTGCTGACTTACAGAGGACTGATCAGGCTTCTACACAGAAAATTCTTCCTGGTGGTTCAGTGAATAGGCTCAAGGGTCCTAAAGCAAGTGGTCTTGGCTACTTTCAGGAGACGGTTGGGAGGAATGGTGTTCTTCGGGTGCTTGTCCCCTTCTAAAGTGAATAGGTTCTATAATGCTATGGATTTGTTACCTTAAATTCTTTATCTGTTATTTCTATAGGATTTATGAATGAAGAAGATTCCAGAATTATTATATTCTTTTGTAATTAAATAGGAAAGTATATTTTTATTCCTATAAAATATTCAGTCAATGAAGGTTACTGCTTACACAAAATTTCGTAGTAGAATGATAGATTATTTATAATATTATCATAATATGATGTAACTTTACTTAAAATTAAAATGTAGTAGATAATTCAGTAAATGTTTAGTATTTATTTTATTTTCCTATATTTCGATACAGTATTATCTTAGAGATTATCATGAGCTTCCATGGCATAATTTTTCATGTATTATATTTCATAATTAGGGTTTTCCTTGGTTAGTTACAATAAATTCCTAATCAAAGTCTTAACCCTCTAAAGAAAAACTATAGATACAGAGTGTAAAACACTATGCTAAGAAATTCGAGATCCATAAAAAGATTAAAATACAATTAAAAATATTATTTTACGATGTCCTAATCTATTACAGCCGCAAGGATTAATATTGCTTATAACTAATATCCTATATAAATATCCCATGTCCAGAAGTCTTATCATCACCAGAAAAACGAATTAGAGTCGAACACTGATAACTATCACAGTTTCAAGCTAAACATAAATTTCAAATATAGTAAAACCCTAAATCGCAACTTAAAACCTGATAAAATAATATTAAACTATTTTCGAAAATGATGGCATCCAGCCAGGGTTCAAGACTCATAAGAACCTTAATAACTTACTCAATATAAGAATTTACACAACCAAAAGGATTATATTTTAATATTTACCTTTAACGAATTAATAGTTTAAAAATAAAACTTTTCCATTACATCATAGTAGCACAGGTCAATAGTTCAAAGCTCGTAGGGTCCTTTTAGCAAGAAATTCTTTTAATCAAATTTTGAAGCCCAGTATGGTGTTTTTCAAAAAGAGTTGTTTTCAGTAAAATAACAAATTATAATTTATACAGAGGAAGATTATAATTACAAAATAAAACCTAGAGTGTTATCATAGGATAGGTGCCTCGACTAGTTTCCTTTTTAATGTATCGAATGATATATTACATTCCTCTGTCCAATCAAACTCCTAATCTTCTCTCAATAGTTCTTCCAATGGACAGGTCATATATGAGTAGTATCTAATAAATTTTCTGTAGTATCTAGTATGTCCCAACAGTACCCTGACCTGTTTTGGATTCATTAGTGGTTTCAAGTCGAGGATAATCTCTATTTTTTCAAAGTCGACCTTGATGCCTTCTTTGCATACAATGTTCCCTAGTAGTATTCCTATACGGGTCAGAAAGATGCATTTCTTTATGTTGAGAGATAACTGGATTTGTCAGCATCGTTCCAGCATGAGCCTTATCCATTTGCAATGATCTTTCAGCATGGAGTAGATCGTTGAATTGTCAAAGTATACTACCATTGTTTTGTAGATATATTCTTGAAATGTTTTAACAACAATTCTCTAAAATACTTCAGGTGCATTTTTTTAGACCAAAAGGCATAACTTTGTAGGCGAATGAACAAAATTCACATACGAATGTGGTCTTTTTATGATCCTCTTTGGCTATTGGTACTTGGTTATACCTTGGGAATCTGTCTGTAAATGAGTAGCATTCATATCCTGCAACTTCGTTTAAGATTTCGTCTATGTATGGTGTTGGGAATGGGTCTGTTAGAGTGACTTTGTTTAGTTCTCTGAAATCGACACAAATACTCACTTTTGTTGGGTCGTGGTTATTCGGTTGGAAGACCATTGGACTTGCCCATTCCGACTGGTCGATAGGGTAGATAATTCCTGCTGCGAGCATATTATCGATCTCTTTTTTGACTATCTCTTTGTATTTATGAGCTAATTTTTATAGCCTTTTCTTTATGGGTCTGGCATCAGATTTGATCTCAATCTTCATTTCACCCATTTCATGGAATAGCCCTTTGACATCTTTATAGTCTCAAGAAAAGACATCCTAGAATTCTTTCAATAGGTTTATTATTTTAGTTGTTTTCTCTTCACTCCAGTAATCGCCAATTCTTTCCATTTTTTGTCATTCATCATTCGATATGTCAAACTCTTTAGTTTTAATTTTGGCATCCATCCATTTCGGTGACTTGGATTCATTGATCGATCGAATACCTTTTTTGAACTATGAGAATGTAGCAGGGAAGTCTGCTTCGGTCATTCGGTCAGTGTCTTCTTTGTTGGTTATGTCGACTTTAAGTATTGTTCGAATTGGTTTTGTTGTTTCTGAGTGATACGATTTCCATCGAAATATTTTTCCTTCTGTATTTTCATTTTCCATTTGCAGTCTTGTCGACTGTGGTATTATGTTGGTTTGAATGTTATTGCATGATATTTTTGGTTGATCATGGTTTGGTATCATACTGTTGTTTCTAGTCGATTCTATGAATGCTTTTATTTGCTTTGCAGTTTCGACTAGCTTTTCATTTTGCGGTATAAAACTGAAGTCCTTAATGAAGTTTTCTCTAAGTTCATTCCATTGGAATGTTTCGCCTCGTGCTTCTTCCATTTTATACCATTTATTTGGTAATTCGGCTAGCATTGAGGGAAATAAGTGTGGCCATATATGTTCGTTTTTATAACCAAGTCTTCTCCATTCTCTTTCACATGTTCTTATGTGCTCATTTGGGTCTTCCCCTTGGATGAAGACATGTATTTGCACCTGTTTAGGTAGCTTCCTTACTCTAAACCTTTCTACAAAGTAAGTCAAAGTTGTTGTCCAAGTCTTCAGTCTCGACTGATGGGTGTCCCACCATCGAGCAACTCGTCCTGTAAAGGTTTCTACTAGGTTTTGTAGTCATCCATGTTCACCTAAGTTCTTAGAGACTTGTTCTATATGCAGAATTGGGGACTCTCTTTCTTTATACCTTGGATTTTGTCTAATACTTATATTTGTTGGAGTTAAGGTAGGGTATTCCATAGTTTTCCTTTCGAATATTTTTGGGATGGTGGAGACTAAGAAGCATTGACGGGTTGGTCTCTTCTGTATAGCTTGAATGGGCCAACAACCATTTTCTTGAGTTTCATAGTTTTAGACTTCCCAATCATATAATACTGTGTCCGAATTATATCCTACTGAGTCTTGGTTTCCGAAGTGTAGCTCACCATAGATATTGGGTTCAGTTTAGTCTTCGTTATTTTGAATTTGATATAATTGTCAAATGTCAAATTCTTCATTGATGGGTTCAGTCCAAGGTTCACCTTGGGAAGGATGAATAGGGACAATAAATTTCTGTCCATTTCCTTTTAATTTTATTCTTTCTTTTTCTAAATATATTGATGCTTTCATTTTTCTTCCCCACGGTCGACCTACGAAGGTTGGGAAGGAGCTGTATCCTTCTTCAGGGTCTATGATTTCAAAGTCGACTTTATTTTATATTCCTTTTATTGTCGTATCGAAATTTCTCCAAACCCCAATGGGTTCGATCAGTCCCTGGTTGGCTAATTTGAGGTATATACTTGACTCATATAGTCGAGGTCTACCCAAAGATTCCCATGTATCTTGAGTCATAATATTTACTTGTGAACCGAAGTCGAGTACAACTTGTCGAACATGGTATCCTTCGATTTCTAGATCGACAAGTGGGTCGACATCGCTCTTTCCTTTTTGGTTTAGACAACATTTATTTTTTGTTTGTTTTTCTGTATTATTACTGTGCTTCATATTATATATAAAATCAATGTATTGAGACACCAATTTATCATTTTGTACTAAACGTATTAATTCTTTAACTGTGTTTTATCGACTTTCATCGACTTCTTCCTGCCTAGAAAATTCATTAAACATGTTTTATGCATCGTTATATAGTTGTTTTTGTTTTGTCGGGTTAGGATAATCGTTCTTTTCTTTGATTTTACTTATAAGTGGATTATCATTTCCAATTTTTGCCCTTGTCAAGTTACTATGTGTAGGTTCTTTGTATTCATTACATGATGTTTTTTAACACATGACAAGATATTAACATTTTTCTTTTTATTAATATTGTCGAGCATGGTGGGACAATCCTCTAGTGAGTGATCACCCACACCATAGCTAGTACAAAACTTTAAATCTGTTCTATGCTTGTATGGACATTCTGAGTAGCAGTGTCCTTATTTGTAGAATGTAAAGCACTGGATGGGCCATCGTGGTTGATTATCATGATTTATGGAAAATCGTCCTCGACCTTCAAACCCTCCACGACGGTTGTCAAACCGGTGCTAATATTGATGGCCTTCATGTCTTTGATTATTTGGTTCATTTTGTTCTTTGTTCCTTGATACATTATCATTGTTCTATGCGACTGCATTTGTTTGGTAGACTGCTTGATAGTTTTGTCGATTCTTCAATTTTAAGTGGTAGTCGATAGTTGCGTGACTTTTTACCTCACAGATTGCGCACCAATATACTTTACCATTCTTCATGTTATATGGGAAATATTTCATTGTATGGTCTCCATGTTCTTAGAAAATGTCGTAGAATCATTTTGTTTGGACAAAATGAACGTCCTGTTGACTTATGTCTTGTTGATAGTTATCCTTAGTGTGTCTAGCTGTGGAGCATTTTGTGCAGCAGACATCCTGATTCTTGAGGTTCATCTCTTTCAATGATTTCTGCATGATTTCTAGCTGTTCTTCTAGGCTGGTATCAATGGGCTGGGAAATATTCATCCATCTCTATTTGCAGAGCTTTGGTAAGTGCGTCCTCATATGTTTTAAACGTCTCGAAGATTATGTGCCACCATATTTTCTATGATATACCTGCAAGAAACCACTGAATTAATTAATAATTGTTCATCAATTACATAGTCTAGTTGGCTGAGGAGGTATTTCCATCGCTTATCATATTCCCGGATGGACTTTGTTGGTTTTTGAGATGTTTTTTTCAGCTTTTTGGCTGCCAGATGTTTTGCATCTGGTGTTTTAAAGAAGGATATGAATTGTGCCTTAATGTCAGATTTGGACACTTGGGGAGTTCTCTTGATATAATTCATATACCAATTCAGTGTTCTTTTTCGTAAACCACCAACGAAGTGTGCCATTTGTCGTTCTTTGACCATAACTTGATTTGTCTCCCATATTGACTCGCAGACAAACCAGTGTCATCTAGAGTCTTCATCACCCTCCTAGAGGGGGATATGTGCTAATACGTGACACATGTCAATGTTGTTGTTTCCTTCAGGAGGGGGTGTTAGTGGGATATTCAGCGTACCTCATTGTTCACAGCTGTTGTCGATGGAACTTTCGTTCCCGTTGGTTTTTTTTTTTTGTTTCTTCTCCTACTAGTAGTCATTTTGGGTCAACTTCTTTTGTTGATGTCCAGCTACACTGATGTGCTTACAAGTTCGACTGTTCTATTTCTTGTAAAGTTGTGTTTGGCAGGGGGGGTTCTCCTTCATGTGTCAGATAGAGCAAGTGGATACTTGCGTTGGACAGGTATGCCTAAAATGTTACCCAATTTCCTTCCTTTGGTCGACGGATTACTAAATGATTATCATCATTTACTTCATCGTCTAGTCGGCTCCATATACCGAACTCACCAGCTCTTAGCCACAGGTCTTCTTCGACAATGTCCTGAATTCAGGTCCTCGAATTTGTCAGAGATAGAGGTCTTACCTCCTGTAGAATTTCTAGTTGGAGACCTTCTCTCCGTTCTATCCACAAATATTCTTCCATGGGTGATGCTTCTTCCTCTATGCCTTCTTCATGTCGGTAATGGTCCGACTCTGGTGAATTTCTTTTTTTTGTCACCCTAGTGGCCATTTCTCTTTGTGAAGCTCTAGATTGCTCTCTTCTCTCTTCTCTTCTTTTCTTCCTCTTCTCTCTTTCTAGCTTCCACAAGTCTGACATACTTTTATGTGCCATTGTTCGTTCAATTTCCTTCTTAGGTCAATTTTTCATTGCTAGTGATGGTATTTTCTTCATTCGACTAGAATCCTTTTTACCTTACCTCGACACATGACCAACTACCCCCCTATATCCTACCCAACGCTTTAGAAAGCTCAGATAATTCTGTTTATTTTCTTAGGAATTTCTTCCACTCCCTTTCGACGATGAATTTTTCCCACTTCTTTTGTTTCTCCACCCAGTTAGAATTTGGTGGTGGTTCACGTAATGATGGATGAGGCTCTACGATATGGACCACTCCCTTCTCGATTAGGAATTTGAACAAAAGGATCGGTAAGGAGAAAATAACTACTCAGTGAGGTTTGTATAAAACCTTTTCTCAATGCTTTCGACCGAAACTCTTTCCTCCATAGTTGGTTTTCTCAGAATTCACCTGTGATCTTTTCAAACCACTCCGACAAGTTTGTTCATCTGCCTCGAATCAGTTTCTTTAGTAGTTATTGATTTTTAGTTGCTTCCATATTTTTCATTCAGAAGTTTTTTCAAAAGCTGAGGTACCGACTCTACAAAATTATCATCTCTTTCAGTGAATAATTTCTCCTTTTCCTGAGCAATGGTCAATATGTTTCTTCTTGCGTTGTTTTGCAAATAATTTTCTATCTTATTCTCCCACCAATTCCTAATCTCTTGATCTGATATCATCTGCTTATGGTCATTACATCTGTATATGTACTACCGGCAACGGAACCAATGTTGTAATCTCACAGATCACATAAGGTTACCAATAATACACATAGCAACATATAATCATAATAGACACAAGAGACAAGAACGGGTAATGAAGTAACATACTATATTATAGCATTACATGAGGGTCCATACATATACAAAAACCAAACCGAGTTCTCATCTGGCTCAACATCCTAATATATATGATTACAAACAATTACAAGTAACTACCTGTCAGTTTGGTCAACCGACACGACTTACGTGGCCGACCTAATCTTCGATTAGTCAGCTACTCGACTAGTCAACTCACTGACTAGCTCCTCCAACACATCCACAAATAGACGGAAAAACAGAATGAGTAAATCAAGTTTTAGAAGATATGTTACAGATGTATGTTAGAGATCATCCAAAGAAATGGGAAGAATATTTGCACTTAGTTGATTTTTCTTATAACAACCATTATCAAGCTTCAGCTAAACTTAGTCCTTTTGAAATACTGTATGGTAGGAAATGCAATACTCCCATTTCATGGAGTAATCCGGTTGATAGATTGATGTTAGGACCTGACTTGTTAAAAGAAATGGAACTAACAATGAAACAGGTACAAAGCAATCTAAAAATCACACAGGACAGAAAAAAGAGTCCTGCATACCTTAAAAGAACTAAGAAAGAATTCCAAGTAGGTGAGACTGTGTTTGTCAAGGTAAAACCTAGAAAAAGCTCCTTTTAATTGGGGAGATGTGCTAAATTATTACCCAAGTATTGTGGACCGTTTGAGATATTGTCAAGAGTTGGACTAGTGTCTTATTAGTTATCTTTTCCACCTAATCTCATAATACATAACGTATTTCATATTTCTAAATTGAAAAAGTATATCCATGATGCTACTCATGTAATCGATTGGAATGTTATTCAGGTAGAACAAGAAGGATATTTTCAAGTGGAGCTAGGTTGTATACTAGACAAGCAAGAAATGTTTCTCCGGAATCGCACCATTGGACAATAAAGTCGCAATGGAAGCACCTTAGTCCAGATGAAGCAACATGGGAATTGGAAAGTCATATGCGGGAGGCATGTCCAATTTTTGTTCCAGGAAGACTTAGATGATACTTAAGCAACATCAAGGACGATTTTAAACTTAAGAGGGGGTGTTTGTAACCCACCTAGAACTGAAGACATTTTATTTTTGAGAAGAAATTACTTTAAAAGTTATTGTAAATTTTTATGTTGTTGACCAAGGATGGTCAAAGATGATTGTAATTGAATTATTTCATTATTTAATAATTAAAAATAAGAGACACCTATCCAAAGAAGATTGTTTGAGAGTGTTCACTGACCCACTAGGAGGAATGATTTTCTATAGAAGGCCAAAATGACAAATGGCAGCAACATCATTCACTTTCTAGTTGTTGCAGGAGGCAACATCCCTATAATTGTGGTCATGTTCCCAAGAAAAGAGAAACTGAGTAGGTGGCTCATTTAATTGCAAAACTGACCCAAATACCTAGGAAAGCTTATATATACCATCGAATGAGTAGGAGGCTCCCTACATTGTAAGAGATTATAACCTTGTGGTTTTGTTGGATACCAAAAAGTTAGGCACATAAGAGGAATTCAATGAGGGGAAAACTAAAGTGAGTTGCTAGAGTGTTGACTGTAATTATGACTGCTGAGTTAAAGAGAGGACTGATTAGGCTTCTACATAGAATATTCATCCTGGTGGTTCAGTGAACAGACTCGGGGGTCCTAAAGCAAGTGATCTTGGTTGCTTTCACGAGACGGTTGGGAGGAATGGTATTATTTGGGTGCTTGTCCCCTTCTAAAGTGAACAGGTTCTATAATGCTCTGGATTTGTTACCTTAAATTCTTTATATGTTATTTCTATAGGATTTATGAATGAAGAAACTTCCAAAATTATTATATGTTTCTGTAATTAAATAGGAAAGTATATTTTTATTCCTGTAAAATATTCAGTCAATTAAGGTTACCGCTTACACAAGATTTCCTAGCGGAATGATAGATTATTTATAATATTATCATAATATGATGTAACTTTACTTAAAATTAAAGTGTAGTAGATAATTCAGTAAATGTTTAGTATTTCTTTTATTTTCTTATATTTCGATAGAGTATTATCTTAGAGATTATCATGAGCTTTCATGGCATAATTTTTCCTGTATTATATTTCATAATTAGGGTTTTCCCTAGTTAGTTACAATAAATCCCTAATCAAAGTCTTAACTTGCTAAAGAAAAACTAGAGATACAGAGTAAAAAACACTATGCCAAGAAATTCGAGATCCATAAAAAGATTAAAATACAATTAAAAATATTATTTTACGATGTCCTAATCTATTACAGCCGCAAGGATTGATATTGTTTATAACTAATATCCTATATAAATCTCCCATGGCCAAAACTCTTATCATCACCAGAAAAATGAATTAGAGTCGAAGACTGATAACTATCACAATTTCAAGCTAAACATAAATTTTAAATACAGTAAAACCCTAAATCGCAAATTAAAACATGATAAAATAATATTAAACTATTTTTGAAAATGATGGCATCCAACCAGGCTTCAAGACTCATAAGAACCTTAATAACTTACTCAATATAAGAATTTACACAGCGAAAAGGCTTATATTTTAATATTTACCTTTAACGAATTAATAGTTTAAAAATAAAACTTTTCCATCACGTTATTGTAGCACAGGTCGATAGTTCAAAGCTCGTAGGGTCCTTTTAGCAAGAAATTCTTTTAACCAAATTTTGAAGCCCAGTATGGAGTTTTTCAACAAGAGTGGTTTTCAGTAAAATAACAAATTATAATTTATACAGAGGAAGATTATAATTACAGAAAAAAACCTAGAGTGTTATCATAGGAGAAACCCAAGGTATAAACAAAATAATAAAACGTTTTAGAATGATGACACTCTATGTTCGAAAAACGAGACAAGAATAAATTTCTTTTACCAAATATTTCTAACATAAACTGAAATATCAATTAAAAACCCAAACATTCATTCAAGTTTGGTAAACAATACATTGCCATAGCAAAAGCAAGGATTTTCCCCTTTCTCTAAATAATAAACCAAATAATAGTCTTATAAAGAATAAACCAACTATTGTTTACACATAGTAGCCCTGGAAACAAGAAACTATTTAGATAACAATGTCATATTAATTTCAGAGTAGCAACAAATGCACGGAGTAGGAATTAAAATAATATATCAAGTATAGAGCAAGACAAAGACTCAAGCCAAATTTTAAACTCAAAATCACAACATAGTCGCTTTAAGACTCTACAGTAAATATTTTCACAACAACTTCTTAACATATTCCCATAGACTCAACAGTCTGTCACAAAGGGTTAAAACCCTAGCTTAGCCGCAGGCTTGAAAACAATCAAAATTCCTCCCATTAGTGCTATAAAGTCAGTTACTCAATAATGTTTACCATTCAAAACACAGGAGGATCGAAACTCTGAAATGAAACCAGAACGAGTTTGAAACCATTTTCCAACTGTCCATGACATCAAGGACTGTAGGGTGCAATGTATTTTGGGTCTTACCAGAATCCTCAACACCTATACCCTCGACCCCAACACTCTTCTTCAACCTTACTTCATCAAGGAATCACCTTTTCAAAACCCCCTGAAATTAAACAATTCACAGGAGTTAAACCTTGTAAGAAGGGTGACTTTCAACCTTATAAAGTTCTACATTCATCTAAAGAACGAACATATGAGTTACCTTAATAGACCTATGAAGTATTTGAAAGGAATAACGAGACCAAGACTCTGCAATTTGTGACTAAGTGCAATTAAAAATGAAAAACATGCACATTGTTGTCTCAAGGACCAAGGTAGACCTTGGTAGAAAGGGCTGAGATCCCTTGGCTCTCTTCACCCTTTAACATCACAGAAAATAACAATAGAAAACCCTTGAGAGTTGTTTAGGTTTTAACCCATAGCCCAGCTGGAAAACACCATAAGCTTTCACGTGGGTGCTCTTTTAAAGTCACACCTACATTCACGTAGTTTCAAATTTGCAAACCCGCTCTCCATAGTTTTAAATTTGATTTTCCTTGTATTTTTGTTTTAAGACCTTGTGTTCGTAGTTGTTGGGTTAGAAAGGGTTGGAACAAACCCCTTTTGTGGAAGCTCACATGCAAGTATTACGAGTTTAAACAATGCATTAGCTTCATAAGCTAAGTAAGACCCTTAAAACATTGAAACCCTAGCCTCTCTTAGGATTTTTTTAAATAGAGTTAAAAACATCAAAACATGATGACTTTTATCTTGTGGTAAAAACAAGTTAAGCACATAAACATAACCTACGACAAACAGGTATAACTCATAAACCTTTGAAAAACAAGTGTTTCTAATTACAGTTTGGAAACCTATATAATGTTTAGGGAACATAAATGAAGTTATCATTTAATAATTTTTCAGTATTAGGATAATTCCTAGGTTGAAAATTGAAATGAAGAATTTACATTGCTATCTTAAAAATATTTGTAAAACCAGTTTTTGGTTTATATTTATCTAAACACTCAATATTATAATTTTTTGTTTATGAAATTATGGAGTGGTTACATTTTCTCCAATTGGCGAGGATTGTGGCTTCACTGCTATTTCCAGATCTTCTTTCTATGACACAATCTTCTGTTGTATCAATGGGATCCAGATTTGCGGAAAGAAGGCGACAATGAACCACTTCGTATGTTGTACATATGACACATGGAAGCTCACTTTGGCAATTAATGTCTTGAATCTCTAGTCAAAGTCCCAATTAGACTCTATAGGTAGGTTCTTGATTTCTTTGATCCCAGTAATGCACTGTGACTCATACTTCATCTTTCTAAACTCATTTATCATTCCCACTCGAATCTAGTCGAGCATTTTCTGGGCAACTCTTATTGGCACTATAGAAATTTTCATGTACCAGTCTAACGCATGACCTCGCAGAGTGGTGATCATCTATGAATTATTTAGGTTCTCATCTTTGATCCGTTGCATAGTCCATACATCTTCACAGAGAAACCAATGTTCCTTCAGATCTTCCAACCCATTTCCATTGAATATTGACAACTTAATATTGGTCCCAGCCATTGTATTAACTAATCGTACGTTTCAAACAAAATTTTGACTAGCTAGAATCCCTTGTCTGCTATTTATAGTTTTAGTACTACTTCTATTTACAAATCCACTTGGAGATAAGTCTCTATATATTACCTCTTGTGATGTGCGCGGTGTTGTAGGCATGTCGTACCCACATTATGGATCTAGAGCTTCAGTTGATTCTTCTGATTCTTCTTCTCCTTCAAATATTGGCTAATATTCTTTTTCTTCATCGTAAAACCCTTCTTCCACGTATGACGTGAGATCGTAGTCCTATTATTTTATGCTTGTTTTGCAAATCCCTCTTTCTTTTAGAGTCTTTCTTCGCTTTCTTGACCAAAATCTTCTTCCACTTATTAAACAACCAACCTCTTGTTCAGTTCGACTATATCCAAGGAACATCTCAACTCAGTTTGTGCCATTTGTCATAGAGTTGAGTTGTGACATACCCACCTTTTTGTGCACAGTTTCCAAGATGTCATATTCGTAGGATACCTTTTTCACATACAAGCATTTTTATCCATGCCTTTAATGACGACAAATATCTACCACGGGATCCTTGAATTTTTTTTTGCTCCACCTCACTATATGAGGTTATTGTGTCGATAACAAACTTAGTAATGTATCCTTCCAAAATACTTTCTATCCATAAATAAATAGCCCTCAACACAGGGTTGGTCACTCTTTTAAGTCACTCAATCAACTGAGTATTTTACTCCCTCGGTTCTCCTCCTTGGAAATTTCTTTGTTGGGTTTCCAGCTTAGACAACCACTCATGCAACACAATGGGAAACTCAGAATATAAAATCTTGTGGATATCTGTATAGAGGTACCATCCCAACCACTATGTTGGGTTCCACCAAGATCCTTTTCTTTCTTCTTGTGTGAATTCTAATGCTTTGAAATCCGCCCAATCTTGGATCTCAAGTTTCATTGGTTCCCACAACATATCCCTCACCAAAATGATTCAGCCCCGGTAATAGAACCATTTGTTATATTTATTCTTCCTCTTCGGACCCAGACCCAGCTTCAGTCCCTTCTTCTTAGTGCAACAAATCCCAAGATATCATCCCAACATAGCAAAGCCTAGTCGGCAACACCTACGATGTAGATGCAGTATCACCCAAGATATCTTTCTATGGGTGACTTCCAGAACCATGTTTCCATAGTTGGGTGGGGGATTTTTGGTTCCTCGGTCATTTACCAAGGTGCTCGACCCAATTTTTTGGGTGGATTACTTATGATTACTATGAACAATTAGACCGCAACCCAACTTCTCCTTTGTAACTAATATATCAACAACCCCAGTGCAACATGAATGTATTCAACTTATAACAGTGTGAATGATATGCATCTATTCATACATAAACAAATATATAAGCATTCATTCAATGCAACATCTATATGGGTAAATAAAAAACATTCAACATTCACGCATATACACATAATCTAATGTGGAAACCCATCTGGGAAAAAAACCAAAAAGATGCTCTTCATCTGGCATGAAAAATATATGCACCTTTTGTCTGCACACTAAGCTGCAGACTCTACTCTAGATATTTTTGTTTATCTACACAGACTCTTCTCTCCTCTCATGCTCTCATACCTTCTACCTCTGGTCTCTCTCTACTAGACTCTACTACTGATCCGCACACAACCTAGATTGACTCGGTATCCTCTACACCCATGTGCACTCAGATGTAGGTTCTTCAACTCAATGCACTTAGAAAAGAAACATATACACCTTCGATCATACCCATAGCTAACGAGCACTAAAGAGCTAACAAATCTCAGAGGCTAACACTCTAACAGTGGAGAAGTTAACCCACATACAGGTTGGGTTCCTCATTTTATAGACTCTTTACATGTCTCTATCTCATTCGACTTCATACAGTTATCCTAATCGGTCGTCTTTCCTATTCTAGAGACGCATGAGAATAGGCACTAATGACTAGAATTACAAATATACCTTTGTACGTGTGACTTATGTCGGCTCTAGCTGACCTTGTACCTATGATCCTTTGGACCTGTTGCTTTCTAACTGTTTTGTCGGTTCATGCCTTCTGAAAGGGATCCACTACACCACATTCATTATATGTCTTGTCATATCCTTCTATCACAAATATTCCTTCTATCGTGACTTCCTATTCTATCATACATCTTCCTTCTTCTTTCTTCCTATCGTTTCCTCTATCAAAACTATTTTCTCTTCTTCTCCCTTTTCTTTCTTACTGTGGATGCATCTGTAACAACTTCTTCCTCTTCTTTTCCCTTAGCCCTTCTCCATACTTAGGCATAATTATAAGTGGCTTCTGCTTTCCTTTCCCTAGGACCAACAATTTCCATAAAAAATGAATAATTATTTGAAAAATATTATCCCATTATCACATTAAATAAATCAAGTGAATAAGAAAATTAGGGAACAAAGTTAAATTAATTTTGTGCATTTTAATTCCTTATTCCTCCTCAGAATCATTTCATGTTCCGTTAAATGGGCCAAATAATGTTCCCTTTTAGGGGCACATCACCACCTCCTTGAAGAATATATCCCTCAATAATCCTTCAGTCTTATCCTTTGTGACAAGTTTGGGAATGTGTTGAGTTATTATGTGGATTTCTTCTCTTTTATCTGGTTGCAGCTCTTAAAGCAAAGTCTAGTAAAAGGAGATCAATTCTTGTTCAATTTCCTTATGTTTAATGAACTATTTTCCTTGAGTGTATGTTAGAGAGTTGACTCGATTGTGGTTTTAGTGTTGTATCATAGAGAGGTGGATTTTTTTAGTTCCTCTCACCTTCCTTCAATTATCTAATGTGGGATTTGTTTCTCCATGTGGTTTCTTCCTATCTGTTCCTTGATTCTAGTCTAGTTCATGGAGACTTCCATTTGAGCAAGGTTTTTGGTTCTTCCTTCTAGAATCATTTGTTGTTGAAGTTGTTCTATTTTTTACTACAAATATTTCTTTCCCTAAAAGTTGTTTCCAAATATATCATGATTCCACTATTTGGGCCACGTCTTTAAAATTTTTAACTATTAATGGAACCTATATGTAAAAGAGCCTCTTTTGATTACACTTAGCAAGGAAATTCATTTTATACATGTTAAAACTAGTTATAAGTCTTCTAATATTGGTGATATTTTTATGAAGAAAATATTTTATTTTCATGGAATTCCTAAAAGAATAATTTATGTTAGGGATCCTAAGTTTATTGGTAATTTCTGGAAGTCATTGTTTAAAGGATTGGATGCTAAGTTAAATTTTAGTACCGCTTATCATCCTATTGTAATCTCATAGATCAGATAAGGTTACCAATAATACACATAGAAACATATAAGCATAACAGACACAAGACACAAGAATAGGTAATGAAGTAATAGACTATATTATAACATTACATGAGGGTCCATACATATACAAACATGGAACTGAGTTCTCATCTAGATCAATAGCCTAATATATATGATTACAAATGGTTACAAGTAACTACCTATCGGTTCGGTCAACCAACATGACTTATGCGGCTGACCTAATCTTCGATTAGTCGGCTACTCGACTAGTCGGCTCACTGACTAGGTCCTTCAACATCTCCCCCAGGAAAAAAATCTTTCTTTGTCCCAAATAAATAGGGGAGGTACTCAAAATTTATACTGTCTGAGATAGTTACTTCTACTTTGGTTTGGATTCATGGACTATGTAGTTGGATGGTTGGTCGTTTATGTGTACATACTTCCACAATGGCTTCTGCTCTAATGGCCAGTTGGTGCTGAAACTGTGTCAAATTTTGTAGAAATTTCTGGGTATCGATATTCAAGGTTGTGATGCTTGAAAGAGTTGACCTTTTCTCCTGGATGGAAAGGTCTGTGATGCTTTCCATGTCGGGCCCCATGAATTGAGCCTTTTCAAATGCTGTATCCAATAGTCTCTTCATTTGTGGGCAGATTGTGTCCAGTTTGTCGAGGCTGGGTAGTGCTTGTTGTACCCACTGATGTGCTTATTTCTCTAGTTTCTCTAATTTTGTTGTTTTCAATACAATATGGTCTTGTATTGTACTCCCCATTGCTTCTTCAAGATCTCGCCTATTTTCTAGTGCTTGTATTTGCTTACGATTCTAGCGGGTCTGCTGAAATACTTGCCCATAGTAGGTATGCCAATTAAAGATTACTTCTTCTGTAATGATAGATTCTTCTAAGTGGTCCCGCAGTACCTTATGAGCTTTAGAGAACACTGTGTACTTATACCTCTGTAATATGTATGTTTCCTCTTTTTTATCTTCTTTTCTAAGTTGTAGTTGTGCTTGTAGGGTCGACACCGAACTTTCAAATAGCTGATATGCTTTCTCCAGTGGCTTGTCGGTGTCAGCCTCTATTGGTCCTGGTATGATTGTTTGAATTAAATTTCTGTAGTTTGATAGAAATTCAATTTGCTCTTTCTTAATGTTGTTAATATGTTCTCGTATGGTCTTGCTTCCTGTTGCTGCTTCTATGGAAAGGGTTCCTAAGAGTTGATCCAACTCTCCATCTCTTAATTTCACCATGTTGACTACACAAGTCGATCCTAGTTGGCTGAGGTGGATCACTATCGATCTTTGTTCTTTGTGGTGTTCCTTTTTCTTTTTATCTTTTCTCTTCCTTTTGTGTCTATGTTGATCGGCCTATTGTTCGGCCTGTGGTTCTGCAAGTGGTTGATTTTCAGGCAGCTGATTTCCTAGTTGTTGATCTTCATTGGGCTAAACTTCATTATTTGGGGGAATTTATGTTTGAGCCTCTTGGGTAGGGCTTGCAGCTCGGTGTGTATCTAGAGGGGTTCAAATGGGTGATGTATGGTTTGGAAAAGGTTCTCGATTCGTATGTGGTGATGGATATGGTGAGTGGTATGGTGTAAATAGTGTGGTTGGGATTTTTTTCGTTGATGGGCGATCTTCAACTTCTAGTGGTGAGTTGGCTGGGTCGTCAGAGTAGACAGAGAATATGTTGTCGATCTCCTGATTGATTTCTAATGTATCTTCTTGGTCATTCTCTTCCAAGTCTCCTACTCATTTATTGGCTGGTGGTGGATGGTTAATACTTGATGCAGTAAAGGATGAAATGCGGCTTGCAACAACTTGAGAGGTTTTGTCGGGGTTCCTTAAGAATGTTGATCTAATACTTCCAACAGTTCTTGGTTTTTGAGGTATTTGGTCGATTTGTTGTGATAGGATCTGGCATGCTGAGATAGACTCAATTAACGTGTGTTTGGTGGTAATTTTCTAAGGCAGATGTGAATAATTTGGGGAGTTTTTCAATAAATTCCTAGAAGTCGTCGTCGTGATTGAATTGTTCTTTTAACGGTTCTGGCATAGCATTTTTACAGATGTCTACAGGACTAATGGTGGTTGGTTGTGGGATATCTTCTTGTGTGATTTGGGTTGGGGATGGGAGTGGGGGGATGGAAACTAAATCAACAATATTCTCATTGAATGAAGGGTTTGTATTTTTTACCTTTTTCGGTCTGCCTTGTTTCACTCTTGAGTCGACGAACCGCTTGAATTATGTTTCGACTATTATTTTATTTGCTACAGAATATTCTATGATGTTGACAATAGTAGCTAATAGTTCTTCTTCATATTCTAACTCTGATAGGATAAGTTTACGCTTCCCCTTCCCTTTTTCCTGATTTGCTTTCTTTTTCCTTGATGCTACTATTTCCTTTGCTATTTTTCTTAAATTTTCTCTTGTCATAGCATACTCTGGATTATCATATTCAATATATTCTTCTATCTGATCTTCTCCTCCCCCCCGTTCATGAGTCAGGATGACACCTTCTTTTGTTGGTATGATCGCCTGATGTTCAGTAGGTGCACTTTCAATTTCGAGGGGTTGTGGAACAGTCATCCGTTGGAGCTTGCTGGTGCCCTCTGTTGGTGTATCCTCCAACATGAAGGTACTAATATATAGATGTATTTCATAATCCTCCTCTTTTTCCTAGTCAATCAAGGGTTCCTCAATAGGCTAATTTGTTGCTTTGGCCCTTGCTGGTATCGACCGCTTGGTATTGGATTGTCAAGCCAACTCTTGGAAAATCTCGTCGACTGAAGGATAATAGTCGAGAGGTTTTGCTTTTGCTTCCGCCCCCTGCATGTACCAGACTGCAGTGTGGTCGAGCTCTAATTGACTTTTTCAGATGTGTGTTGTTTTTGGTAGACTTTTTCAAATGTTTTGAGACACCCTCCATCTGGTTGTATGGACTTTTAGGTTCTGAAACAAATTTTCCAACATTACTTTTCCATTTGCTAGTTATTTTTGAGTTCCATTACGTGAAAATGGTTTGAAACAACACATATGATATTTGCATGGTTCAAGGAACTGCTTATCTTCGAATGGACATAAGTGGTACATGGCTATCCAAATTATCAGTGATGATAGCCTAATAATTCCAACCGACTCCTGGCATTTTTCACATATAGACTTGAGCATGTCCACGACACACTGATCCCAGCGGTAAATTTTCCCTGGGTCTGCTATTGTGTCGAATGCTTCCAACATTCTAGCTTCAAATACTTCATGGATAAGATTTGTTTCTTTTTTGTGCTCATGCCCTCTGGTGCTAGACCATTCTCTAGAAATTGTGCTATTTCCTCTAATTCTTTTGGGACAGCTTCTATTTGGAATAAGTGTGTCTCTAGTAGGTCATCCTCGACTCCTGTCGGCTCCTCCCCCATGTCAATTCTCGACAAGTGATCAGGTCCAACATTTAGTTTTCCTGGTCTAACAACGACTTCAAATTCAAATTCCTGGAATAGTAATAACCATCGACAAATTCTCCCATGATGCAAAGCTTTATTTACAAGGTATTTTAACACTTGATGATCTGTGTAGAATATGAAGGGATTGGCTAGTAGGTAATATCGGTACTTTTGTAGCACGAATACCATACCTAATGCTTCCCTTTCTGTTATCAAATAGTTTCATTATGCTTTGTTTAGTTTTCTCCTGTTGTATACTATTGGATAGTCAATTCCATTGTCCCCTGGCTCCGTTAAAATTGTGCCTGTTGCTAGGCCTAATGCGTCTATATGCACATGGAATTTGATTGACAAATTTAGGAATCTAAGGATAGGTGCCTCAACTAGTTTCCTTTCTAATGTATCGAATGATATATTGCATTCCTATGTCCAATCAAACTTCTGATCTTCTCTCAATAGTTCTTACAATGGATAGGTCATATCTGAATAGTGTCTAATAAATTTTCTGTAGTATCCAGTATGTCCCAGTAGTACCCTGACCTGTTTTGGATTCACTAGTGGTTTCAAGTCAAGGATAATATTTATTTTTGCAAAGTCTACCTTGATGCCTTCTTTGCATACAATGTGCCCTAGTAGTATCCCTATATGGGTCAGAAAGATGCATTTCTTTATGTTGAGAGATAACTGGATTTGTCGTCATCGTTTCAGAATGAGCCTTAGCCATTTGCAATAATCTTTCAGCATGGATTAGATCATCCAATTGTCAAAGTATACTGCCATTGTTTTGTAGATATATTCTTGAAATGTTTTAATAACAATTCTCGAAAATATTGCATCTGCATTTTTTAGACCAAAAGGAATAACTTTGTAGGAGAATGAGCCAAATTATCGTACGAATGTGGTCTTTTTATGATCCTCTTTGGCTATTGGTACTTATTTATACCTTGAGAATCCGTCTGTAAATTATTAGTATTCATGTCCTGCAACTTGGTTTAAGATTTAGTCTGTGTATGGTGTTGGGAATGGGTTTATTAGAGTGACTTTGTTTAGTTCTCTGAAATCGACACAAATCCTCAGTTTTGTTGGGTCATGTTTGGTCGGTTGGACGACCATTGGACTTGCCCATTCCGAATGGTTGATAGGGTAGATAATTCCTGCTACGAGCATATTATCAATCTCTTTCTTGACTATCTCTTTGTATTTATGAGCTAATTTGTATGGCCTTTTCTTTATGGGCCTCGCATCAGGTTTGATCTCAATCTTCATTTCACCCATTTCATGGACTAGCCCTTTGAGATCTTTATAGTCTTGAGAAAAGACATCCTAGAATTCTTTCAATAGGTTTATTATTTTAGTCGTTTTCTCTTCACTCCAGTAATCACCAATTCTTGCAATTTTTGGTCATTCATAATTTGATATGTCAAACTCTTTAGTTTTAATTTTGGCATCCATCCATTTCGGTGCCTTGGCTTCATTGATCGGTCGACTCCCTTATTTGAACTATGACAATATAGCAGGAAGTCTACTTTTTTCATTCGGTTGGTGTCCTCTTTGTCGGTTGTGTCAACTTTAAGTATTGTTCGAATTGGTTTTGTTGTTTCTGAGTGATATGATTTCCATCGAAAGCTTTTTCCTTATGTATTTTGATTTTCCATTTGCAATCTTGTCGAATGTGGTATTATGTTGGTTTGAATGTTATTGCATGATATTTTTGGTCGATCATGGTTTGGTATCAGACTATTGTTTCTATCCAGTTATACGAATGCTTTTATTTGCTTTGCAGTTTCGACTAGCTTTTTGCTTTGCGGTATAAAACTGAAGTCCTTAATGAATTTTTCTCTAAGTTCGTTCGATTGGAGTGTTTCACCTCATGCTTCTTCCATTTTATAACATTTATTTGGTAAGTCAACTAGCATTGAGGGAAATAAGTGTGGCCATGTACATTCATCTTTATAACCAAGTCTTCTCCATTCTCTTTCACATGTTCTTATGTGCTCGTCTCGGTCTTTCCCTTGGATGAAGACATGTATTTGCACTTGTTTAGTTAGATTCCTTCCTCTAAACCTTTCTATGAAGCGAATTTGTTGTCCAAGTCTTCAGTCTCGACTGATGCAAGTCCCACCATCGAGCAACTTGTCCTATAAAGGTTTCTACTAGGCTTTGTAATCAGCCATGTTCACCTAGGTTCTTAGAGACATGTTCTATATGCATAATTGGGGAATCTCTTTCTTTATACCTTGGGTTTTTTCCAATACTTATATTTGTTGGGGTTAAGGTAGGGTATTCCCTATTTTTCCTTTCAAATATTTTTGGGATGGTGGAGACTGAGAAGCATTTATGGGTTGGTCTCTTCTGTATAGCCTGAATGGGCCAACAACCCTTTGCTTGAGCTTCATAGTTTTAGACTTCCCAATCATATAATACTGTGTTCGAATTATATCCTACTGAGTCTTGGTTGCCTAAGTGAAGCTCACCATAGATATTGGGTTTAGTGTAGTCTTCATTATTTTGAATTTGATATAATTGTTGAATGTCAAATTCTTCATTGATGGGTTCAGTCCAAGGTTCACCATGGGAAGGATGAATAGGGACAAAAAATTTCTATCCATTTCCTTTTAATTTTATTCTTTCTTTGTCTAAAGATATTGATGCTTTCATTTTTCTTCCCCATGGTCGACCTACCAAGGCTGGGAAGGAGCTGGATCCTTCTTTAGGTTCGATGATTTCAAAGTTGACTTTATTCAATATTCCTTTTATTCTTGTATCGACATTTCTCCAAACCCCAATGGGTTTGATCAGTCCCTGGTCGGCTAATTTGAAGTATATACCTGAATCATATATTCGAGGTCTACCCAACTTTTCCCATGAATCTCGAGTCATAATATTTAATTGTGAACCGAAGTCGAGTACAACTTGTCTAACATGGTATCCTTCGATTTCTAAATCAACAAGTGGGTCAACATCGCTCTTGTCTTTTTGGTTTAGACAACATTTTTTTTTTGTTTTTCTATATTATTACTATGCTTCATATTATATAGAAAATCAATGAATTGAGACATCGATTTATCATTCTGTACTCAACATATTAATTCTTTAACTGTGTTTTGTCGACTGTCATCGACTGCTTCATGCCTAGCAAATTCTTTAAACATGTTTGATGAGTCATTATATAGTTGTTGTTTTTTTGTCGGGTTAGGATAATCGTTCTTTTCTTTGATTTTAATTATACGTGGATTATCATTATCAATTTTTTCCCCTTGTCGGGTTACTATGTGTAGGTTCTTTGTATTCATTACATCATGTTTTTGAACACACGACAAGACATTAACATTTTTCTTTTTATTAATCTTGTCGAGCATGGTGGGACAATCCTTTAGTGAGTGATCGCCCACACCGTAGCTAGTACAAAACCTTAGATCAGTTCTATCCTTGTATGGACAGTCTGGGTAGCATTGTCCTTCTTTGTAGAATGTAAAGCACTATATGGGCCATCGTGGTCGATTATCGCGATTTCCAAAAAATCATCCTCGACCTCCAAACCCTCCATGACGGTTGTCAAACCAACGCTCATATCGAGGGCCTTCATATCTTTGATTATTTGGTTCATTTTTTTCATTGTTCCTTGATACATTATCATTGTTTTGTGCGACTACATTCATTTGGTAGACTGCTTGATAGTTTTGTCGATTCTTTAATTTTAAGTGGCAGTCGACAGTTATGTGACTTTTTACCTCATAGATTGCGCACCAAGATACTTTGCCATTCTTCATGTTATATGGGAAATATTTCATTATATGGTCTCCATGTTCTTGGCAAATGTCATAGAAGGATTTTGTTTGTACAAAATGAACGTCCTGTCCACTTAAGTCTTGTCGACAGTTATCCTTAGTGTGTCCGGCCGTGGAGCATTTTGTGCACTAGACATCCTGATTCTTGAGGTTCATCTCTTTCAACAATTTTCGCATGATTTCTAGTTGTACTTCTAGACTGGTATCGATGGGATATGCTGGGAAATATACATCCATCTCTATTTGAAGAGCTTTGGTAAGTGCGTCCTCTAGAATAAAAATATGTCAAGTCATGAGGAAACTTGGTGGGTTCTCTCTCTACAATTTTTCCAATTGTAAATTTCATTACTAGTTTCCATATCAACATGATTCATTATGTGCATAATTTCCTTGAATGCATTGTTGTATTTCTCTAGTTGTCTTGTTCCTATTTTTTCCTTATATAGAGAAGTAAACATATTAAATTATCCTCATATAATCTAGTGTTGATTGTCTATGATCTCATTTAGGCCTTTTAGAGAGTTAAAAATATCATTTATCCCTTTGTTTATGATTTCATTTCCTTAGTTTGAGGGTCCATTAACATTGGTGATAAAACCTATAGATATAGTTACTAATAGGTGAAATCAAGCAAATATTTATTGGGTATGGAAAAGGGATGTTCCAAAATTATTTCTTTCAGATTCCATAGTATTTATATCCCTCTAATCATCCCATGTGTATCAAATTTCACTTGAACATTTAGTTTCTTGCAACATCCCGAAATGACATTGCCTTAAAGTACTCCTCCTTACGAATAAATCGTTCATTCTATAACTTGAGGTAAAGGCTTTCAAAATAGAAGAAATAGGGCGTATTGTCAAATACTTGATCCATGTTGTCCATATTGGCGAAGACTGCAGTAAAAAATTCCTTTGATCCTAGCTTAAGTTCAATATGTCCTTTATGCTTCCATTTTGTATTGATCCACCAAATTAAAAAAAAATTATGTCCATATGCCAAAAATATATATATGAACATGATCTACACATAATGAACTAGGGGTACATTTTTTTAAAATTATTTGGAAAATTATATTTTTATGAATTTTTGAAAATGGCCACTGAATATTTAAATCACATTTTGTACACACTTGTGTGCAAATAATTTTTTTTTACTTCTTACACAAATTGAAAAACCAAAATTACTATTTTGAAGAGGAAGTGTTGATGTGTGGGGTGTATATTTTTTTAAATTTTTTAGTTGTGTACTTTTTATGTTGTTGATTTTTCTTTGAGCTCCTTCAAAGTTGTAGACATGGTTTTCAAGTGTAAGTTTTAAATGAAAATAAAAATAATATATCATACAAACTCAAAAACACGTAAATTATATGGCTTTGGATATACAATTCGTTGATGAATCCAATGGAATCAAGTTTGCCACCTAAGGTGCAATTAATGATAGGGGTTATATCTTTCAAAAAGACCAGTAAAATGAAATATGCAAGAAAATGGGTTTGTCATATTTTTAAAGCCCTCGATCGAGGGTTTACCTACAATTAAGAAAATAACTCAATCCAAGTATCCAAGATAATAGTTAATTTTTTCCATATAAAAGGTAAAGTTTTTTATGATGGATATATTTTTTATTTCATTTAAATATTAAATAATATAAATACAAAGTATTTAAAACCATAGTTATTTTGAACAGTTCTTTTGTAGTAAGGTTATATTTGAATATGTCAAATAGTAATTATCTTATCACATATTTGTTGTTAGTGATTTATTGCTTATGCTTTTGGAAAACCATTGTAAATTTTCCCATGGTATTTAATGTGATGGTTTTATGGTAGCTTAATCATCAAGCTATCCGAGCTAATAGTTAATTTTGTCCATATAAAATATTATTTTTTTATGATTAAATAGCTTGATCAAGAGTTTATATAACCTTCCATTAAGAACCAAAGCTTGATTGAGGTTTAATTAAACCCTCAATTCAGCTATTGGAAAAGGATTGAAAGAGGGATTAAATAACCCTCGATCAATCTCATGTTTTAGGTAATCTGTTTCTATGTCTTGCCAAAAATAGTTACCCATATTCATGGGAACACCCATTTCATACATCGATATTTTGTTTGTTTTGGGGGGACAATGTACCATACCACGCGCTAGGATATGTTATCTCTTGATTGGATTTTTTCAACCCTCAATTGGCTAATCGTTATCCTCTATTCCTAATCTTCCCTTTCCCCCAACATTCTCATCACAGGTCAAATTTGTGTCACAAGGAATAAGTGCATAAAACTTGTTTTCCCTTCTTTCCAAAGAGGGATTACTTAAAGTGGGGGGGGGTGGGATATCTTCTTCGGGATGTCGTCATTGCTGCGTGAAACGATATTATGGGAGATGGTGGCTACAAAACCCTAATCAAATTGTTTCTACCTCCCATAAATTTCAAGTTGTGTCATCAGTATTATTATTAAAACTAGAATGCATTGCAAAAATATATCCATCTTCAACCCTCTTAGTGTCACAAAAGTGACAAATTATTTTGTCATGAGACATTTTAGGAATTTCACATTTCCCTATTTAACTATGGAGTTTATGAGAGTTTTTCATTTATTTATATACTTTAAATTTAGCAATTTTGATTTTCTTCTTAGCACTAGTTAAAATATAGAGTTACTTTTAATATTCCAGATTAGGGTTGATCACCTCCTTATAATATCTTTCTTTTTCCTATTTCTTTATCTCTACACCACAAATTCTTCTTAAATTTAGATGTAATAATATTTTTAATATTATTAATATTCTTTAGAGTGAAATATTCCTCTATTTTTCAATGATTCAGCTAAGACTTGGGATATCTATGCTAGCCTCACTTGAGACTCTAGGTGGTTTTGACTATTCAAGTTTGATACAATCTTAAGAATCCACTTGTCTCCTATGTTGTTAATATTGTTATTGTACATTAGGTATCTGCTCATATAGTCATTGTCTAAATGGTAGAGAGACATGGTGATATGAGGAGGATATGATAGGGTATATTGCCTTTAATTTTGAAATTACAAGTTATAAAACACTTTTGGATTTGGTATACCTTCTCCACAATTCTTTAGGAATATACAACCCCAAACTTCACAACCATATGAGATACAAGTCTCGTTACGAGAGTCTCAAAGAGGAGCTTTCACTTTTCCCAATTCCAAAAGTCCATTGATTTACAATTGTCCAATTCCATGATAAGATTTACACGCTCTGTTATCCTTTTTCAATTCAATGGTTATAGTTAATATTTTGATGAAAATCAATTTCAAGGTATTTGTATGGACTCACTTCCTTCAAACTATTGTTTTCATCCATGAGATTGGCACAAGTGATCTTTTTGGATTTGATTACCATAATTTTTTTTGTTACTATTAATAGTCATACATGTATTAGATAAAACAATCCTTGATCATTTTTACTTGCTTGTCGAGATCATACATACTCCTCACCATATGAACAATATCATGAGTGTAGAAATAACAAATGATGATTATACTAGATAGAGTTATCCTGACACAACCTTATTCTTCCAAACAACCCTCTAACTTACAGTCAAATTATATACCAAAAAGGGTAGGGGATAGGGGACAACCTTTCTTGGCTCCTATATTACAATTAATTTATTTTGACCAACCCTCGATGTTCCTAGATTTGGCAATAACATTCTCTACAACCTTATCACATTAGATCTCAACTTTGAAGAAATGCTTAGCTCTTCTAATCTATTTCAAAGGTTAGTTTTTGGCACTATGTCAAATTCTTTTCTAAAGTCAATGAAGAAAGACAAACAATTGGTTTTATTATTGTGACACTCCTTCACAATGGTCCTAAGTGTAAGAAGGTGGTCCACAGTCAAGAATGATAGCTCATAAAGTATGTCTTGTACTTTTTCTCTTTTTATGTGATTTTATAGCCATACGCTAATATTCCTTTCCAAAAGTAATTTCATATAAATTGGCTAAGAGATATAATCATATTGGTCCTATAATTAGAGGGATTTCTTTTTTCTCCACTTTTAAAAGTAAGAAAGATCTAGGTCTTTGAGTCTGGATTTAGGGAAACCCTGCTTGAATGCTAAATAATGTGGATGTTAGAGATGAGGNTTTCTATTTCTATGTAGAAAGGGTTTGAATGGTGTACATGATATAAGGTTTATGATAATGTTTTTTAAGATAGAAATTCCAAACCCTTAAGAAAATCATATTGTTTTCCATAGTTTCATGACTTCGAATTTGCTTCCTAAATTTCTTAAGATCTATGTTAAAGAAGTGAAAAATATTTTCTTGCTTTCTATTTACATAACATCTTTTTTTATTAATGATTTTTTACCTATATAAATGTAAGTGTAAGTGTGGTATAAAATCCCTGATAGATTTTATATCACACTTACACTATTTACTATTTATCATACCAATGGTTACCTATTCCATTTTTATTATAAATGATAGCTTGATAAGGAAATTACTAATAAAAGTAACAAGAATTATGGTAAAATTATGATAAAACTATTCAACATTATTTGATTTTATGGAAGAATTAATTCATTTTTAATATCCAACTAAAAAATCATGAGTTTTACTTATAAATAATTATATATGTTAAATAATACTTCATTGATATACATTAAAATAGTAATGCATTAGTCAACTGAAATACATATTGATACATAATAGAGTTGTACATTAAATATTAATACATGATTCACCTAAAATATATGATATATAATGAGTAGATTAAATATTTGAATACATAATAGAGTTGTACATTAAATATTAATTGATTCATTGATGATGATGGTGATGATGATGATGATGATGATGATGATGATGATGTCTAAAAAAAAAGTAAAAAATCACTTGGTATTTTAAAAAAAATTGCTTGAAAAGTTTAAGAGAAGCATTCTTTCATCACCATAATTGTGAGCAGTTACAATCTTAATAAGGTGAGGAGTTAAAATGTTAGTAAGGTGAGTATTGATAAAATATTTTGAAATTGCACTTTAATGTCGGTGTATGCAAGACATTTACAAGAATGTGATTTTCATCTCCAATCCTTAGTATCACAAAGATGACAAATTATTTGGTTTCCTCTAATTCTTTATGGCGTCACAAATTTTCTTTAAAAATAGATGTAATAATATTTTTAATATTATCACTATTTTGCAGAGTGGCCTCCTCCTAAACTCCCAATGGTTTAGCCACAACATGGTTATTTATACTATATTTGCTTAACTTGTAGGTGGTTTTGAGAAGATTATGAAGTAACATAAGTTAGAAAGCCTTTTATATTCCGTATTGTTTATCTTGTTCTTTTACATTAGGTGCCTAGTCATACACATTCTCTCAATGGAGAAGAGACTTGATTGTATGAGAATGATATGTTGGGTTGCATTACCTTTAATTTTGATTAATATTTATAAAGAAATTTTTGTAATCAAAATAACAAGACTGCCTAAAAATCAAAAGAAAAATGATTCTGTGATCGTAGTGGTAGAAAAACTTATCAAGGAAACTGATTTTATACATGTTAAAAGTAGTTATAAGGCTTCTAATATTGGTGATATTTTTATGAAGGAAATATTTCATTTTCATGGAATTACTAAAAGGATAATTTATGATAGGGATCCTAAGTTTACTGGTAATTTCTGGAAGTCATTGTTTAAAGGATTGGACACTAAGTTAAATTTTAGTACCTCTTATCATCCTGTTTTAATCTCACAGATCACATAAGGTTACCAATAATCCACATAGAAACATATAAGAATAACAAACACAAGAGACAAGAATAGGTGATGAAGTAATAGACTATATTATAGCATTACATGAGGGTCCATACATATACAAAAACTGAACCGAGTTCTCATCTGGATCAACAGCCTAATATATATGATTACAAATAGTTACAAGTAACTGCCCATCGGTTCGGTCAACCGACATGACTTACGCGGCCCACCTAATCTTCGATTAGTCGACTACTTGACTAGTCAGCTCACCAACTAGCTCCTCCAACATCTCCCCCAGGAACAAAATCATTATTTGTCCTGAAGAAACAGGGGAGGTACTCAAAATTTATACTGTCTGAGATAGTTACTTTTACTTTGGTTTGGCTTCATGGACTATGTGGTTGGATGGTTGGTCATTTCTGCGTACATACTTCCACAATGGATTATGTTGTAATGGCCAGTTGGTGTTGAAACATTGTCCAATTTTGTATAAATTTCTGGATATCGATAGTCAAGGTTGTGATGCTTGACAAATTTGACCTTTTCTCCTAGATGGAAAGGTCTGTGATGCTTTCCATGTCAAGCCCCATGAATTGAGCCTTTTCATATGCTGTATCCAATAGTCTCTTCATTTGTGGGCAGATTGTGTCCAGTTTGCCGAGGTTGGGTAGTGCTTGTTGTACCCACTAATGTGCTTGTTTCTTTAGTTTCTCTAATTTTGTTGTTTTCAATACAATCTGGTCTTGTATTGTACACCCCATTGATTCTTCAAGACCTTGCCTCTTTTCTAGTGCTTGGATTTGCTTAGGATTATAGTAGGTCTGTTGAAATACTTGCCCACAGTAGGTATGCCAATTATAGAGTAATTCTTCTATAATGATGGATTCTTCTAAGTGGTCCTGCAGTACCTTATGAGCTTCAGAGAACGTTGTGTACTGCTACCTCTGTAATCTGTATGTTTCCTCTTTTTTATCTTCTTTTGTAAGTTGTAGTTGTGCTTGTAGGGTCGACACCACACTTTCAAATAGCCGATATGCTTTCTCTAGTGGCTTGTCGGTGTCGACCTCTATTGGTCTTGGTATGATTGTTTGAATTAAATTTCTGCAGTTTGACAGAAATTCAATTTGATCTTTCTTAATGTTGTTGAGATATTCTCGTATGGTCTTGCTTCTTGTTGCTGCTTATATGGCGAGGGTTCCTAAGAGTTGATCCAACTCTCCATCTCTCAATTTCACCGTGTCGACTGCAGAAGCCGATCCTAGTTGGCTGAGGTGGATCACTGTCGGTCTTTGTTCATTGTGGTGTTCCTTTTTCTTTTTATATTTTCTCTTCCTTTTGTGTCTATGTTGGTCAACCTGTTGTTCTTCCTGTGGTTCTGCAAGTGGTTGATTTTTAGGTGGCTGATTTCCTAGCTGCTGAACTTCATTATTTGGGGGAATTTTTATTTGAGCCTCTTGGGTAGGGCTTACAGCTCGGTGTGTATCTAGAGGGGTTCAAATGGGTGGTGCATGGTTCAGCAAAGGTTCTAGATTCGGATGTGGTGATGGAGATGGTGAGTGGTATGGTGTAAGTGGTGTAGTTGGGATCTTTTTCGTCGATGGGGGATCTTCGACTTCTGGTGGTGAGTTGGCTAGGTTGTCAGAGTTGACAGAGAATATGTTGTCGATCTCTTGATTGATTACTAATGTATCTTCTTGATCATTCTCTTCCAATTCTCCTACCCGTTTATTGGTTGGTGGCGGATGGTTAATACTTGATGGGGTAAAGGATGAAATGCGACTTGCGACAACTTGAGAGGTTTTGTCGAGGTTCCTTAAGAATGTTGATCTAATACTTCCAACAGTTCTTGGTTTCTCAGGTATTTGGCCGATTTGCTGTGATAGGATCTGGCATCCTGAGCTAGACTCGGTTAATGTGTGTTTGGTGGTAATTTTCTATGCAGATGTGAATAATTCAGGGAGTTTTTCAATAAATTCCTAGAAGTCGTCGTCGTGATTGAATTGTTCTTTTAACAGTCCCGTCATAGCATTTTTACAGATGTCTATAGAACTGATGGTGGTTGGTTGTGGGATATCTTCTTGTGTGATCTGGGTTGGGGATGGGAGTGGGGGGGGGGGGTGGAAACTAAATCAACAATATTCTCATCGAATGAAGGGTTTGTATTTTTTACCTTTTTCGGTATGCCTTGTTTTGCTACTGAGTCGACGAACCGCTTGAATTGTGTTTCGACTGTTATTTTATTTACTGCAGCATATTCTATGATGTCAACAGTAGTAGCTAACAGTTCTTCTTCATATTCTAACTCTGATAGGATAAGTTTACGGCTCCCCTTCCCTTTTTCCTCATTTGCTTTCTTTTTCCTTGATGCTACTATTTCCTTTGCTATTTTTCTTAAATTTTATCTTGTCATAGCATACTCTAGATTATCTGATTCAATATCTTCTTCTATCTACTCTTCTCCTCCCCCCTGTTGATGTGTCAAGATGACACTTTGTTTTGTCTGTATGACTGCCTAATGTTCAGTAGGTGCACTTTCAATTTGGAGGGGTTGTGGAACAGTCATCCCTTGGAGCTTGCTGGTATCCTATGTCAGTGTATCCTTCGACATGAAGGTACTAATATATAGATGGAGTTCATAATCCTCCTCTTTTTTCCTGGTCGATCAAGGGTTCCTCAATAGGCTGATTTTTTTCTTTGCCCCTTGCTGGTATTGACAGCTTGGTATTGGATTATCGAGCCAGCTCTTGGAAAATCTCGTCGACTGAGGGATAATAGTCAAGAGGTTTTGCTTTTGCTTCCACCCCCTGCATGTACCAGACTGCAGTGTGGTCGAGCTCTAATTGAATGTGTGTTGTTTTTGGTAGACTTTTTCAGATGTTCTGAGACACCCTCCATCTGGTTGTATGGAATTTTAGGTTCTGAAACCAATTTTCCAACATTACTTTGCCATTTGCTGGTTATTTTAGAGTTCCATTATGTGAAAATGGTTTGAAACGACACATGTGATATTTTCATGGTTCGAGGAACTGCTTATCTTCGAATGGACATAAGTGGTACATGGCTATCCAAATTATCAATGATGGTAACCTGATAATTCCAATTGAATCCTAGCATTTTTCACATATGGACTTGAGCATGTCCGCGACATACTGATCCCAGCGGTAAATTTTCCCTGGGTTTGATATTGTGTCGGATGCTTCCAATATTCTAGCTTCAAATACTTCATGGCTAAGATCTTTTTCTTTTTCATGCTCATGCCCTCTGGTCCTAGACCATTCTCTATAAATTGTACTATTTCCTCTAATTCTTTTGGGACAGCTTCTATTTGGAATAAGTGTGCGTCCAGCAGGTCATCCTCGACTCTTGTCGGCTCCTCCCCCATGTTGATTCTCGACAAGTGGTCAAGTCCGACATTTAGTTTTCCTAGTCTTATGACGACTTCGAATTCAAATTCCTAGAATAGTAATAACCATTGACAAATTATCCCATGATGCAAAGGTTTATTTACAAGGTATTTTAACACTTGATGATCCCTGTAGAATATGAAGGGATTGGCTAGTAGGTAATTTCGATACTTTTGTAGCATGAAGACGATACCTAATGCTTCCCTCTCTATTGTCGAATAGTTTCATTCTGCTTTGTTTAGTTTTCTCCTATTGTATACTATTGGATAGTCCATTCCATTATCCCTTGGCTGCATTAAAATTGTGCCTATTGCTAGGCCTGATGCGTCAATATGCAAATGGAATTTGATTGACCAATTCAGGAATCTGAGGATAGGTACCTCAACTAGTTTTCTTTTTAATGTATTGAATGATATATTACATTCCTATCTCCAATCAAAATTCTGATCTTCTCTCAATAGATCTTCCAATGGATAGGTCATATCTGAATAGTATCTAATAAATTTTCTGTAGTATCCAGTATGTCCCAGCAATACCCTGACCTATTTTGGATTCATCGATGGTTTCAATTTCAGGAAAATCTTTATTTTTGCAAAGTCGACCTTGATGCCTTCTTTGCATACAATGTGCCCTAGTAATATTCCTATACGGGTTAGAAATATTCCTTTATTTATGTTGAGATATAACTAGATTTGTCAGCATCGTTCCAGCATGAGCCTTAGCCATTTGCAATAATCTTTCAGCATGGAGTAGATCGTCCAATCGTCAAAGTATACTGCCATTCTTTTGTAGATATATTCTTGAAATGTTTTAACAACAATTCTCGAAAATACTGCATGTGCATTTTTAGACCAAAAGGCATAACTTCGTAGGCGAATGAGCCAAATTCATATACGAATGTGCTCTTTTTATGATCCTCTTTGGCTATTGGTACTTGGTTATACCCTGAGAATCCATTTGTAAATGAGTAGCATTCATGTCCTGCAACTTCGTTTAAGATTTCGTCTATGTATGGTGTTGGGAATGGGTCTGTTAGAGTGACTTTGCTTAGTTCTCTGAAATCGACACAAATCCTCAGTTTTATTGGGTCATGTTTGTTCAGTTGGATGACCATTGGACTTTCCCATTTCGATTGGTCGATAGGGTAGATAATTCCTACTGCAAGCATATTATCGATCTATTTCTTGACTATCTCTTTGTATTTATGAGCTAATATGTATGGCCTTTTCTTTATGGGTCCAACATCAGGTTTGATCTCAATATTCATTTCACCCATTTCATGGACTAGCCCTTTGAGAGCTTTATAGTATCGAGCAAAGAAATCCTAGAATTATTTCAATAGGTTTATTATTTCAGTCGTTTGCTCTCCACTCCAGACACAAGAGACAAGAATAGGTAATGAAGTAATAGACTATATTATAGCATTACATGAGGGTCCATACATATACAAAAACTGAATCGAGTTCTCGTCTGGCTCAATAGCCTAATATATATGATTACAAATAGTGTCAAGTAACTACATGTAGGTTCAGTCAACCGACACGACTTACGTGGCCAACCTAATCTCCGATTAGTCGACTACTCGACTAGTCAGCTCACCGACTAGCTCGTCCAACACATCTGCAAACAAATGGAAAAATAGAATGAGTAAATCAAGTTTTGGAAGATATGTTACAAATGTATGTTAGAGATCATCCAAATAAATGGGAAGAATATCTGCACTTAGTTGATTTTGCTTATAACAATCATTATCAAGCTTCAGCTAAACTTAGTCCTTTTGAAATACTGTATGGTAGGAAATGCAATACTCCCATTTCATGGAGTAATCCGGTTGATAGATTGATGTTAGGACCTAACTTGTTAAAAGAAATCGAACTAACAATGAAACAGGTACAAAGCAATCTAAAAAACACACAAGACAAACAAAAGGGTCATCCATACCTTAAAAGAACCAAGAAAGAATTCCAAGTAGGTGAGAATGTGTTTGTCAAGGTAAAACAAAGAAAAAGCTTCTTTAAGTTGGGGAGATGTGCTAAATTAGCACCCAGGTATTGTGGACCATTTGAGATATTTTCAAGAGTTGGACCAGTGGCTTATCAGTTATCTTTTCCACCTAATCTCATAATATATAACGTATTTCATATTTCCAAATTGAAAAGTATATGCATGATGCTACTCATGTAATCGATTGGAATGTTATTCAGGTAGAACCAGAAGGATATTTTTAGGTGGAACCAGATTGTATCCTCGACAAGCAATAAATTTTTCTCCAGAATCGCACCATTGGACAAGTAAAGGTGCAATGGAAGCACCTTAGTCCAGATGAAGAAACATGGGAATTAGAAGTCATATGCGGGAGGCATATCCAATTTTTGTTCCAAGAAGACTTAGATGATACTTAAGCAACATCGAGGATGATGTTAAACTTAAAGGGGGTGTTTGTAACCCACCTAGAACTAAAGACATTTTATTTTTGAGAAGACATTACTTTAAAAGTTATTGTAAAGTTTTATGTTGCTGACCAAGGATGGTCAGAGATGACCGTAATTGAATTATTTTATTATTTAATAATTAAAAATAAGAGACACCTATCCAAAGAAGATTGTTGGAGAGTGTTCACTAACCCACTAGGAGGAATGATTTTCTATAGAAGGCCAAACTGACAAATGGCATCAACATCATTCACTTTCTAGTTGTTGCAGGAGGCAACATCCCTATAATTGTGGTCATGTTCCCAAGAAAAGAGAAACGGAGTAAGTGGCTCATTTAATTTCAAAACTGAACCAAATACTTAGGAAATCTTATATATACCATCGAATGAGCAGGAGGCTCACTATATTATAAGAGATTAGAACCTTGTGGTTTTGTTGGATATCGAAAAGTTAGGAACATAAGAGGAATTCAATGAGGGGAAAACTAAAGTGAGTTGCTAGAGTGTTGACTGTAATTGTGACTGCTAAGTTATAGAGAGGACTGATTAGGCTTCTACACAGAATATTCATCGTGGTGGTTCAGTGAACAAGCTCGTGGGTCCTAAAGCAAGTGATCTTGGTTGCTTTCATGAGACGGTTGGGAGGTATGGTATTCTTTGGGTGTTTGTCCCCTTCTAAAGTGAACAAGTTTTGTAATGCTCTGGATTTGTTACCTTAAATTCTTTATCTGTTATTTCTATAGGATTTATGAATGAAGAAGCTTCCAGAATTATTAGATGTTTCTGTAATTAAATAGGAAAGTATATTTTTATTTCTGTAAATTATTCAGTCAATGAAGTTTACCACTTACGCAAAATTTCGTAGTAGAATGATAGATTATTTATAATATCATCATAATATGATGTAACTTTATTTAAAATTAAAGTGTAGTAGATAATTCAGTAAATGTTTAGTATTTCTTTTATTTTCTTATATTTCGATACAGTATTATCTTAGATATTATCATGAGCTTTCATGGCATAATTGTTCCTATATTATATTTCATAATTAGTGTTTTCCCTATTTAGTTACAATAAATCCCTAATCAAAGTCTTAACCCGCTAAAGAAAAACTATAGATATAGAGTAAAAAACACTATGCCAAGAAATTCGAGATCCATAAAAAGATTAAAATACAATTAAAAATACTATTTTACAATGTCCTAATCTATTACAGCCGCAAGGATTAATATTGTTTGTAACTAATATCCTATATAAATCTCCCATGGCCGGAAGTCTTATCATCACCAGAAAAACGAATTAGAGTCGAAGACTGATAACTATCACAGTTTCAAGCTAAACATAAATTTTAAATATAGTAAAACCTTAAATCACAAATTAAGACCTCATAAAATAATATTAAACTATTTTAAAAAATGATGGCATCCAGTCAGGGTTCAAGACTCATAAGAACCTTAATAACTTACACAATATAAGAATTTACACAGCCAAAAGGCTTATATTTTAATAGTTACCTTTAACGAATTAATAGTTTTAAAATAAAACTTTTCCATCACGTTATTGTAGCACAGGTCGATAGTTCAAAGCTCGTAGGGTCCTTTTAGCAAGAAATTCGTTTAACCAAATTTTGAAGCCCAGTATGGCGTTTTTCAACAAGAGTTGTTTTCAGTAAAATAACAAATTATAATTTATACAGAGGAAGATTATAATTACAAAATAAAACCTAGAGTGTTATCATAGGAGAAACCCAAGGTATAAAAAAAATAATAAAAACGTTTTAGAACGACGACACTCTATGTTCGAAAACAAGACGAGAATAAATTTCTTTTACCAAATATTTCTAACATAAACTGAAATATCACTTAAAAACCCAAACATTCATTCAAGTTTGGTAAACAATACATTGAATAGCAAGAGCAAGGATTTTCCCCTTTCTCTAAATAATAAACCAAATAATAGTCTTATAAAGAATAAACCAACTATTATTTACACATCGTAGCCCCGAAAACAAGAAACGGTTTAGATAACAACGTCATATTAATTTCAGATTAGTAACAAATGCATAGAGTATGAATTAAAATAGTATATCAAGTACAGATCAAGAAAAAGACTGAGCCAAGTTTTAAACTCAAAATCACAACATAGTCGCTTTAAGACTCTACAGTAAATATTTTCACAACAAATGCTTTACATCTTCCCATAGACTCGACAGTCTATCACAAAATGGTTAAAACCCTAGCTTAGCCGCAGGCTTGAAAATAATCAAAATTCCTGCCATTAGCGCCATAAAGGCGGTTACTCAAGAATGTTTACCATTCAAAACACAGGAGGATTGAAACTCCAAAACGAAACCAGAACCAGTTAGAAACCATTTTCCAACTGTCCATGATGTCAAGGACTGTAGGGTGCAATGTATTTTGGTTCTTACGAGAATCCTCAACACCTATATCCTCAACCCTGACACTCTTCTTCAACCTTACTTCATCAAGGAAGCACCTTTTCAAAACCCCCTGAAATTAAACAATGCACAGGAGTTAAACCTTGTAAGAAGGGTGACTGTTGACCTTATAAAGTTCTACATTCATCTAAAGAATGAACATATGAATTACCTTAATAGACCTATGAAGTATTTGAAAGGAAGAATGAGACCAAGACCCTGCAATTTGTGGCTAAGATCAAATAAAAATGAAAAACATGCACATTGTTGTCTCAAGGACCAAGGTAGACCTTGGCAGAAAGGGCCGAGATCCCTCGACTCTCTTCACCCTTTAACATTATAGAAAATAACAATAGAAAACCCTTGAGAGTTGTTTAGGGTTTAACCCATAGCCCAGCTGGAAAACACCATAAGCTTTCATGTGGGTGCTCTTTTAATGTCACACCTACCTCCACGTAGTTTCAAATTTGCAAACCCACTCTCCATAGTTTTAAGTTTGATTTTCCTTGTCTTTTTGTTTTAAGACCTCGTGTTCGTAGTTGTTGGGTTGGAAAGGGTTGGAACAAATCCCTTTTGTGGAAGATCACATGAAAGTATTACAAGTTTAAACAATGCATTAGCTTCATAAGCTAAGTAAGACCCTTAAAACCTTTAAACCCTAGCCTCTCTTAGGATTTTTTTAAACAGAGTTAAAAACATCAAAACATGACGACTTTTATCTTGTGGTAAAAACAAGTTAAGCACAAACGGGTATAACTCATCAACCTTTGAAAACCAAGTGTTTCTAATTACAGTTTGGAAACCTATATAATGTTTAGGAAACACAAATGAAGTTATCATTTACTAATTGTTCAGTATTAGGATAATTCCTAGGTTGAAAATTGAAATGAAGAATTTACATCACTATCTTAAAAATATTTGTAAAACAAGTTTTCAGTTTATATTTATCTAAACACTCAATATTAATTTTTTTGTTTATGAAATTATGGAGTGGTTACAGTTTCTCCAATCAGCGAGGATTGTAGCTTCATTGCTATTTCCAGAGCTTATTTCTGTGACACAATCTTATGTTGTATCAATGAGATCTGGATGTGCAGCAAGAAGGTGACAATGAACCACTCCTTATGTTGTACATATGACATATGGAAGCTCACTTTGGCCATTAATGTCTTGAATCTCTGGTCAAAGTCCCAATTAGACTCTATAGGTAGGTGGTTGATTTCTTTGATCCTAGTAATGCACTGTGACTCATACTTCAACTTTATAAACTCGTATATCATTCCCACTTGAATCTGGTCAAGCGTTTTCTGGGCAGCTCCTACTGGCACTATAGAAAATTTCATGTACCAGTCTAGCGCATGACCTCGCAAAGTGGTGATCATCTGTTATTTATTTAGGTTCTCATCTTTGATCCGTCGCATAGTCCATACATCTTCACAGAGAAACCAATGTTTCTTTGGATATCCAACCCATTTCCATTGAATATTGACTACTTAATATTGGTCCCAGCCATTGTATTAACTGATTGTACGTTTCAAACAAAATTTTGACTAGCTAGACTCCCTTGTCTGCTATTTACAGTTTTAGTACTACTTCTATTTACAAATCCACTTGGAGATAAGTCTCTAGATATTACCTCTGGCGATGTGCACGGTGTTGTAGGCATGTCATACCTGCATTCTGGATCGGAGATTCAGTTGATTCTTCTTATTCTTCTTCTCCTTCGAATATTGGCTTATATTCTTTTTCTTCGTCATAAAACCCTTAATCTTCCACATATGATGCAAGGTCGTAGTCTTCTTCTTTTCTGGTCATTTTACAACTCCCTCTTTCTTTCAAATTCTTTCTTTGCTTTCCTGACCGAAATCTTCTTCCACTTATTAAACAACCAACCTCTTGTTCAGTTCGACTATATCCAGGGAACATCTCAACTCAGTTTGTGCCATTTTTCATAGATTTCAGTTGTGACATACCCACCTTTCTGTGCACAGTTTCCAAGTTGTCGCATTCGTAGGATACCTTTTTCACATACAAGCATTTTTTTTTTTTTACTAAAACGGTTATGAGGCTATTTTATAGATCGACTGGAAAACCAGCTGCCAGAGGCTTTACATTCAGAAACTAGTCTATCCTATTCTTGAAATCCAAAGAAACAGGCTGCAAACTATCTATTGCACCTTTTACAGAGGATCTAGAGAACTAAGAAGATACATATCGAGACAGCCATAGACAGAAGAGCTTGATAACAGAAATGAGAGAAAAATGTAAACACAGAGTTTGGATTCAGAAAATCAGCGTTCTGGTTTAGGCTCCTTTCCCTTCTCTTTGGTTAGGTCTGCTACCTTCTTTTCCAGTTCCTTCAGCCGGTGTCCAATACCTCCAGTGGCCTCAGCCAATTCCTTGATGTTTTTCAGCTTGTCATCGAACATTTCATCTCTCAGTTCTTTTAATTCCATGTTCATGCTTTCCCACCTGCTCGTGCCAAGGGCCTGCATTCGGTCTTGCTTTTTCTTCAGCTCGTTGAGATCTGCCTGGAGTTGGGTGAGTCGAGCTTCAGGGGTGGACGAGCTGGAAGCCATCACGTTGCTTTCTATCCGGATCTGAGAGCACACACAGCGATTATCTCAGCGTTTCCTTTAGGAGATACGATGGAATAACTGAGAGAGGGGCGCTGCCTGAAATAGAGGCGAATTCAGAAGGAGGTCTGAGACAACCAGATCCTGAAGATTGCCTTTTCTGAAATGTCGATTTACCTTGCTGGTAGGGAATCGTCCTTGAGAGCTTCCATTGGAGGCCAATTTCAATGAAGACATGCTCAGTACTGAAAGGATCGTGGTCCAGATTCCTTTGTGGTTTTTTAATTGATATCCGCCTGAGATTTGAACAGAACGAGATTCCCAAGGAAATCTCCTAAGCTGAGCTTTGGAGGCACGAGATTTTCATTGCTTATCCTGTACCGAGCTAAAAGGACAGAATCTTTCAGGCTAAGGGATGGTCACGTGGCTTATGTTTCCATTCAGACTTAGTTCTCCTTTATTCAACTGGGATCCCAAGTTGGCTTCATGATCCGCTAAGTTATTCAGATGCCGAAGGACGTGGTAGAATTTCACCTCTTCAAAATATTTAATCTTGAGTGAGACTTTCCTGTAGATGTGGGTCAGTTCCATATTTTTTGGTGGCTCCTTCAGGATGAGAGCCTGGATGGTGTTACAGGAGTCACTAATAATCACGATCTTCTTAATGGAGAGAGCATTGGCCTGAGTGAGGCCCTGCCAGATGGCAAGAAATTCTGCAGCATTATTTGTTTTATTGCCCAGACCCCATGAGAAATTGAGGATGATCCTCCCTGTGACATCAATAATAACTCCGCCACTTCCAGCAAGGCCTGGATTTCCCTTCGAGGCCCCGTCAACGTGCAGTATGTGCTCATTTAGAGCAGATCTCCATTTAATAAATTCTTGCTCTTTTAATCTAATTTCCCAAGGGTCATGATGCTTAACTGAGCTCTTGGTTCTGGTGAGAATGGAGGGGTCGATCTGGTGGAACCAGCAGTGATCCTTGTGGTCAGGGGAGGTGTCATTGGTGATTTTTGGATTTGAGGAAACCAGCTCCCCAATCAAGGCTTTCACTTTAGTGGCAACTTGGGCCGGAGTTCCTGCTTTGTCCCGAAAAACTCTGTTATTTCTTTCCAACCAAACTTTCCAGCAGAGGATTTTGGGAATCCACATCCAGCATCTTTTGATCAGCTTCAAACTGGTAAGAGGGAAGGGGGCTAATTCAGTCCAATGAGAAAACAAGTGGTATATGGATGAGGGGAGAATCAGGTTCAGCTGATAAAGGATAATGTTCCAGATTTCAATTGCAAAGGGGCATTGTAGAAACAGGTGGAACGAGCTTTCTTCATGGCTGACACAGAGCGGGCAAATAGAAGGCCCCTCCCAACCTCTTTTAAGTAGGTTATCCCAGGTTAAGATGCTGTTGTGCAGAAGAGTCCAGCAAAACAAATCAATCTTGGGAAGGGAAGGGTGGAGCCACAGATTTCTCCACACCGTGGGATCAGGGGCAGCCCATGGAATGTCTTTAAGGACGGAATAACCAGCAGCGGCAGAATACTTTCTGGAGGAAGAGCCCCATCCTCTTTTGTCTTTTAGCTTGGAGGAAATAGGGGAGAGGCCTTGGAGAGCAAAGAGAAGAGCGCGGGCTTCCAGATCTAGAGGAGGTGGGACAGGCCCCAGGTCCCACTCAAGCCACCTGTCATCAGGCCCCCACCTAGAAATATCCCAAAGGGAATATTTACTGAAAGAGTGAAGCCAGTTTTTGATATTTTCCAGACCTTCTGAGCCAAAGAGAGGAGGCTGTCCAAGAATAGAATCCTCCCAAAATTTTATTTTGGCTCCGTTACCTGGAATCCAAGTGAGACTGGATGAGATCAAGTTAAGGGATTTAATGCAAAGAGAGAGTATAGGGGAACCTTTCAAAGTCCTTGGAGGGTGGTCCAGGCATCTTTCTTTGTGTCCTCTGAAGTACTTTGTTCTCAATGCTTTGGAGCTCCAAGTTGTTTTCCCCCTGACCATTTTCCAGAGGATCTTTCCTCCCATGGCTAAGTTTTGAGTAGCCACGTCTCTTACTTGCAGCCCTCCTTCCCATTTTGGGGCTTTGACTTTGTTCCAGCTGACTAAATGCATTTTCCTGCCTTCATTCCTTCCCCCTTCCCACAGGAAATTCTTCAGCAGCTTGTCAATTTCTTTCACTATCCCTTTAGGGGCTAGAAGAAGCGAGGCTTGGTAAACGGGCAGGGAGGCTAGAACAGAGTTGATAAGGACTAATTTACTAGCTTTGTTCAGCCAAGAGGCCCCCCAGGACGTGATCTTGCTCTTGATTTTTTCAAGCAAGGGAATCCAGAGGCTATTCCTAGGGGCTGATTTCACGAGAGGGATTCCGAGATATTTTATGTAATCCCACCGAGAGGTCCCATCCATGTTCAGCGTTCTAGAGATCTCAGCCAACTCGATGGGAGGGCAGTTCCAACTGTAGATCTTGCTCTTCCTCAAGCTGATTTCACTTCCTGAAGCCTCCGTGAAGGCATCCAACTCATTTTTGAAGGATCTGGCCGTAGAAAGATTTGCTCGGCCCATAAGTAGGGTGTCATCTGCGAACTGGGCATGATTCAGTCTCTTCACTCTGGGAGAGATGGACAGGCCCAAAAGAGACTGAGGCTGGGTTCGTTTGACAAGCTGAAAGGAGAGGACTGAGGCTTGTATCACATAAAGCAGGGGTGAAAGAGGGCACCCCTGCCTTAAGCCCCTGGAAGCTTGAAAGAAGTTGGCCGGTCTCCCGTTCACCAATGGGGCGATCCAAGGCTCTGAGATGCAAGCTTTGATCCAGTTTACCAAATGGGGGTGGAAACCCATTTTTCCCATAACTGCAAACAGGAAATTTAAACGTACTCTGTCAAAAGCATTAGCAAGATCAAGTTTCACTATCATACCTTTTTCTTTTCGATGACAGCTGGAATGTATTGCCTCTTGGACCAGGATGATGTTGTCCTGGATTTGTCTGCCCTGTATAAAGCCCCCCTGATTCTCCGGGATGATCCTTGGAAGGATTTTTTTTAGTCTGTTCGCGATAACTTTGGTGATGATTTTATAGCCTGTGTTGCAGAGCGAGATGGGCCGGTATCTGGAGAAGTTGAGGGCTCCTTTTTCTTTAGGAATTAAAGCCAGAAAAGACGAGTTTGTGCTTCCTCCGATTTTGCTGCAATGTTGGGATTTCCTCACCATTTTGATCAAGTCTTTCTGGATGATGCCCCAACAGGCTATGAAGAATCTTGCCGTAAAGCCATCTGGTCCGGGAGCTTTGTCCGGATTCATTCCATGGATAGCTTCTCTTATCTCCTCAATCGTTATGGGGGCCTTAAGCCTGTGGTTTTCTTCCTCGTTGATGATCATAGGAATTTCAGAGAGAGGGTATCGGTACAGGAGGGGGGGCACGTCCATATCTTCAGTGAACAGATCTTTAAAAAAGGAGTGAGCTGCAGACTTTATCTCCTCAAAGTTTCTGATCACGTGATCCTGGAAGTGAATTTCTCTGATGTTGTTCTGATTTTTCCTTGCTTCTGCCTGTTTATGAAAGAAGGAGGTGTTTTTATCGCCCTCTTGCAGACAAAGGCAGCGTGCTTTCATTCTCCAGTACTGCTCCTCTCTCCTCAGCGCTGAATGAAGTGCCTTTTGGAGATCGATTTCCTAGTTGAGAAGCTCCGCTGAGATCGTGGACTCCTCCATGAGCATTTGGTGGTTTCTGAGAGCACATTGGGCATGCAGTCTTTCCGAAATTGGAGATGGCTGGGACTTTGCCCAGGATTTCAGCGCCACTTTCAGTCTACATAGCTTCTCCTCCCATATGTAGAACGGAGAGCCAGAGACTGCTTTTTTCCACGTTTCTGTTACCAGCTCTAAGAACCCGTCCATGGTGACCCAGAGTGGGCTGAAGCGGAAGGGGATGGGCCCCAACTTTTCTCCGGAGGTCAGGGCCAATGAGATAGGCTTGTGATCAGAAGTGCATGCCTGCAAGATTTCTGAGTTGGCAAATAGACCAAGCGTGAGAAAGGACGAGTGAACCAAGAACCTATCCAGACGGGCAGCAATATGGCCCAGCCCAACTCTTTTATTAGACCACGTGAATTTTCCTCTGCTGGGTTTGATATCCGCCAGATCCCAACCAGAAATGATGTCTTCAACCCACTCCCTCGCCGGATCTCTTACGGGGGCGCCTCCTTTCTTTTCTGATAGAGCCAGGGTGACATTCATGTCTCCAGCGAGCACCAGATTGTCGTGTTGGTTGGCTGAAAGGAACATCGAAAGAGAGTCCCAGTAGTCTCTCTTTTCTGCCAGGAGAACAGGGGCGTAGATGTTGAAGAGGGAGATTTGCTGTCCCGAGTCTCTATGCTGCAGCTTAGTGAAGATCCAATGGGTGGTGCCATATTCTTCGGTCAAGTCAAACATGGAGGAGTTCCAGAAGGTAGCTATCCCTCCTGAGGCTCCTCTTGAGCTGATTGCTCTGCCTTCTCCTTTTTTCCAGAACTTTTTGCCCGCCTGGATGGTCTCAGGCGCCTCCATCTTCGTTTCCTGGATCAGAAGGATCTCTCGGGTGTTCATTCGGACAAGGTCTTTGATTGCTTCTTCTTTGGTCTTGCTTCCCATCCCTCTGCAATTCCAGGAGACGAATATCATTGGGGTCAAAAGGAGGGGGGGGTGGCTCCTTTCGGAGCCCTGCCTTTCTTTGAGGATCTGGTTTCTATCATGTCCGGGATGGTTTGCTGGACTCCTGCCGTGACATCTCTATATGATATTTCCTCTCTTTTTTTGCGATCTGGCTTCCTTCCTCTTGGGTTCCTTTCAGGAGTCCCAACCGAGCTGCTGGTCTCAGTAGCCCCCCCATCTAATTCAGCTCCCGTTCCGGAGTCTACAATGGTGTTTTCTTCGTCAGATTTCAGCGCTTCTTTAGCTATTGGATCATTATTTTCCCTGGCTGGGTTTTCTGAGGAGCCTGCAGATTGCGTTGCTATCTCTATACAATCCTTTTCCGGTTCGATTGGAGTATTAGTATCTTTTGCCTGGGGCTCGTTTGGCGCACTCTCTTTTGCCTGAGGATGGATCTGCGAGTGGTCAGGTCTTGTCTCTTTGGATTTAGAGGCTGGCTTGTTTCTCTTGACCTTATGCCAACCTTCAGCTTCTTCCTTGTCCATTGATTTATTTTTTGGACAATTCCTCTGAAAGTGTCCGTGCTCCTGGCAGAGTCTGCATTTGAATGGAAGGTGTTCGTAATCCACTTTCTGGAAATGGGTCCAGGTGCCAACCTTTAGCTTCACTGCCTCTGGAAGGCCTGCTTCTAGATTCACCTCCACACAGATCCTGGCACAATTGTAGATATTCTTATTGTCTGCCTTGTCCACAAATTTTCCTATTCCATTTCCGATTTTCTGCAGAGCTTCGAAGTTCCAGCAATGGATCGGCAGGTTGGGAAGCCTGACCCAGATCGGCACTTCCTTAGGCAGATCTACAGATGGATCAAAATCAGGGGTCCATCGATTTAGGTACAGGCCTTGGGTTCCCATGAAGTATGGGCCGTTCCGGAAAATGAGATCTTTATCCTCCTTGTCAATGAATTCGAAGAGAAAGTAGCCACTGCTCAGGGGGTAGCAGGTGACTCCATGATTAAGGTGCGGCTTCCAATTTCTCTGGATCCAGTCGTCGGTAGTCTTTGCTGAAGGCCAGAGGCCCATGAATTGACCTACCAGTCCTCTTTCAGAAAGAGCTAGAGCAATCTTGACCGAGGAAGTCTCAGGCAGGGCGATTTCAGGAATATCAGCGAGTTTTTTTATGAATTTAGGAATCACGGGAGGTGCAGATCTCTTCCCTCCACCAGCGACCAGTCTCCGGAAAGCGTCCAACTCTGCAAGAAGGGGGGGAGGGAGGGTCTCCTCGCCCCCAGGGGCGGCCATGGCTGCCAGAAACCCTAGCTCGCACGCGCAATGGAAGGCCGTGTCCTCAGGGAGCAGCAATTCGAGTCAGTGAAACTCCAAAAACTAGACCTTCATACTCTTAGAAAATGGTTTGCTACAAGCATTTTTATCCATGCCTTTAATGACGATAAATATCTACCACAGGATCCTTGAAATTTTTTTCGCTCCACCTCACTATATGAGTTTATTGTGTCGATAACAAACTTAGTAATGTATCCTTCCAAAATATTGTCTATCCATAAATATATAGCCCTCGACACAGGGTTGGTCACTCTTTTCAGTCGCTCAATCAACTGAGTATTTCACTCCATCGGTTCTCCTCCTTCGAAATTTCTTTGTTGGGTTTCCATCTTAGACAACCACTCACGCAACACAATGGGAAACTCATAATAGAAAATCTCATGGATATCTGTATAGAGGTACCATCCCAACCACTCTGTTGGGTTCCACCGAGATCCTTTTCTTTCTTCTCATGTGAATTCTAATGCTTTGAAATCTGCCCAATCTTGGATTTCAGGTTTCATTGGTTCCCACAACATATCCCTCAGCAAAATGATTCATCCCCGGCAATAGAACCGTTTGTTGGCTTTATTCTTCCTCTTCGAACCCAGACCCAGCTTCAGTCCCTTCTCCTTAGCGCAACAAATCCTGAGATATCATCCCAACATAGCAAATCCCAGTCGGCAACACCTGCGATGTAGATGCAGTATCACCCGAGATATCTTTCTGTGGGTGACTTCCAAAACCATGTTTCCGCAGTTGGGGGGGGGGGGGATTTTTGGTTCCTCGGTCATTTACCAAAGCGCTCAACCCAAGCCTATGGGTGGATTACGTATGCTTACTATGAACAATTAGACTGCAACCCAACTTCTCCTTTGCAACTAATATATCAACAACCCCAGTGCAACATAAATGTATTCAACTTATAACAGTGTGAATGATATGCATCTATTCATACATAAACAAATATATAAGCATTCATTCAATGCAAGATCTATATGGGTAAATAAAAAACATTCAACATTCACTCATATACACATAATCTAATGTGGAAACCCATCTAGGAAAAAACCAAAATGATGTTATTCATCTGGCATGAGAAATATATTCACCTTTTTTCTGCACACTAAGCTGCAGACTCTACTCTATATCTTTTTGTTTATCTACACAGACTCTTCTCTCCTCTCATCCTCTCATATCTTCTATCTCTAGTCTTTCTCTACTAGACTCTACTACTGATCCACACACAACCTAGATCAAATTAGTATCCTCTACACCCATGTGCACTTAGTTGTAGGTTCTTCAACTCAATGCACTTAGAAAAGCAACATATACACCTTCTATCATACCCATAGCTAACGAGCACTAAAGAGCTAACAAATCTCAGAGGCTAACACTCTAACAGTGGAGAAGTTAACCCACATACATGTTGGGTTCCTCATTTTATAGACTCTTTACATGTCTCTATCTCAGTCAACTTCATATAGTTAGCCTAACCGGTCGTCTTTCCTATTCTAGAGACACATGAGAATAGGCACTAATGACTTGAATTACAAAGATACCTTTGTACGTGTGACTTCTGTCGGCTCTAGCCGACCTTGTATCCATGATCCTTCGGACCTGTCGCTTTCTAACCGTTGTGTCGGTTCATGCCTTCTGAAAGGGCTCCACTACACCACATTCTTTCTATGTCATGTCATTTCCTTCTATCACACATCTTCCTTCTGTCGTGACTTCCTCTTCTATTGCACATCTTCCTTCTTCTTTCTTCCTATCGTTGCCTCTATCACAACTATTTTATCTTCTTCTCCTTTTTCTTTCTTCCTGTGGATGCATCTGTCACAACTTATTCCTCTTCTTTTCCCTTATCCCTTCTCCATAATTAGGCATAATTATAAGTGGCTTCTGCTTTCCTTTCCCTAGGACCAACAATTTCCATAAAAAATGAATAATTATTTGAAAAATATTATCCCATTATCGCATTAAATAAATCAAGTGAATAAGAAAATTAGGGAACAAAATTAAATTAATTTTGTGCATTTTAATTCCTTATTCCTCCTTAGAATCATTTCATGTTCTGTTAAATGGGCCAAATAATGTTCCTTTTTAGAGGCACATCACCACCTCCTTTAATACTATACCCCTCAATAATCCTTCAGTCTTATCCTTTGCGACAAGTTTGGGAATGTGTTGAATTATTTTGTGGATTTCTTCTCTTTTATCTGGTTGCAGCTCTTAAAGCAAAGTCTAGTAAAAGGAGATCAATTCTTGTTCAATTTCCTTATGTTTAATGAACTATTTCCTTGATTGTATGTTACAGATTTGATTCGATTGTGGTTTTAGTGTTGTATCATAGAGAGGTGGATTTTTTTTAGTTCCTCTCGCCTTCCTTCAATCATCTAATGAGGGATTTGTTTCTCCATATGGTTTCTTCCCATCTATTCCTTAATTCTAGTCTAGTTCATGGAGACTTCCATTTGAGCAAGGTTTTTGGTTCTTCCTTCTAGAATCATTTGTTGTTGAAGTTGTTCTATTTTTTCCTACAAATCTTTCTTTCCCTAAAAGATGTTTCCAAATATATCATGATTCCACTATTTTGGCCACCTCTTTAAAATTTTTAACTATTGATGGAACCTATATGTAAAAGAGCCTCTTTTGATTACACTTGGATTCCACCAAGTGTTCATGTTACTCTTGAAATCAAGATGTTCTAACTAGAATTTCAATGGTTTGTTAGTTTTCGTTTCTCCCGTTTTTATAGAGAGACAATCCAACCAATGGTTAGATCCTCCAAAAGGTAAAATGGTGGATTTTAAGTTTAGACCCATGGTTGTCAACGAATTCTAGAATAAAAATATGTCAAGTCATGAGGAAACATGGTGGGTTCTCTCTCTACGATTGTTCCAAGTGTAAATTTCATTACTAGTTTCCATATCTGCATAATTTCCTTGAATGCATTGTTGTATTTCTCTAGTTGTCTTATTCCTATTTTTTCCTTATATAGAGAAGTAAACATATTAAGTTATCCTCATATAATCTAGTGTTGATTTTCTATGATCTCATTTAGGCCTTTTAGAGACTTAAAGATATCATTTATCCCTTTGTTTATGATTTCATTTCCTTAGTTTGAGGCCCATTAACATTGGTGATAAAACTTATAGATGTAGTTACTAATAGGTGAAATCAAGCAAATATTTTTTGGGTATGGAAAAGGGATGTTCCAAAATTATTTCTTGCATATTTCGTAATATTTATATCCCTCTAATCATCCCATGTGTATCAAATTTCACTTGAACATTTAGTTTCTTACAACATCCCGGAATGACATTGCCTTAAAGTACTCCTCCTTAGGTATAAATCGTTCATTCTAGAACTTGGGATAAAGGATTTAAAAATAGAATAAATAAGGCGTATTGTCAAATACTTGATCCATGTTCTCCATATTGGCGAAGACTGCAGTAAAAAATCCCTTTGATCCTAGCTTAAGTTCAATATGTCCTTTATGCTTCCATTTTGTATTGATCCACCAAATTAATTTTTGTTTGATATCCATATGCCATATATATATATATATATATATATATATATATATATATATATGAACATGATCTACACATAATGAATTAGGGGTACATTTTTTTTAAATTATTTGGAAAAATATATTTTTATGAATTTTTGAAAATGACAACTGAATATTTAAATCACATTTTGTACACACTTGTGTGCACATAATCTTTTCTTTTACTTCTTACACAAATTGAAGAACAAAAATTACTATTTGAAGAGGATGTGTTGATGTGGGGGGTGTATATTTCTTTTAAATTTTTAGTTGTGTAGTTTTTATGTTGTTGATTTTTATTTGAGCTCCTTCAAAGTTGTAGACATGGTTTTCAAGTGTAAGTTTTAAATGAAAATAAAAATAATATATCATACAAACTCAAAAACACGTAAATTATATGGCTGTGGATATACAATTCGTTGATGAATCCAATGGAATCAATTTTTCCACCTAAGGTGCAATTAATGATAGGGGTTATATCTTTCAAAAAGGCTAGTAAAATGAAATATGCAAGAAAATGGGTTTGTCATACTTTTAAAGCCCTTGATCAATTAATAGCTCGATCGAGGGTTTACCTACAATTAAGAAAATAACTCAATCGAGGTATCCAAGATAATAGTTAATTTTTTCCATATAAAAGGTAAAGTTTTTTATGATGGATATATTTTTTTATTTCATTTAAATATTAAATAATATAAATACATAGTATTTAAAACCATAGTTATTTTGAACAGTTCTTTTGTAGTAAGGTTATATTTGAATATGTCAAATAGTAATTATGTTATCACATATTTGTTGTTAGTGATTTATTGCTTATGCTTTTTGGAAACTCATTGTAAATTTTCCCATGGTATTTAATGTGATGGTATTATGGTAGCTTAATCATCGAGCTATCTGAGCTACTAGTTAATTTTGTCCATATAAAATATAATTTTTTTTATGAATAAATAGCTCAATCAAGAGTTTATATAACCTTCCATTAAGAACAAAAGCTTGACTGAGGGTTAATTAAACCCTCAATTGAGCTATTGGAAAAGGATTGAAAGAGGGATTAAATAACCCTCGATCAATCTCGTGTTTTAGCAAATCTGTTTCTATGTCTTGCCAAAAACAGTTACCCATATTCATAGGAACACCCATTTCATACATCGATATTTTGTTTGTTTTGGGGGGACAATGTACCGTACCATGCACTAGGATATGTTAGCTCTTGATTGGATTTTTTCAACCCTCAATTGGATAATCATTGTCCTCCATTCCTAATCTTCCCTTTCCCCCAACATTCTCATCACAGGTCAAATTTGTGTCACAAGGAATAAGTGCATAAAACTTGTTTTCCCTTCTTTCCAGAGAGGGATTACTTAAAGTGGGGGGGGGGGGGGGGATATCTTCCTTAGGATGTCATCATTGCTACGTGAACCGATATTATGGGAGATGGTGCCTACAAAACCCTAATCAAACTATTTCTACCTCCCATAAATTTCAAGTTGTGTCATCAGTATTATTATTATTAAAACTAGAATCCATTGCAAAAATACATCCATCTTCAACCCTCTTAGTGTCACAAAAGTGACAAATTATTTTGTCGTGAGACATTTTAGGAATTTCAAATTTCCCTATTTAACTATGGAGTTTATGAGAGTTTTTTTATTTATTTACTTTAAATTTAGAAATTTTGATTATCTTTTTAGCGCTAGTTAAAATATAGAGTTACTTTTAATCTTCTAGATTAGGGTGGATCACCTCCTTATAATATTTTTTTTTTCTATTTCTTTATCACTACACCACAAATTCTTCTTAAATTTAGATGTAATAATATTTTTAATATTATTAGTATTCTTTAGAGTGAAATATTCCTCTATTTTTCAATGATTCGGCTAAGACTTGGTATATGTATGCCAACCTCACTTGAGACTCTAGGTGGTTTTGACTATTCAAGTTTGATACAATCTTAAGAATCTACTTGTCTCCTATGTTGTTAATATTGTTATTGTAGATTAGATATCTGCTCATATAGTCATTCTCTAAATGGTAGAGAGACATGGTGATATGAGGAGGATATGATAGGGTGTATTGCCTTTAATTTGCAAACTACAAGTTATAAAACACTTTTGGATTTGGTCTATCCTTCTCCACAATTCTTTAGGAATGATACAACCCCAAACTTCACAACCATATGAGATAACGGTCTCGTTACGAGAGTCTCAAAGAGGAGCTTTCTCTTATCCCAATTCCAAAAGTCCATTGATTTACAATTGTCCAAGTCCATGATAAGATTTCCACACTCTGTTATCCTTTTTAAATTCAATGGTTATAGTTAATATTGTGGTGAAAATCAATTTCGAGGTATTTGTATGGACTCACTTCCTTCAAACTATTGTTTTCATCCATGAGATTGGCACAAGTGATCTTTTTGGATTTGATTACCATAATTTTTTTGTTACTATTAATAGTCATACATGTATTAGATGAAACAATCCTTCATCATTTTTACTTGCTTGTCGAGATCATATGTACTCCTCTCCATATGAACAATATCATGAGTGTAGAAATAACAAATGATGATTATAATAGATAGAGTTATCCTGACACAAAATTATTCTTCCAAACAACCCTCTAACTTACAGTCAAATTATATACCAAAAAGGGTAGGGGATAGGGGACAACCTTTCTTGGCTCCTATATTACAATTAATTTATTTTGACCAACCCTCGATGTTGCTAAATTTGGCAATAACATTCTCTACAACCTTATCACATTAGATCTCAACTTTGAAGAAATGCTTAGCTCTTCTAATCTATTTCAAAGGTTAGTTTTTGGCACTATGTCAAACTCTTTTCTAAAGTCAATGAAGAAAGAAAAAAAATTGGTTTTATTATTGTGACACTCCTTCGCAATGGTCCTAAGTGTAAGAAGGTGGTCTACAGTCAAGAATGACAGCTCATAAAATATGTCTTGTACTTTTTCTCTTTTTATGTGACTTTATAGCCATACGCTAATATTCCTTTCCAAAAATAATTTCATATAAATTGACTAAGAGATATAATCATGTTGGTCCTATAATTAGAGGGATTTCTTTTTTCTCCACTTTTAAAAGTAGGAAAGGTCTAGGTCTTTGAGTCTAGATTTAGGGAAACCTTGCTTGAATGCTAAATATTGTGGATGTTAGAGATGAGGGGAGGTCCACCATTTTTTAAGATTTATTCTTTCTATCCTTAGATGTCCTTAGCTTTCCTCTTTTTGAAGCTACCTAACCCCAAATTATATGTCTTATATATATATATTCCTATGTAGAAAGGGTTTGAATGTTGTACATGATATAAGGTTTATGATAATGTTTTTTAAGATAGAAATTCCAAACCCTTAAGGAAATAATATTGTTTTCCATAGTTTCACGACTTAGAATTTGCTTCCAAAATTTATTAAGATCTATCTTAAAGAGGTGAAAAATATTTTCTTGCTTTCTATTTATATAACACCTTTTTTTAATTAATGATTTTTTACCTATATAAATGTAAGTGTAAGTGTAGTATAAAATCCCTAATAGATTTTATATCACACTTACACTGTTTACTATTTATCATACCAATGGTTAGCTATTTCATTTTTTATTATAAATGAGAGCTTGATAAGGAACTTATTCATAAAAGTAACAAGAATTATGGTAAAATTATGATAAAACTATTCAACATTATTTGTATTTAATGGAAGACTTAATTCATTTTTAATATCCAACTAAAAAATTATGAGTTTTACTTATAAATAATAATATATGTTAAATAATACTTCATTGATATACATTAAAATAGTAATGCATTAGTCAACTAAAATACATATTGATACATAATAGAGTTGTACATTAAATATTAATACATGATTCACCTAAAATATATGATATATAATGAGTAGCTTAAATATTTGAATACATAATAGAGTTGTATATTAAATATTAATTGATTCATTGATGATGATGATGATGTCTAAAAAAAAGTAAAAAATCACTTGGTATTTAAAAAAAATTGCTTGAAAATTTTAAGAGAAGCATTCTTTCATCACCATAATTGTGAGGAGCTAAAATGTTAATAAGGTGAGTATTGAGAAAATATTTTTAAATTGCACTTTAATGTCGGTGTATGATAGACATTTATCAGAATGTGATTTTCATCTCCAATCCTTAGTATCACAAAGATGACAAATTATTTGGTTTCCTCATAATAATTGTGTTTTATCCTCTAATTCTTAATTATGGCGCAACAAATTTTCTTTAAAAATAGATGTAATAATATTTTTAATATTATCACTATTCTGCAGAGTGGCCTCCTCCTGAACTCCCAATGGTTTAGCCGCAACATGGTTCTTTATACTATAATTGCTTAACCTATAGGTGGTTTTGAGAAGATTATGAAGTAACATAAGTTAGAAAGCCTCTTATATTATGTATTGTTTATATTGTTCTTTTACATTAGGTACCTAGCCATAGACATTCTCTCAATGGAGAAGAGACTGTATTCTATGAGAATGATATGTTGGGTTGTATTATCTTTAATTTTGATTGATATTTATAAAGCACTTTTTGCAATCAAACTAACAAGACTGCCTAAAAATCAAAAGAAAAATGATTTTGTGATGGTAGTGGTAGAAAAACTTAGCAAGGGAACTCATTTTATACATGTTAAAACTAGTTATAAGGATTCTAATATTGGTGATATTTTTATGAAGGAAATTTTTCATTTTCATGGAATTCCTAAAATGATAATTTATTATAGGGATCCTAAGTTTACTGGTAATTTCTAGAAGTCATTGTTTAAAGAATTGGACACTACGTTAAATTTTAGTACCGCTTATCATCCTGTTGTAATCTCATAGATCACATAAGGTTACCATTAATACACATAGAAACATATAAGCATAACAGACACAAGAGACAAGAATAGGTAATGAAGTAATAGACTATATTATAGCATTACATGAGGGTCCATACATATACAAAAACTGAACCGAGTTCTCATCTGGATCAACATCCTAATATATATGATTACAAATGGTTACAAGTAACTACCTGTCAGTTCGGTCAACCAACATGACTTACGTGGCCGACCTAATCGCTGATTAGTTGGCTACTCGACTAGTCGGCTCACCGACTAGCTCCTCCAACATCTCCCCCAGGAATAAAATCATTCTTTGTCCCGAAGAAACAGGGGAGGTACTCAAAATTTATACTATCTGAGATAGTTAATTCTACTTTGGTTTGGCTTCATGGAATGTGCAGTTGGATGGTTGGTCGTTTCTGCATACATACTTCCACAATGGTTTCTGTTGTAATGGCTAGTTGGTGTTGAAACTCTTTCAAATTTTGTAGAAATTTTTGGATATCGATAGTCAAGGTTGTGATACTTGATAGAGTTGATCTTTTCTCCTGGATGGAAAGGTCTGTGATGCTTTCCATGTCGAGCCCCGTGAATTGATCCTTTTCATATGTTGTATCCAATAGTCTCTTCATCTGTGGGTAGATTGTGTTTAGTTTGTCGAGGCTAGGTAGTGCTTGTTGTACCCACTAATGTGCTTGTTTCTCTAGTTTCTCTAATTTTGTTATTTTCAATACAATTTGGTCTTTTATTGTACTCCTCATTGCTTCTTCAAGACCTCGCCTCTTTTCTAGTGCTTGGATTTGCTTACGATTCTAGTAGGTCTGCTGAAATACTTGCCCATAGTAGGTATGCCAATTATAGAGTATTTCTTCTGTAATGATGGATTCTTCTAAGTGGTCTTGCAATACCTTATGAGCTTCATAGAACGTTGTGTACTGCTACCTTAGTAATCTGTATGTTTCCTCTTTTTGATCTTCTTTTGTAAGTAGTAGTTGTGCCTATAGGTCGACACCACACTTTCAAATAGCTGATATGCTTTCTCTAGTGGCTTGTCGATGACTGTTTGAATTAAATTTCTACAGTTTGACAGAAATTGAATTTGCTCTTTCTTAATGCTATCGAGATGTTCTCATATGTTCTTGCTTCTTGTTGCTGCTTCTGTGGCGAGGGTTCCTAAGAGTTGATCCAACTCTCCATCTCTCAATTTCACCGTGTCGACTACAGAAGTCGATCCTAGTTGGATGAGGTGGATCACTATCGGTCTTTGTTCTTTATGGCGTTCCTTTTTCTTTTTATATTTTCTCTTCCTTTTGTGTCTACATTGGTCGACCTGTTGTTCTGCCTGTGGTTCTACAAGTGTTTAATTTTCAGGTGGCTGATTTCCCAGCTGCTAATCTTCATTGGACTGAACTTCATTATTTGGGGGAATTTCTGTTTGAGCCTCTTGAGTAGGGATTGTAGCTCGGTGTGTATCTGGAGGTGTTGAAATGGGTGGTTCATGGTTTGGAAAAGGTTCTGGATTCGGATGTGGTGATCGAGATGGTGAGTGGTCTAGTGTAAATGGTGTGGTTGGGATGTTTTTCATCGATGGGGGATCTTCGACTACTGGTGGTGAGTTGGCTGGGTTGTTAGAGTCGACAGAGAATATGTTGTCGATCTCCTGATTGATTGCTAATGTATCTTCTTGGTCATTCTCTTCCAAGTCTCTTACTAGTTTATTGGTTGGTGGCAGATGGTTAATACTTGATGGGGTAAAGGATGAAATGCAGCTTGCGACAACTTGAGAGGTTTTGACGGGGTTCCTTAAGAATGTTGATCTAATACTTCCAACAGTTCTTGGTTTCTGAGGTATTTGGCCAATTTGTTGTGATAGGGTCTGGCATGCTGAGCTAGACCCGGTTAACGTGTGTTTGCTGGTAATTTTATATGCAGATGTGAATAATTTGGGGATTTTTTCAATAAATGCCTGGAAGTTGCTGTCGTGATTGAATCATTCTTTTAACAGTTTCAGCATAGCATTTTTACAGATGTCTACAGGACTGATGGTGGCTGGTTGTGGGATATCTTCTTTTGTGATTTGGGTTGGGGATGGGAGTGGGGGGTGGAAACTAAATCAACAATATTATCATCGAATGAAGGGTTTGTATTTTTACCTTTTTCGGTCTGCCATGTTTCGCTCCTGAGTCAAAAAACCGCTTGAATTTTGTTTCGACTGGTATTTTATTTGCTGCAACATATTCTATGATTTCAACATTAGTAGCTAGCGGTTCTTCTTCATCTTATAACTCTGATAGGATAAGTTTATGCTTTCCCTTCCCTTTTTCCTGATTTGCTTTCTTTTTCCTTGATGCTAATATTTCCTTTTCTATTTTTCTTAAATTTTCTCTTATCATAGCATACTCTGGATTATCTGATTCAATATCTTCTTCTATATGCTCTTCTCCTCCCCCCTGTTGATGAGTCAGGATGACACTTTGTTTTGTCAGTACGAGTGCCTGATGTTCAGTCGTTGCACTATCAATTTGGAGGGGTTGTGGAACAGTCATCCCTTGGAGCTTTCCAGTATCCTCTATTGGTGTATCCTCTGACATGAAGGTACTAATATATATATGGAGTTGATAATCCTCCTCTTTTTCCTGGTCGGTCAAGGGTTCCTCAGTAGGCTGATTTATTGCTTTGGCCCTTTCTAGTATCGATAGCTTGGTATTGGATTGTCAAGCTAACTCTTGGAAAATCTCGTCGACTGAAGGATAATAGTTGAGAGGTTTTTCTTTTGTTTCTGCCCCCTGCATGTACCGGACTATGGTGTGGTCGAGCTCTAATTGAATGTGTGTTGTTTTTGGTAGACTTTTTCGGATGTTCTAAGACACCCTCCATCTGGTTGTATGGACTTTTAGGTTCTGAAACCAATTTTCCAACATTACTTTGCCATTTTCTAGTTCTTTTATAGTTCCATTATGTGAAAATGGTTTGAAATGACACATGTGATATTTTCATGGTTCGAGGAACTCCTTATCTTCGAATGGACATAAGTGGTACATGGCTATCCAAATTATCAGTGATGGTAACCTGATAATTCCAACTGACTCTTGGAATTTTTCACATATGGACTTGAGCATGTCCATGACATACTAATTCCAGCAATAAATTTTCCCTGGGTCTACTATTGTGTCGAATGCTTCCAACATTCTAGCTTCAAATACTTCATGGCTAAGATTTGTTTCTTTTTCGTGCTCATGCCCTCTGGTGTTGGACCATACTCTAGAAATTGTGCTATTTCCTCTAATTCTTTCGAGGACAGCTTCTATTCGGAATAAGTGTGCACCTGACAGTTCATCCTTGACTCATGTTGGCTCCTTCCCCGTGTCAATTCTCGACAAGTGGTAAGGTCTGACATTTAGTTTTCCTGGTCTAACGATGACTTCGAATTCAAATTCCTGGAATAGTAATAACCATCAACAAATTCTCCCATGATGCAAAGGTTTATTTACAAGGTATTTTAATGCTTGATGATTCGTGTAGGATATGAAGGGATTGGCTAGTGGGTAATGTCGGTACTTTTGTAGCATGAAGGCCATACCTAATGCTTCCCTCTCTATTGTCGAATAGTTTCATTCCTCTTTGTTTAGTTTTCTGCTATTGTATACTATTGGATAGTTCATTCCATTGTCCCCTGGCTGCGTTAAAATCATGCCTATTGCTAGGTCTTATGCGTCGATATACACATGTAATTTGATTGACCAATTCAAGAATTTGAGGATAGGTGCCTCGACTAGTTTCCTTTTTAATGTATTGAATGATATATTACATTCCTCTGTCCAATCAAACTCCCGATCTTCTCTCAATAGTTCTTCCAATGGATAGGTCATATCTGAATAGTATCTAATAAATTTTTTGTAGTATCCAGTATGTCTCAGCAGAACCCTGACCTGTTTGTGATTCACCGGTGGTTTCAAGTCAAGGATAATATTTATTTTTGCAAAGTCGACCTTGATGCCTTATTTGCATACAATGTGCCCTAGTAGTATTCCTATACAGGTCAGAAAGATGCATTTCTTTATGTTGAGAGATAACTGGATTTGTCGGTATCGTTCCAGCATGAGCCTTAGCCATTTACAATGATCTTTCATCATGGATTAGATCATCCAATCGTCAAAGTATACTGCCATTGTTTTGTATATATATTCTTGAAATGTTTTAACAACAATTCTAAAAAATACTGCAGGTGCAATTTTTAGACCAAAAGGCATAACTTTGTAGGCGAATGAGCCAAATTCACATACGATTGTGGTCTTTTTATGATCCTATTTGGCTATTGGTACTTGGTTATACCCTAAGAATCCGTCTATAAATGAGTAGCATCCATGTCCTGCAACTTCATTTAGTATTTCATCTATGTATGGTGTTGGGAATGGGTTTGTTAGAGTGACTTTGTTTAGTTCTCTGAAATCGACACAAATACTCAGTTTTGTTGGGTCATGGTTATTCAGTTGGACAAACATTAGACTTTCCCATTCTTATTGGTAAATATGGTAGATAATTCCTGCTGCGAGCATATTATCGATCTCTTTCTTGACTATCTCTTTGTATTTATGAGCTAATTTGTATGGCCTTTTCTTTATGGGTCTGGCATCGGGTTTGATCTCAATCTTCATTTCACCCATTTCATGGACTAGCCCTTTGAGATATTTATAGTATCAAGAAAAGACATCCTATAATTCTTTCAATAGGTTTATTATTTCAGTCGTTTTCTCTTCACTCCAGTAATCGCCAATTCTTTCCATTTTTGGTCGTTATTCATTTGATATGTCAAACTCTTTAGTTTTAATTTTGGCATCCATCCATTCTGGTGCCTTGGCTTCATTGATCGGTCAAATCCCTTCTTTAAACTATGAGAATGTAGCAGGGAATTCTGCTTCGGTCATTCGGTCGATGTCTTCTTTGTCAGTTGTGTCGACTTTAAGTATTGTTCGAATTGGTTTTGTTGTTTTTGAGTGATACGATTTCCATCAAAATCTTTTTCCTTTTGTATATTCATTTTCCATTTGCAGTCTTGTCGACTGTGGTATTATGTTGGTTTGAATGTTATTGCATGATATTTTTTGTCGATCATGGTTTGGTGTCAGACTATTGTTTCTAGTCGGTTCTATGAATGCTTTTATTTGCTTTGCAGTTTTGACTAACTTTTCGTTTTGCGATATAAAACTAAAGTCCTTAATGAATTTTTCTCTAAGTTCGTTAGATTGGAATGTTTCACCTCGTGCTTCTTCCATTTTATACCATTGTTGCAGCTGCAACAATTTTCCCAAAATTCAAAAATTTTTGGGACTTTCCTTTAATTCATTTTGGCTGAGCTTTTGGGTTTGCTTGATGTTCTGCACAGAGATTACTTTTATGATGTTTCACTTTTTGTTTTAGTTTTCCCTTGCCAACGGAAGTGTTTTGGATGTTTAAGTCAGAAGTCTAGTGATCTGCATGCCCGCCGTTGCGGAGAGGTAACAAGAAGCTGAGTCCGATCCAAGATTTGTTTTCTCCGATGCGTTTATTTATTTATCTTAATCGGTGGCTTGTTGGAATAACATCAGAAAGTATTGTCTCTATGGTTTCTGCAGTTGCAGATGGTGCATTATGAAGTTCCCCGATGATTGCATTAACTTATTTCGACCCCGCCATTTTTTGTTTCACTGATCCTTGAGATTTCAGTGTTTGTCATTGCGGCTTTGAAAAGCGTTGTCTTTCTGACGTAGTTTGACTTTATTTTCCGTGGGACTGATGTTTTTTTTGTCGAAGTCATGTTGGTTTTTTCTCTGATTTTTTTACCGATCTGCAGAACTTGGTTTCTTTGTTGGTTTCATCGTTGCGGCTCTCCAACCTTCTATTGCTCCGATGCTTTAGTCTTACAAGCTCCAATTCGAGTATCGTTTTGTTTCTTTGTCGATGCCTTTGTGGTTCTCCTAACTGTTTTATCCTTCGCCGTTATAGAAGCAATGTTGACTTGGTCTCCGATCCCTTAGCTTTTATTTCCCGATGACCTTTTTATTCCCGCCGATTATAGTTGACCGAGGAGTATATATAGTGCAATTGGGTGGTTATTATTTTATTGTTATTATTGGAATTTCCCTGTGCTGTCATTTTCGCTCGAGCAGACCAGGATTCTCGCTGTCGGTACCCTCGCTCCTAGGTGGCTCCGCCGTGGAAGTTCAAAATTTTTCTTCCCACCAGTCGCGCAGTAGTGCCAGGTAGGCCCTTATGCTCGTTTTCCTGTTCCATTCAATTGGACGTGCTGTTTGTTGTCTCCACGGTTAGTATTTTACTTAGGTTTCTGTCTTGACATGTATATATTCTGAGGTGAATGGTGTGACTGTCAGTGGGGAGGGTTTTTTGTGGTTTACTTGATGCTTTATTCCGTGGTCGTTAAGGTCTTACAACCTGCACTTGATTGTTGGGGAAACCAGTGTAGACGGCCATTACGATGTTCACACCAGTTTCCCCCATTGTGTGTTTGGCCGTCCGGGGGACTTTCATGGTTTTCTTATGAGGCCGTGATGATTGGCTCCACTCTTCAGCCACTCTCATCTTCACAAACCAGGACCTGTTTGATGTTCCTTTTCCCACTTGGGATAACCTTGTTCAGTTTCGAATCCGAACCTCAAACCAATCTAAAGTGAGCATTTACAGTCTTCCAGGGGACTGTCACCTGTAGCATCCTTTTTTGAGTTTTTTAGATTAGGTGCCTTCTGTTTCCGCACGATGTGTAGGTCGTGGCACCGAGAGAGGGTTCATGACTATTTTCATGTTGACAAAGGCCGTTTTTGCTCAATCCAAGCTTTGTTGGACTAAGTCGGTTTTAATTTTGGGCAGGAGCATTTGTTTGAACATGTTTTGCTTATTATTTATAAATGCAGTCATGTTTAACGCAGATGAGGTAAACGCTCATATTGTTATCTTTATCTTTAAAAGTTGTTTGGAAATGACCTAACAGAACCTAAAATACATTTCTGTACATGACAGGGAAATTCCTCGGAACTTAAGATGTCTAAACGTCAAAAGAAGAAGGCTCCCGCGGTCGAAGAAGGACCCGAAGTCAAGGTCATCACCAGAGTCGAATATACTTATGGAGACACCAAATGCATAATTGGTGTAGAGCCCGAATATTAGTGGGGAGAAATCTATAGATTGATTACGCACTGAGAGGTGCCTGACATAGGTTTTGAGGAAGAAAACATCTACACCAACATAGAGAGGTCTTCATTAATGAAAATCGCTACGAGACCTGAACTCTTTCCATGCTCAGAGATGATTGGGTGGATTCTGCCCAGGGCAGATGTGACCACCATGATCCTGGAAAATGTTGATAAGCAGGGTTATGCTGCTTATAGCCCTGGATATGTATCCCTAGCCTACCACTTTCCAGAAGTGCAAATATATCTGACTGAAGACTGGCTAAAAAGCATCAGGATGGACCTCGTCAAGACACTCAAGAGGATGCTCATGCCTGGAAAAAACTTTAGAACCGGGCCAACTGGAGACTATGACACTGCAAGTCTAAGAACCCCTTACAGGATCATCGCCTTAATGCTAAATAGGATTTTCGGGAGAGCCCATGGTAAAATCTTCAAATTGGAATGGGTATCGATAATTTTCTATGTTGCAACACAGGGGACCATTTTCAACTGGGCCACTATTGTGTCCAATAGCCTCTCGGCTTATATGGCATCAGCACTAGTGGGGGTGTCCCAAAAGAAATCAGAGTTCTACATGAGCTCCATACTAATTGATTGCATACGATGCAATCAACCCTTCCCCAACCTGAGGTGCATCTGGGACCAGGAAAGATCACCAGTTTACTCAGCATACAAGCCACTGTGAGCCCATAAATACCACAGTCACTACAGAGAGGTGTGTGAGCATTTCATTATGCCATTGTATACCCTGATTTTCTTAAAAGAATGCGACTGCATGTCGGAGGAGGCATTGCAGGTGATTGAAGAGTATGTTGATTATTACTTGACTAAGGATGGGCTATATTTAAAAATATTTGGAGGCTCTAGAGCACCCTCACTACTGCCTAAGTATGCCACAGACTATGTAATTCACAAAGAGGCAGTTAGACAAGTCTTTCTAGATGGCATAGGAAGTTTTTTATTTGAACATAAAAAGGCAGCATACCCTCCTTTGCCTTTCAGATTGGGGAGTTACAAATTTACTAGGGTAAAGAAGGCCAATGAATTCGTGGATGAGTTGGAGAAGTTTCATTTTGGGGAAATGCATTTCCACAAGAATGACTCCCATAACAAGGTTGCAGAGCACTGCAAAGAGGATAATGTACATTTTGAATACACTAGCCACTGGGACGGAGAAGAGACCATTTTTCGCAATGCACAGAACATGACGGCCTTAAGGAGAAGGTTTAAAAAGAAAATCACAACCAAAAGTGGAAAGGGACAGGATGAGCAGGAAAAGGCTGAAGAGGAGGAAACCAGAAAAATAAATGAAGAAGCTCAGAGGTTAGCCCAAGAAGCCAAAAACTGGCTAAAAGGAGAGGAGGAGGAGAAAAGAAGAGCTACACAAGGGGCATCCAGAAAGGTAGAAGAAGCTGCCAAAAGTGAAGAAGAAGAAAGAAAAAGAAAGATAGATGAGGAGCTGAAGAAGCAGGAAGCAGAGAAGATAAAGATGACACAGGCAGTGACAGAGCAATCAGCTTCTAACGCAGCAGACAGTCGGGCTCAGGACTTGGAAAACACCGACATTCAAGATCCTGAAGTACCCGCTGCCAGCACACCAGGACAGTCTATGGTCCCCACCCTTAGGCTAATCCCCTTTGAACAAATGAAAGGGGAAGAGGTACTGGATTTTAATACTATCTTTTATGATAAAGAAAAGAACAGGATAGTAAAGAGGACCGAGAGGAATGTTGAAACCAGGGGTCTGCCTGGCAAGATGATAAATGATAAGACTATTTTATATGGGACAGATAGAGACCCCAGGTTCACTATCAGAGCAAGGGATGCATTGATCCATGCTTCAGAGGACAATGTAGATAAAATAATGACAGATCTTGAGCAATCAAAGAAGTCTTCTTCTCAACTCAAAGATACCCTGAGAAAGGAAAGAGAAGAAAACAATAGGTTAAAGAGAAAGTTTGAAGACATACAAAAGGAAATCAAGTCTTCAAAAGTTGAACTTCAGGTCCTCCAGATAGAGAAGAGATCTATGGAGACCGCCCAATAGTGTCTGGAAAAAGTGCAGCAGGAATATCAGGAGTTGAGGGCTGAAAAGGAGCAATTTCTAAGCAGGATAGGGGATTTGGAACTGCAAAAGGATACCTTGGAAGCAAATGAGAGGCAATCTCAAGGGCAGGAGGTAGAACTTAAAGGGTATATTACCTCATTGACAGCAGCTTTAGAAGAAGCCAAGGAACAACAGGTTAGTCTTTATCCGTTCAAGGAGCACGTTCTGGCACAGAGAGCCAAAATGCACCAGCTGCAAGTGGCCATAGAGGAGGAAAGGCACAGGGTTTTGCAGGTAGACAGGCTGTTGGAGGAGATTTTGGAGACCTCCTCATATTTTGTTGATAGATCTCAGGACATCCTGGAAGTCCTGATAGGAAGGATGGAAAGGTTAGAAGCTAATGAAGAAGCTCCTGCAGAGCTATCCTCAAAATATCAACAAGCCCTCAGGCAGGACTACGATTTGTTGGAGTTTTCCATCAACACAACCGAAGAGTTCAAGAAGGCTGTTAAGAAGACAAGAGGGGCATGTGTAGAATTCCTTAGAAGACTTCTGATTACTTATAAGCAATGCCAGGTAGAGGCTGAACAAAGAATGGATGCTTTTCCGGACCACGGCCTGTTTGTGGAAATTTTGCAAAGAAGGTATCATGAAGATTAAAGAAGAATACAACACATTAAATCTTTAGATGAACAGATCCTAAGGAATGAGGTAGATCATTCCATGATTAGTGTGCAGCTGTTAGAAGATCAGCTTCACCTAATCACAGCCAGAATAAAATCTATCAGGAACCAGGCTGCAAAATTCGAAATAAATATTCGATTCTTGGAACCTTCTGAATTTAAAAGTATGGCCTCGAAGGCTTCAGCGTGGAAGAAATTTTTGAATAATCAAGAGGGGCCCTCCTCATGAACATTTGTTCACTTTTATAATATGTTGTAAATTTTGTAAACACTTAGTGAAAGTAAATTTTGGGAAGCGAAGAGTTGGGGAAGCCCAAGAGTTATTCGTGGGCAGCCCAACAGTCTTGTTCTTTTGTATAAATATAGAGGATTTAGATGAAGAGAGGACTTTTTTACCAGTTAGATTAGTGAAGAGATATTATAAGAAGAACTATTTCCTTTTGCAATAAAGAATTATAGTTTGCCTGTTGGAGAAAATTTGGTGGGATGTTCAAATGTTATGCGATGGATTTTTTGAAGAGGAACTATTTCGTTTTCAGCTTTTGTCCACTAACTGTGAGATCATTCTGACTCTTAGAACCTATGTTCTTGTTTGAATGATTTCTGGTTCATTTTATGAAAATTACCACCATGAGTAATGAATACTGTTCGTAAGCAATTAGCTATCTGGTTGTTTAAATGTCTTTAATTGTTCATGTGTTTTTTGGAAGAAGTATCAGCTATCTATAATTTCTCTTTATAATGCATGCACAAGATACATTACTCATTAATAAGTTACAATCTTGCTCCCTGGGTATAGGTAGGTAGTTAGATTTATTTTCTTGTTGTGTGTGTGATTTAGATGCTTGAGAGTTTAAGATGAGAGGTAAGAACATGCGCATCACATTGTGAATACTCCTTGCATTCTTTATCAATATGCATGTTAAATAGGCACTTGCATATCATAATTTAAATACAAAAATACAAAAATATATACGGTGGACCGAGCCGCAACTGGTAAAACCTTTTATTTTTCTTACTTGACCTACGGTAGCCGGACTGCAAACCGGACGGATTCCCTACACCAAACAGTCACGGGCTAGTTGGGAACGTTGACTAGGGAGAATCCCTTGTTATTGTTTCCTACGATTTTCCAGGCCTCAATAGTTTCTAGTGCTAGAAGGAGGGCCACCAGTGCATGGCTGGCCGAGGAAACTCATTTTTCCGAGACTACCCCACCAGTGATATTTTTGAAAGCATTTTGTGACCTAACCCAAATACTTAAGAAAATCTAAAAGGAAAGACCATCCTATATTGGAAAACTCAGTGTTGTTTAGGGTTTGGAAGAACTTGTAGAAATAGCCTTACAGGAAGTGGTTCAACCTTGGAAGCAAGAAGGCCCGGGTACACCTTACGGTTCTCCTATTCAGACTCCTGTTCTTTCACCTCCTCATTTTTCACTCATGGTAGGTATAAATGTAAATCAGCCCAACCCACCACCGGCTTGGAAAGCCAGATCAGCCTTGAACCTAACACCTATGTTGCATAACCTACCTCAAGATTTTGAGAAGTTGTTGCCTAAGTTTGATCCTGATAAGAAGGTTGTCGTAGATGACCACTTGCAAAGTTTCTATTTGGAAATAGACGGGTTAAGGGCTGGGGAATATGAGGATGTTGTCTGTAGATTGTTCCTGCATACCCTTAAAGGAGCAGCAGCATATTGGTACTTTGGTTTACCTGCAAACTCTATCCCCGATTGCAATACCTTTGAAAGGATTTTCAGAACTAAATATGCAGCCCAAAAGATGCATGCATCACTAATGAAAGGTCTAGGTGCTTTGAAAAAAGAAAGGAATGAGAAGGTACATCATTTCACTCAAAGGTTTTCAGATTACCTCAAGAACTTTTATACAACTGATAAGCCTTCCGATAAAGTTCTGATTGAGTATTATACCTCAGCTTTAGGCCCTGACTTAGATATGTTCGCAAAAGCTCAAGTTAAACCTATGTTAGTTGAGACTTATGAAGAGGCAGAAACAATAGAGGCAGAAAAGGAGAGTATAGAAGATTATCCCGAGCAACCTGGAGAAAAAACTGCCGGGAAAAGAGCCTTATTGCTGTCTAAACCTAAAGAGGAGAAATCACATGATTTTGAGGGAATATTAAAAATGATGCAAAAACTCTCCAACAGAATAAAAGATTTTGAGAAAGAAAGGGAGGTTCAGAAAGCTTATAAGCCCTACTACAAAAAAAAGGAGGATAACAACCAATTCAATACCCCTCCACATAATTCAACATCAATGAATCTGACAGAGGTAGGGATGGACAATTTCTGCACTTTTCACCAACAACCCCATTCTGAAAAGAATTGTCCTCAATGGTTAAATTCGATGACATTGGTAATGAATCAGCTTTTGGACTCTAAATTGATTGAGGATAGTGATGAAGAGAAAAAGTGTATTAAGACCATAGAGAGACAGGAAAATGATACCATGTTTTTATGGGATTGTGTCTCGATGTTTGATACAGAAAAGGGTACTCCTAAACCTGAGAACATACCAACAATAACAAAAGACGTGGATCTGATAATTAAAGACAATGCGACAATTTCAAAGATTAAGAAGTTGCAAAAAATGTCAGGAGACAGTCAAAGAGCAATATTGAAGATAAAATACCCAAAGTTACCATTTTCAGCCAGGAGACGGAACAAATCAATGAGTATGCCAATCTTATGGAAGGACAAGTAGTTGTTAACCAAGGAAACACTGAAAAGACTGAGGAGCTAGAAAAGGAAGTGCCCACTGAAAATCAACTGGTGGAGGAAGACGTCGAATTCATTGGGGAAGAGAAAGCTAAAACCCCACCTTTCCTTTTAACTCTGGAAATGCTGAATTATAACGTGCATAATTGTTTGGTAGATTCTGGATCATCGGTAAATGTTATGCCATTGGTAGTTTGCAAGAAAATTAATGGGCAGCCAAAACCTACTGCCTGGGAAGTGATTCAACTAGATAGAACTAGTGTCAAAGTAGTGGGGGAAATGAAGAATGTGCTCGTTCGTTTATCTACAAATAACAAGATATGTCAATTTATTGATATTATGGTGGCTGACATACCAGATGGATATGGGATTATTCTGAACTGAGACTGGTCCACAAGGTTAAAAGGATATTTTGCTTCAGACTGGTCTCATTTATGGTTACCTCATAAGGGTACCCCAAATCAGATCAAAATTTCAAGAGAACCTTACATGAAACACACTGTCACTAAGTTGGGAGAAGGAAATTAATCTGCTAATTCTGTTCTGGGAAATTATCTAACTGAGCTTGAACTAAGATATCATGCCTCAGAAAAAGCCAGCAATATAATGGACATTCAGCCTGATCTCCTTCAGTTTCCTCATGCTGACGAGATTGATTGTAAATTAGTAGACATGGTTTCGGTCTCAAAAATAGTACAATTAGACCATGGATATATATCTCACGTATGCAATACATCCTAGCCCTTCGACTCATTAGATTAAACGATTTTCAGGGGTGGGCACACAATTTTCTTTTCTTTTGATTTAATGATTTTGTACATAAATAATTTGATGCTGCTTTGCTTTGATTTACCGCTTTGTTTCTAGTTATTTTGTTTTGAATAAAGAGGCAAAATTTTGGTTGCATGGAAAACATCAGGGTTCTTAATTAACTGAAATATTTGATAAAAGGACTGTACGTTTTATTTTGGAAATAATAGAATGTCTTCTAGTAGGAAGTTTTCCTAATTGGCCATGCATTCATTGAAGCCCTACTGAACCCCTGTAAATAACTCAGAATTAAGAGCTCTGGAATACTATTTTGAGGCTCCATCCATTTCACATATAAGATGTCCTAGGGAGTGATATCAAAAGACCCACGGAAAGGAAGCAAGGTAAATAGTTTACTATATATAAATGATCCCATGCCATAATTTCAGAAATCCTAAAGGTTGTTAAGAGTCAAAACTCTTTAAAGAAGCAATACATATCAAAACACAGTGTCAGAAACATGAATTTCAATTTGCCAAAAGTTCTTCTCCATCCGTGAGCTGAAAAGTAAATTATTCTCTCACAAAAAAGGACACTATGGATAGAAGAGCCTGAATAAAATTCAAAAAGAGAGGCAGATGGAGGACTCAAAAGAACAAAAGTTCAAACGGCACAAAAGTGCAATTGGCATGGGAACGAAGAACAAAAGAATAGTTCTGTTTACCATATGTTACGATCCTATGGTGTCCAAGCTAGAAACTACCCAAAGACAGAGGTAAAATAAACCTCACCTATTAAGCCTCAAAAGAGTTATCCAGACTTTCAAATATTTTGGGTGTTCCCATTCCCTAAAGAGTGGACTGCTTATCGATGATTTAAATGCATATGTTTTCCCTCTTAGGAATACAAGCATATAGAAGAATTCAACTTATGAGCTAGATGATTAAATAGACTTTTACTGGGAAGAAGTTAATTTAGAAATCTGGGGTTCACCAAGTAGTCGCCAATTGTTGCAGCTGCAACAATTTTCCCAAAATTCAAAAAACTTCGGGACCCTCCTTTAATTCATTTTGGCTCAGCTTTTGGGTTTGCTTGATGTTTTGTGCAGATATTACTTTTATGCCAGCGATGTTTCACTATTTGTTTTAGTTTTTCCTTGCCAACGGAAGTGTTTTGGATGTTTAAGTCGGAATTCTAGTCATATGCACGCCTGCTGTTGCAGAGAGGTAACAAGAAGCCGAGTCCGATCCAAGATTTGTTTTCTCCGATGCGTTTATTTATTTATCTTAATCGGTGGCTTGTTGGAATACCGTTGAAAAGTATTGTCTCTACAGTTTCCGCAGTTGCGGATGGTGCATTACGAAGTTCCCCAATGATTGCATTAACTTCTTTCGACCCCGTTGTTTTATGTTTCACTAATCCTTGAGATTTCAGCGTTTTTCGTTGCGGCTTTGAAAATCATTGTCTTTCCGGCGTAGTTTGACTTTATTTTCCGCGGGACCGATGTTTTTTTGGTCAAAGTCATGTTGGTTTTTTCTTCGATTTTTTTATCGGTCTGCGGAACTTGGTTTCTTTGGTGGTTTCACTGTTGCAGCTCTCCAACCTTCTATTGCTCCGATTCTTTAGTCTTGCAAGCTCCGATTCGAGTATCGTTTTGTTTCTCCACCGATGCCTTTGCGGTTCTCCTAATTGTTTTATCCTCTGCCGTTACGGAAGCAATGTTGACTTGGTCGCCGATCCCTTAGATTTTTACCGCCCGATGACCTTTTTATTCCCTCCGATTATAGTTGATCGGGGAGTATATATAGTGGAATTGGGTGGTTATTATTTTATTGTTATTTTTGGACTTTCCCTGCACTGTCGTTTTCGCTCGAGCAGACCAGGATTCTCGCTGTCGGTACCCTCGCTCTTAGGTGGCTCCGCTATGGAATTTCAACAGTTTTCCTCCTGCTAGTCACGTAGCAATGCCAAGTAGGCCCTTATGCTCGTTTTCCCATTCCGTTCAATTGGACGTGCTGTTTGTTGTCTCCGCGGTTAGTATTTTACTTAGGTTTCCATCTTGACATGTATATATTCTGAGGTGAATGGCATGACTGTCAATTGGGAGGGTTTTTTGTGGTTTACTTGATGCTTTATTCCGTGGTCGTTATGGTCTTATAGCTTGCACTCGATTGTTGGGGAAACCAGTGTAGAAGGCCATTACACTGTCTACACCAGTTTCCCCCATTGTGTGTTTGGCCGTCCGGGGGACTTTCATGGTTTTCTTATGAGGTTGTGATGATTGGCTCCACTGTTGAGCCGCTTCCATCTTCACAAACCAGGACCTGTTTGATGTTCCTTTTCCTGCTTGGGATAACCTTGTTCAGTTTCGAATCCAAACCCCAGACCAATCTAAAGTGAGCATTTACAGTCTTCTAGGGGACTGTCACCTGTAGTGTCCTTTTTTGAGTTTTTTAGATTAGGTGCCTTTTGTTTCTACATGATGTGTAGGTTGTGGCGCCGAGAGAGGGTTCAGGACTGTTTTCATGTTGACAAAGGCCGTGTTTGCTCAATCTAAGCTTTGTTGGACTAAGCCGATTTTAATTTTGGGCAGGAGCATTTGTTTGAACATGTTTTGCTTATTCTTTATAACTACAGTCATGTTTAACGCAGATGAGTTAAATGCTCATATTGTTATATTTATCTTTAAAAGTTGTCTGGAAATGACCTAACATAACCTAAAATACATTTCTGTACATGACAGGGAAATTCCTCGGAACTTAAGATGTCTAAACGTCAAAATAAGAAGGCTCCCATAGTCGAAGAAGAACCTGAAGTCGAGGTCATCACCAGAGTCGAATATACTTACGAAGACACCAAATGCATAATTGGTGTGGAGCCCGAATATCAGTGGGGAGAAAACTACAGATTGATTATGCGCCGAGAGGTGCCTGACATAGGTTTTGAGGAAGAAAACATCTACGCCAACATAGAGAGGTCTTCATTAATGAAAATTGCTACAAGACCTGAACTCTTTCCATGCTCAGAGATGATTGGGTGGATTTTGCCCAGGGCAGACATGAACACCATGATCCTGGAAAATGTTGATAAGCAAGGTTATGCTGCTTATAGCCCTGGATATGTAGCCCTAACCTATCACTTGCTAGAAGCACAAATATATCTAACTAAAGACTGGCTGAAAAGCATCAGGATGGACCTCGTCAAGACACTCAAGAGGATTCTCATGCCTGGAAAAAAATTTAGAACCAGGACAACTGGAGAATATGACACTGCAAGTCTAAGAACCACTTACAGGTTCATCGCCTTAATGCTAAATAGGATTTTCGGGAGAGCCCATGGTAAAAGCTTCAAATTGGAATGGGTGCTGATAATTTTCTATGTTGCAACACAGGGGACCATTTTCAACTGGGCCAATATTGTGTCCAATAGCCTCTCGGCCTACATGGCATCAGCACTAGGGGGGTGTCCCAAAAGAAATCAGAGTTCTACATGAGATCCATACTAATTGATTCATACTATGCAATCAACCCTTCCCCAACCTGAGGTGCATCTGGGATCGAGAAAGATCACCAGTTTACTCAGCATATAAGCCATTGTGGGCCCATAAATACCATAGTCACCACAGAGAGGTGTGTGAGCATTTCATTATGCCATTGTATACCCTGATTTTCTTAAAAGAATGCGACTGCATGTTGGAGGAGGCATTGCAGGTGATTGAAGAGTATGTTGATTATTACTTGACTAAGGATGGGCTATATTTCAGAATGTTTGGAGGCTCTAGAGCACCCTCACTGCTGCCTAAGTATGCCACAGACTATGTAATTCACAAAGAGGCAATTAGACAAGTCTTTCTGGATGACATAGGAAGTTTTTTATTTGAACATAAAAAGGCAGCATACCCTCCTTTTCCTTTCAGATTGGGGAGTTACAAATTTACTAGGGTAAAGAAGGCCGATGAATTTGTGGAGGAGTTGGAGAAGTTCCATTTTGGGGAAATTCCTTTCCATAGGAATGACTCCCATAACAAGGTTGCAGAGCACTGCAAAGAGGCTAATGTACATTTTGAATACACTAGCCACTAGGATAGAGAAGATTCCATTTTTCGCAGTGCACAGAACATGTTGGCCTTAAGGAGAAGGTTTAAAAAGAAAATCACAACCAAAGGTGGAAAGGGACAGGACGAGCAAGCAAAGGCCGAAGAGGAGGAAACTAGGAAAAGAAATGAAGGAGCTCAGAGGTTAGCCCAAGAAGCCGAAGGCTGGCTAAAAGGAGAGGAGGAGGAGAAAAGAAGAGTTGCACAAGGGGAAGCCAGAAAGGTAGAAGAAGCTGTCAAAAGTGAAGAAGAATAAAGAAAAATAAAGATAGATGAGGAGCTAAAGAAGTAGGAAGCAGATAATATTAAGCTGACATAGGCAGTGACAGAGCAATCAGCTTCTGACACAGCAAACAATCAGGCTCAGGACTTGGAAAACACCGACATTCAAGATCCTCAAGTACCCGCTACCAGCACACCAGGATAGTCTATGGTCCCCACCCTTAGGATAATCCCCTTTGAACAAAAGAAAGGGGAAGAGGTACCAGATTTTAATACTATCTTTTATGATAAAGAAAAGAAAAGGATAGTAAAGAGGACCGAGAGGAAGGTTGAAACTGGGGGGATGTCTGGCAAGATGATAAATGATAAGACTATTGTATATGGGACAGACAGAGACCTCGGGTTCACTATCAGAGCAGGGGCTACATTGATCCATGCTTTAGAGGACAACGTAGATAAAATTATGATGGATCTTGAGCAATCAAAGAAGTCTTCTTCTCAACTCAAAGATACCCTGAGAAAGGAAAGAGAAGAAAACAATAGGTTAAAGAGAAAGTTTGAAGACATACAGAAGGAAATCAAGTCTTCAAAAGATGAACTTCAGGTCCTCCAGATAGAGAAGATATCTATGGAGACCGCCCAAGAGTGTCTGGAAAAAGTGCAGCAGGAATATCAGGAGTTGAGGGCTAAAAAGGAGCAATTGCTAAGCAAGATAGGGGATTTGGAACTGCAAAAGGCTACCTTGGAAGTAAATGAGAGGAAATCTCAAGGGCAGGAGGCAGAACTTAAAGGGTAGATTACCTCATTGACAGCAGCTTTAGAAGAATCCATGGAACAACAAGTTAGTCTTCAGCCATTCAAGGAGCATGTTCTAGCACAGAGAGCCAAAATGCACCAGCTGCAAGTGGCCATAGAGGAGGAAAGGTGCAGGGTTTTGCAGGTAGACAGTCGGTTGGAGGAGATTTTGTAGACCTCCTCATATTTTGCTGATAGATCTCAGGACATCCTAGAAGTCTTGACAGGAAGGATGGAAAGGTTAGAAGCTAATGAAGAAGCTCCTGCAGAGCTACCCTCAAAAGATCAACAAGCCCTTAGGCAGGACTACGATTTGTTGAAGTTTTCCATCAACACAGCCGAAGAGTTCAAGAAGGTTGTTAAGAAGACAAGAGGGGCATGTGAAAAATTCTTTAGAAGACTTTTGATTACTTATAATCGATGCCAGGTAGAGGCTGAACAAAGAATGGATTATTTTCCAGACCACAGCCTGTTTGTGGAAATTTTAGAAAGAAGGTATCATGAAGATGAAAGAATAATACAACACATTAAATCTTTAGATGAATAGATCCTAAGGAATGAGGTAGATCATTCTGCAGTTAGTGTGCAGCTGTTAGAAGATCAGCTTCGCCTGAGCACAGCCAGAATAGAAGCCATCAGGAACCAGGCTGCAAAATTCGAAATAAATATTCGATTCTTGGAATCTTCTGAATTTGAAAGTATCGCCTCGAAGGCTTCAGCGTGGAAGAATTTTTTGAATAATCAAGTGGGGCCCTCCTCATGAACATTTTTTCACTTTTATAATATGTTGTAAATTTTGTAAACACTTAGTGAAAGTAAATTTTGGGAAGCGAAGAGTTGGGGAAGCCCAAGAGTTATTCGTGGGCAGCCCAACAGTCTTGTTCTTTCGTATAAATATAGAGGATTTAGATGAAGAGAGGACTATTTTCCCAGTTATATTAGTGAAGAGATATTGTAAGAAGAACTATTTCCTTTTGCAAGAAAGAATTACAGCTTTCCTATTGGAGAAAGTTTGGTGGGATGTTCAAATGTTATGCTATGGATTTGTTGAAGAGGAACTATTTCATTTTCAGCTTTTGTCAACTAACTGTGAGATCGTTCTGACTCTTAGAACCTATGTTCTTGTTTGAATGATTTCTGGTTCATTTTATGAAAATTACCACCATGAGTAATGAATACTATTCGTAAGCAATTAGTTATCTGGTTGTTTAAATATCTTTAATTGTTCATGTGTTTTTTGGAAGAAGTATCAGCTATCTGTAATTTCTCTTTATAATGCATGCACAAGATACATTACTCATTAATAAGTTACAATCTTGCTCCCTGGGGATACGTAGGTAGTTAGATTTATTTTCTTGCTGTGTGTGTGATTTAGATGCTTGAGAGTTTAAGACGAGAGGTAAGAACCTGCTTATAACATTGTGAATACTCCTTGCATTCTTTATCAATCTGCATGTTAAATAGGCACTTGCATATCATACTTTAAATCAAAAATACTAAAATATATACTGTGGACCGGGCCGCAACTGGTAAAACCTTTTATTTTTGTTACTTGACCTATGGTAGCCAGACCGCAAACCGAACGGATTCCCTACACCAAACAGTCACGAGCTAGTTGGGAACGTTGACTGGGGAGAATCCCTTGCTATTGTTGCCTACAATTTTCCAGGCCTCAACAACCATTTATTTGGTAAGTCGGCTAGCGTCGAGGGAAATAAGTGCCGCCATGTACGTTCATCTTTATAACCAAGTCTTCTCCATTCTCTTTCGCATGTTCTTATGTGCTTGTCTAGGTCTTTCCCTTGGATGAAGACATGTATTTGCACCTGTTTAGTTAGCTTCCTTCCTCTGAACCTTTCTACGAAGTAAGTCGAAGTTGTTGTCCAAGTCTTCAGTCTCGACTGATGGGTGTCCCACCATCAAGCAACTTGTCCTGTAAAGGTTTCTACTAGGCTTTGTAGTCAGCCATGTTCACCTAGGTTCTTCGAGACTTGTTCTATATGCATAATTGGGGACTCTCTTTCTTTATACCTTGGGCTTTGTCTAATACTTATATTTGTTGGGGTTAAGGTAGGGTATTCCCTAGTTTTCCTTTCAAATATTTTTGGGATGGTGGAGATTGAGAATCATTGATGGGTTGGTCTCTTCTATATATCATGAATGGGCCAATGACCCTTTGCTTTAGTTTCATAGTTTTAGACTTCCCAATCATATAATACTGCGTCTGAATTATATCCTACTGAGTCTTGGTTGCCTAAGTGAAGCTCACCATAGATATTGGGTTCATTTTAGTCTTTGTTATTTTGAATTTGATATAATTGTCGAATGTCAAATTCTTCATCGATGGGTTCAGTCCAAGGTTCGCCTTGGGAAGGATGAATATGGACGATAACTTTCTATCCATTTCCTTTTAATTTTATTGTTTCTTTGTCTAAATATATTGATGCTTTCATTTTTCTTCCGCATGGTCGACCTACCAAGGCTAGGAAGGAGCTAGATCCTTCTTTAGGGTCGATGATTTCAAATTCGACTTTATTCGATATTCCTTTTATTGTCATATCGACATTTCTCCAAACCCCAATGGGTTTGATCAGTCCCTGGTCAGATAATTTGAGGTATATGCCTGACTCATATAGTTGAGGTCTACCCAATTGTTCCCATGTATCTTGAGTCATAATATTTACTTGTGAACCGAAGTCGAGTACAACTTGTCGAACATGGTATCCTTCGATTTCTAGATCAACAAGTGGGTCGGCATCGCTCTTGTCTTTTTGGTTCAGAAAGCATTTATTTTTGGTTTTTTTTTTTCTGTATTATTACTGTGCTTCATATTGTATAGAAAATCAATAAATTGAGACACCGATTTATCATTCTGTACTAAACGTATTAATTCTTTAACTATGTTTTGTCAACTGTCATCGACTGCTTCCTGCCTAGAAAATTCTTTAAACATGTTTGATGCGTCGTTATATAGTTGTTTTTGTTTTGTTGGGTTAGGATAATCGTTCTTTTCTTTTATTTTACTTATACGTGGATTATCATTTCCAATGTTTTCCCCTTGTAGAGTTACTATGTGTAGGTTATTTGTATTCATTACATCATGTTTTTGGACACACGACAAGACGTTAACATTTTTCTTTTTATTAATCTTGTCGAGCATGGTGGGACAATCCTCTAGTGAGTGATCGCCCACACCGCGGCTAGTACAAAACTTTAGATCAGTTCTATCCTTGTATGGACAGTCTGAGTAGCAGTGTCCTTCTTTGTAGAATGTAAAGCACTGGATGGGCCATTGTGGTCAATTATCGTGATTTCCAGAAAATTGTCCTCGACCTCCAAACCCTCCATGATGGTTGTCAAACTGATGCTCATAACAACGGCCTTCATATTTTGATTATTTGGTTCATTTTGTTTGTTGTTCTTTGATACATTATCATTGTTCTATGCGACTGCATTCATTTGGTAAATTGCTTGATAGTTTTGTCTATTCTTCAATTTTAAGTTGCAGTCAGCAGTTGCGTGACTTTTTACCTCACAGATTGCGCACCAAGATGCTTTTCCATTCTTCATGTTATATGGGAAATATTTCATTGTATGGTCTCCATGTTCTTGGCAAATGTCGTAGAAGCATTTTGTTTGTACAAAATGAATGTCATGTTGACTTATGTCTTGTCAATAGTTATCCTTAGTGTGTCCAGCCATGGATCATTTTGTGCACCAGACATCCTAATTCTTGAGGTTCATCTCTTTCAATGATTTTTGCATGATTTATAGTTGTTCTTCTAGCCTGGTATCGATGGGATATGCTGGGAAATATTCATCCATCTCTATTTGCATAGTTTTGGTAAGTGTGTCCTCCATTAGAGGAATTTTGAGGTCTAAAATGGGCCTCCTAAGGAAAATAATAAAATGATAGTTAAAATAATAAAATAATATTTATTAATTTTGGAGGAAAAAAGAAAAAAACTACTTTTTGTGTTCGTATTTTCGACATATCTCCCCCTGTTTTTACTCAAATTTCGATCAGGAGAGCTTGTTGGATGTGTAATTTGATTCCGCATCCAACGAGTACCCACACTGCATACTTTTGATGGACCCACTGTCACAAAAACAAGAAATACCTGAAAAAATGTGATGATGACATCATCATCACGTTTTTTCGGGTATTTCTTGTTTTTAGGGCAGCGGGTCCATAAAAAGTATGTAGTGTGGGTACTTGTTGGATGCGGAATCAAATTTCGCATCCAACAAGCTCTTCCGATTGAAATTTGAGTAAAAACACAGGGAGATCTGTTGAAAATACGAACAAAAAAGTGGTTTTTTTATGACAAATATGTCAATTCAACCATTATGGTTGACTCATTTTATTGGAATTCTATTGGTTCTTGAATTCCAACTCACAAGAACTTATTGTTGGCACGTTTTCTTATAAGACCCATTTTAGACCCCAAATTTCCTCTAATGATATGTTTTAAACGTCTCGAAGCTTCTGTGTCGTTGGATTTTCTGTGATAGACCTGCAAGAAAACACTGAATTAATAATTGTTCATCAATTACATAGTCTAGTTGGCTGAGGAGGTCTTTCCATCACTTATCATATTCCCGGACAAACTTTGCTGGTTTCTGAGATGTTGTTTTCATCTTTTTGGCTGCCGGATGTTTTGCATTTGGTGTTTTAAAGAAAGATAAGAATTATGCCTTAATGTCAGTTTTGGATACTTGGGGAGTTCTCTTGATATAATTCATATACCAATTCAGTGCTCTTTTTCAAAAAGCACCAGCGAACTGTGCCATTTTTCATTCTTCGACCATAACTTGATTTGTCTCCCATATTGACTCGCAGACAAACCAGTGTCATCTAGGGTCTTCGTCATCCTCGTAGAGGGGGATATGTGTTGATCTATGACCCATGTCGGTGTCGTTGTCTCCTTCGAGAGGTGGCGGTAGCAGGGGTGGTGGTGGGGGTAGCGGGATATTCGGCGTACCTCATTGTTCATAGTTGTTGTCGATGGAACTTTCGTTCCCATCAGTAGTTTCTTTCATTGGTGCTTCTCCTACCAGTAGTTGTTTTGAGTCGACTTCTTCTGTCGATGTCCAGCTACACTGATGTGCTTGCAAGTCCAACTATTCTATTTCTTGTAAAGTTGTGTTTGGCAAGGGGGTTTCTCCATATTGTGTCGGATAGAGCAAGTGGATACTTCTGTTGGATGGGTATGCCTAAAATGTTACCCAATTTCCTTCCTCTTGTCGACGGATTACTAAATGATTATCATCATTTACTTCATCATCTAGTCGGCTCCATATACCGAACTCACCAGCTCTTAGCTGCGAGTCTTCTTCGACAATGGCCTGAATTCGGGTCCACGAATTCGTTGGAGATAGAGGTCTTACCTCTTGGGGAATTTCTAGTTGGAGACCTTCTCTTTACTCTATCCACAAATATTCTTACATGGGTGATGCTTCTTCCTCTATGCCTTCTTCCTGTCGTTCATGATCTGACTCTGGCGAATTTCCTTGTTCTGTCACCCTGGTGGCTAGTTCTATTTATTTTCATAGGAAGTTCTCCCACTCCCTTTCGGTGATGAATGTTTACCCCTTCTTCTCTTTCTCCACCCAATTAGAATTTGGTGGCGGTTCGCGTAGTGATGGACGATGCTCTACGATATGGCCCACTCCCTTCTCAATTAGGAATTTGACCAAAAGGGTTGGTAAGGAGAAAATGAACTGCTCAGTGAGGTCTGTATAAAACCTTTTCTCAATGCTTTTGACCGAAACTCTTTCCTCCATGGCTAGTTCTTCGCAAAATTCACCTGTGATCTTTTGAAACCACTTCGACAAGTTTGTTCATCTGCCTCAAATCAGTTTCTCCAGTAGTTCTTGATGTTTAGTTGCTTCTGGATTTTTCATCCAAATTTTTTTTCAAAAGCTGAGGTACCGACTCTACAAACTTCTCATGTGTTTCAGTGAAGAATTTCTCCTTTTCCTGAGCAATGGTCAATATGTTTCTTCTTGCATAGTTTTGCAAATAATTTTCTATCTTACGCCCCCACCAATTCTTAATCTCTTGCTCTGATATCATCTACTTATGGTCATTACGTCTGTATATTTACTACCAGCAATGGAGGGTGTGTGCAAGAAGATGAGGGACCTTTTTGTGCACGTTAGATGCAATAGAAACCTGAAAAATCAGGCATCCCTCAACTTACTTGGATTTTTTGAGA